>CAJQZJ010000542.1:2852725-2872174 GCA_907164525.1 Lophiomys imhausi
ATATGTATGTATCCTGAGTCCTGTAGGTGTGATAAGAGGCAATGAAGGGTAAACCCTGGTCATCCTCCAATCTAAGAAATAAATCCTTTCCCAAAGAATATGTCCAATTGTTCCATGCACACAGCAGTCACTACAACACTGCCTCTGTCTTCAAGGCACCTAGTATCTGCTTACATTTACTGCCACAAGAACAAATCTTTCTGATAGAGGGGTTTTGGAACAGGTGCTACAGAAGAAGCCTGAATACTCTGCTGTGGAAACAGAAAAGGAGTAATAATTATTACCAATTACTTTCCAGTGAAGCAGATCAAATTGACTTCAAAGTAAGATGACATTTTAGTTGTGAAAAGTAAGAATTTTGTTGATTACAGAACAAATACAAGGACACTTTGCACTTGAGAACTGCAAAAGACAGAAGCTATGGGGGGTGTTAAGGAACCTGACTGTGTGTCAAACAGGAATTATAGACATTTAGGTTAGGTGGAGACTTCTCATAGGTGACTCTAGCAAGGTCATGAAAACTTAGAAAAGCCATGCACATTAAACGTTGGGACTTAAATTTATATACAGAGTTATTACAAAAAGAATGCTGTGATTCAAACACTACTTTAAAAGACTACTTCTGGGCTTGGTAGTAGAGCACTAGCCTGGTATGTGAGGCTCTGGGTTTTACCCCCAGCACCACAAATATTCTTAAGTTTTTATTCTTAGTAGTGGTGTACTCCTGTAACTACAGTACTCAGAGAAAGGGCAGAGGTATTGCTAATTCAAGGCCAGCCTATGCCCTATGTGGAGACCCTGTCAAAAAAATAAAACAAAACAAAAGTGGAATTATTTAGACAGCAATGTGAGGCTTGTAGCACAACATATCAAAATTAGAAGCAAAAAGAAGCTGCTACAAGAGTCCAGTGGTGGTGTAATTGAGGACAAGTGTGGTGGAGATGGAAGAAAATAGATTATAATCATATTTCAGAAATAGAATGGATGAAGTAGACAAATTGCTCTTGCTGCTAGGAAAAGGAAGAACCAAGGAATTTCACCTGAATAACCAATTGAATTGTCATTAGCCAAAGTAGGGAATAAGAAAGAGAAGCATGTTTGGGAATGGAAAGATGATAGATGATGATAAAATTCCTATTTTGTGGTTATTGTATGAATATAAAGGTATAAAGTTCAGGAAAGAAGGCTGCAATTGAAGATGAGAGTCATGGGCAGGTAAAAAGGTTCACCAGGTATAGGAGCTTGCTGATAAGCCTGATAACCTGAGTTCAATCCCTGTGATCAACATGGTAGAAGGACAGAACCTACTACCATAACTTGTCTTCTGACCTCCTACAAGTCTTGTGGCATACCCCTACCATACATTAAAATGTAATATATTTTGATTTGTTTGTTTGTTTGAGGTGGGGAGTCTCTACATAACCCTTGCTGTAGTAGAACTCACTGTGTACACCAGGATGGCCTAGAACTCACAGAGATCCCCCTCCTTCTGCCTCTTGAGTGCTGGGATTAAAGCATGTGCCACCAACCCTGGCTATAATACATTTTAAAAATGATTTGATACTTACTAAAGCAGAGTTGAATTGAATATGACAGAGCATATCTGTAATCGCAATACTTCAGAGCTGAGGCTGGAGGATTAGGAATATCTGGTTAGTTTGAAATACACTTCAAAATGCTGTCTGAAAATAAAGAGCCAGCACCTAAAGTCATTATATTTATCACCCTGAAAGAGATAGGATTGTACTCTTCAATGATCATGCAAAACTGAAATCTGGACTCATTTTAACTCATTTTCCATTATATGAAAGGATATGTAAATGGAAATTGGTGAAAACTGAATAATGGAACTTTTGCTTTTTCTTTCCACAATTATTTGTGGCTTAAACTTTGTATTATGAGCATTCATTACTTCAAAAAGTGAAATAAAAGCATTATGTGAAAGGAACACATCATAAAATTTCACAAAAGTATCTGTATCCACAGTATATCAATATTGTTTTCTATGTTTCCTTACGGTCTTACCAGTATAGTTCTTTTTTCTCTCTTTCTTTTTTTTATGTTTTTTTTGAGACAGGGTTTCTCTGTGTACCAAGCTTTCGCTGTCCTAGACTCATTCTGTAGACCAGGCTGGCCTCAAACTCCCAGAGTTTTGCCTGGTTCTGCCTCCAGAGTGATGGGATTAAAGGTGTGTGCCAACACACCGAGCAATTACAGACAGCTGTGAACTGCCATGTGGGTGATGGGATTTGAACTCAGGTCCTTTGGAAAAGCAGTCAGTGCTCTTAACCTCCGAGCCATCTCTCCAGCCCCTATCAGTATATTTCTAAAGATGTGTTTATATGGCTGCAACTTAAAATAACATGCTATTTCTCCTTTATTCAATTTAGTTTTCCATTTTAATTCATTTTTCTTTTATCCCTTTTTCATAAGCAATGGAATTCTATTGGGTTGATGTACCATAATTTAGTTAGCTATTTTCTTCTTATTGTGCCAAATATTTCAAAAATCAGTAAGAACCTGACTGACGCTCTCCTTTATTCTTTTCTCAGGACAATGACAGGAAGCAGGAAGACACAGATCTGAAATGTTTAGGACTACTATTTGGTGAATCTTATCAGGGCATAAAAAGCAATATAATCATGATTCCCAGGCACAATGCTTGCATTCAGTCATTGACTGTGAATAAATTAATTCCTTCTTCAAGTGTCCGCCATTCAAGTATAAGGCCAAACCTTTATGTCTTTGTAATTTCTAATTCATTTAAGGCTATAAAAACAACCTCCAGCTGCCGAGTGGTGGCACACATCTTTAATCCCAGCACTGGGGAGTTGGAGGCAGGTGGATCTCTGAGTTCAAGGCTAGCCTGGTCTACCAGGACAGCCAGGGCCACACAGAGAAACCATGTCTCGAAAAACAAGCAAACAAATAAAACCAAGAACAAAACCAAAAAACAACCTCTGACTCATGCCACTCTTCTGTTACAGAACTTCAGATTAAACCATGAAACCACCTGCCCATGCCATCTGAATCAAAATTACTATTGCTCCCCCCCCCCACCTCTAGCTTCTGACATATGCCTCTGTACTGGCCAGCTTTATGTCACTTTGACACAAGCTAGAGTCATTAGAGAAGAGGCAGCTTCAACTGATAAAACGCCTCCGTAAGATCTGACTGTAGGCAGGCCTGTAGGGCATTTTCTTAGTGATTGATGGGGAAGTGCCCAGCCCATTGTAGGTGGTGCCATCCTTGGGCTGGTGACCATGGGTTTTATAAAAGAAAGCAGACTGAACAAGCCATGAGGAACAAACCAGTAAGTAGCACCTCTCTATGGCTTCTCTACCGGTTCCTGCTTGTTTGAGTTCCTGTCCTGACTTCCTTCAGTTCTGGACTACAGTGTAGAAGTGTAAGCTGAATAACCTCCTCAGGCACAACATGCTCTTTGGTCATGGTGTTTCATCATAACAATGGTAACCCTATGACAGCAACCAATACAATTCTAAAAATCTCTCCTTCCCAAGCTTATGTAGCTTTTAGCCTCAGCTCCAGTTTTAGCTCTTTATCTCTTACTCTGAGTTCAATCCATTGTTTCATTCCTCTACTTATGGTTCATTTATTCTCTCTCCTCCTCCCTCCTCAGATTGTCTCCTCAGTTTTGGCTCTAACTGTTTGGCCTCAGAGTTATCTCAAGGATGACCCTCTTGTCAAAGAGTACCAGCAATTCCTGAGCCCTGAAGGATCAGGTGCTAAAACATATTTTCTTCACTTCTCTATAAATCAACGTTTTCTTCAAACACCACTTTCATTTGAATTTTATTCCTTTGCATTATCTGACTCTGGGGAATAATTTAGAATGTCAGAGTAACAATGACTGCTCTTCAATGACTCTAGATTCAGTCAAATCTAATAGATAACACTTTCAGGTTTCAGTACAAGATATAAAATTTAAATGTGAGTTTTTATTGTAACTATAATTGCATAATTATAAAACAATAAAAATGGAATATGTTAACAGACATAACCAATGGTGAGAGTGTATCTGGGAAGAGAAGAGTCTAGACTGCCCAAATGAATTCATTTGTTTGTCCATTTTAAAACTGACTCTTTGGGTTGGAAGTGTAGCTTAACTCCCAAAACTCTGTGTGTGTGTGTGTGTGTGTGTGTGTGTGTGTGTGTGTGTACAGCATACAAACAGAGGTTAACTTGCATAAGTTAGCTCTTTCCTTCCACCCTGTGGGTCCCACGGCTTGAACTCAAGGTTTTCAGGCCTAGCAATGAGTGCCTTTATCCACTGAACAACCTCAAACTAATTCCTGAGCATGACTTTATGGGCATGCTACCCATACTGAGTCCTTTCTAGTCTTTTCTTTTGTATTTTTGTTTTTCAAGATGGGATTTCTCTGTGTATCCCTGGCTGTCCTGGACTCACTTTGTAGACCAGGCTGGCCTTGAACTCACAGAGCTATGCCTGCCTCTGCCTCCCGAGTTCTATCTAGGATTAAAGGCATGCACCATCATGCCCAGCTGGAATACCATTTCTTAATCAGTGGCTTTGCGGTATTTTCCTGGGCTAAGCATTTCACATACATCAAATCTAAAATAATTTTCATAAGTGTTTGCTGTAATTGGGTGTCATCTAATTACCTGTCCTTCCCCTGTCTTTATAGATGAAGAAGCTATTGCTGAAAGAGGTGAACTGACTCAGCATAGAGGATAGAAAGACTTAGTAATTGCTTTGGGATTTGAATCCAATTTAATATCACTCCGGAGTCCATATTCTTAAATACATAGTTATTATATTTACCATCATCTCCAAGGTCTAAATTAAATAGGAATCTATACTTTAGAGGGGACTCAGTTTTCCTTTGTTAATACCATAATCAGTAGCCCAGGAGGTCTGATTTAACCTGCTAGAGAAGTGTGATTGTGAGCAACAGACTGACATTTGCTTTCCCCTTCCTTTTACATTGTAACAATTTATATGTTCAGGTCTGAAAAAGCAAGCACTTGAGGAGGCAGCTAATTTCCTTCAATATACTTTGCCTCCAATTAGAACATACTGTCATCAAGTAAATGGTAGTAATTTCTTTATTGTCATGTGGTCTCAACATCTAGACATAATTTAGTGAGGAAAATAATTATATTTTCCCCTCAAATATGCTTTTCTAATGCAACATAACTCTTAAGCCATCTGTAGTAAGCAACCTATGGAGGCGTTCCCTATAAGAAGCTGAAATAGGCTCTGTAGCTCAGTTTCATAATCCCTAAAATGGGGCACTAATCCTCCCACTATCATAGAGTTATTGTCAGGATTCAATTCCTAAATACATGCAAGGTGAAGAGCATATAATAAAAGTTAATAGTTCTTATTATAAGATACCACATTTATATTATTATAAATGTATGGCAAAATTTTGAGACTATATTTGAAGAAATACAAGCACCTATTTAGATAAATAGCCCATAAGTCCATGTTACTTTCTCATTTCTGGGAGCCTACAGAAACTTCCTGTGTGGCTCCAAGCTTAAGAAAAGTCTTTTCCTCAAGTCTTCCAGATTTTGACAGTAACCACTCAACAATACCACAGCTTCTCCAGACTCTGCATTTATTTACAGGGCTGGATTCTATCAGCAAACACTGAATATTTGCTGTGAACCATCTATGTGGCAGCACTGTCTTTTGCAATTCCATGACCCATGAGCTGATCAACTCGGCCGCTTAGTGAATGATAAAAAGAAAGCTCTCCTTTAACATCACTACAAAGCCAACATTTCATTAAGAACCAGTAGCAATGGTTCCTATTTTTATGCTGCTATTGCTTTGTTTGCTTCACAGCACTAGGGATTGAATGCAAGGCTTTGTGAATATTAGGCAATCACTATACCATTGAGCTATATATTCCCAGATTGCTACTGCATTTTTATTAATGTATTTTACAAAAACACATGTCAACACAGTTTTTTTTTGAAAATGTGAAGTCTTGAGACTTAACAATTAAATAAATGCCGTCAAAATTCAGGATTTTCCAGTTGGAAGACATAGGGAGCTGAAATGGAGGGCCTCTGTTTTATTGTGGTTAAAAGAATCCCCATCTTACAAATAACCTCTTCAGAAATGACTGAGAGTACACCATTGTTCTTGAATAGGGTATTGATGTACCTTTTTTAGTCACTGCTGAGCTTTATTACATTGATGACAAATATAAAAACAAATACTCAGGCTTCATGATTGACTTCACATCTTTAAATTTTATATTAAATGTTTTATGAAAATCACAACACAAACACTCATAAAATTAAGGTACACATTCCTATCTGAACCTGTGAAGAGCCACATCTTCTGTTTAGTAGCAGCAGCAGATTGAAGCAACAAATACTGTCTTTATACAGAGTGAATAAAACGTTCTATGTCACTCGACTGTCTGCCAGAGCCATAAATGTTGAAGGCACTTGAAGTATAACAAAGCTTCAGAAGCAGCAGTCAGCATCAAATTGTTTTTTATGGCATGCTTCCTACTTTAAGGCAGAGCAAAACAATCAGCTGCCATTTGCCATTAAGTACAGAGCTGCAATCATGAACAGTGTTCTATGTAGAACTGCTGTAATAATCATTGCCCTGTAATTCTGAGTGCATTAAGATGGATACAAATTTGGAAAGACATGGCAGGTAACATTCACATCATAGGCACAAGAATTGTAGTGTGGTTTCTGGATATAAGGCTAAAGACACAAGTTGGACCTGTGCAATTTTTCCCTTAATTATTGCCTAGTGATGGACAGAACAAAAAGCATAAGATCTCACAATCAAAATACATTAACTGACCACACATACCCACCAATTAAATAATTATATATGTATGTATGTATATATACACACAATATATGTATACACACACATTTAATTTAGTATATATATTCAATCTGGTGATGGACTTCTTGTGAGGAAAATACAAAGAAAATATTCTTTCCAGAAAATATTTACATTATGCTCACTTTGTCAGCACACATACTAAGATGAAAACGATATACACAGGAGATTAGCATAACCTCTGCACAATAGCAAATGTCTGATGTGATAGATATGTAAATTGCTCTGATCAGATCATTACAGATTGTATGCATGAATTGAAATACCACATAATATCACACAAATATGTACAAATACAACATATCTGTTAAAAATAAAATATATGAAAAAGTTTAAGCACTAAAAACTACATTGTTAGACATACAAATCACAAGCATTAAATAAAGGCAAATAACAGATGAGAAAGTTAAATTGTGATGTAGCTTATATTAAATATTACTAATCTGAAAAACAGAAATAATTGATAGGATTTTGAGCTAGACTGGATACAGTCTGAGCTAGCTAAGAAGTTCCAAGCAAAGACAATAGGATAGGTGGATGTAAGAAGGAAGAATGAATTAACAGAATTAATAGTAAGTAAAAGACTTCAAATTCACTACATAGTTCAGGGTAGTCAGGAACTCCTGATCCTCCTGCCTTGGAGTGTCAAGTTGTAGGATTATAGGTGTGGACCGCTTTAGCCAGGTATGGTTGTTCTCAAAAAGTGATCTCCATCTGGGCATGGTGGTGCACGCCTTTAATCCCAGCACTTGGGAGGCAGAGGCAGGAGGATCTCTGTGTGTTCGAGTTCGAGGCCAGCCTGGTCTACAAAGCAAGTCCAGGACAACCAGGGCTATTATACAGAGAAATCTTGTCTCACACAAACCAAAAAAAAAAAAGTGATCTCCAGAACAGTATCACAGATTGAACCCTACCTAGATGTAGGGTTCTCTAGAGGAACAGAAATTACAGAATTACATATGTGTGTGTGTATACGTGTGTGATTCTTAGATATATATGATTCTCATATATATATTTTTTCTTATATATATACATGAGATATACATGCATATATACATGTATATGTATAGGAGAAAGGAATTTATTAGAATGGCTTACAGGCTGTAGTCCAGCTAGTGTAACAATGTCTGTCAACTAATGGAAGGTCCAAGAATCCAGTGGTTGTTCAGTCCACGAGGATGGAATTCTCAACTGTCTTCAGTATATGCCAGAATCCTGAAGAAGTAGGCTCTAATGCCAGTGAGGTTATGGACTTGCCAGCAAGAGTGAGAGCAGACAAAGAGGGAAAACTTCCTTTTTCCATGTCCTTTACAGCAATCACAAGTCCACCCCTTATCAACTTATATTATATTACACAATAAAGAAATTAAGGAAAGAGGACATAATAATCTGTATGAGCACATTCTTATATTTTTGGTTGTGAGCCTAGACTTTAGTGACTGAGCCATCTCCCCAGCCCATGAACATATTCTTAACAAAATATGACAGGAATACCCGTGTCAGTTATAATCCTTGCTTCTTCTGCCATTTATAATTACTTTCTTCCACTGCCCATTCTGTATATCCTCCACTCTCGGCAAGTACCTCAGCAGGTCTTGGCTCTTTTCCTGGAGGAGTGACACGTATCTTCATTTCTGAAGGTTCTGTGCTCTTTGTTATCTTGCCTGGGTTAGGTTCCTGTAGTTTCCTGTTGACTTTAATCACAGGACATGATAGCACCAAGAGACACCCTAAAGGATCTCCGGCACTCCAGACATAATCTTTCTTACCTCCATTGTGGAGAATCAATACAGCTTCCCCTTCATAATCTGGATCAACCATCCCTCCTAACACTGTTACTCCTTTCTGAACCCGTTGGCTTAAGGGCATCAGGATGCCAAAGTGGCCAGGTGGAAGTCTGAACTTACAGCTCAATAAAATATTTGTTGTATCTCCTGGAAGATCACTCCCGCCTCTGGGAATAAAACTTCTAGGCTGGAAGAATTTAAGGTCATGGGATCAGGAAGCAAAAATGTTCCTAGTGAGTCAGTAAGGGTGAAAGTGAGTGGAACTATTCCCTTTTCCACTCCTTTATTCCAGATGCACCCAAATGGACAAACAGGAATAGCTATCACAATGTACTAAATCAGAAGCTGGGGGAGAAGACAGCAAACTTTGTCTTACCAATCTGTCTAAGTGACTTTGGCTGATGCTTAAATGTGAAAGCCTCTAATGTGGAAGAGTGGAAAATTGATATAGAGAAATGAAGTTTATGATAGGATACGGGCCATGAAAGTTGAGCAGAGAGTGTTTCCTTTGATGTAGTAGCAAATGATTGCTTGAGGTTTTGGAGAAAGCAAGTAAAAATTATTACCACAATAGCTGACCAGAGAAAAGGGAATCTGAGGGAGGGTGTAGTAGTAATTCAGGGTTAAGGAATATGGGCCAACCCTTAGTTAAGAACATCAGAAATGGGGAGAACTTGTGCACTCAGCATTGTGCTAAGTTCTTTATAGATGTAAACTTACTTAAACTTCATAGCAATTGTGAAATTAATACTGCTATCATTTCCATTTCACAGAAGAGGAGCTTAGGCATTAGAGCCTGATTCTGAAGAGGAAGAGTAATTAGGTTATGCACAATACTTCTTATATTTAAACCTGGAAAATTTTCTTATTTCTTCCATGACTTAAACTCTTTACCACATCCTAAGTATACAGATAGCCCTTCCTAAGCCTTCTCCTGCTCTCCTCCTGAGCTCTAAAGAAATGTAGATGACATCATTAGTAACCTAAAATAAATTATTTTTACATTGGAAAATTTTCAAAATGTATGAAATATACCAGAGCATTTTTGCAATTCAGTTCACTCTTGTTTGATTCAGAAATTTAATGTAGTATATAATTATCTCAATTATGGGTACATAGTAGATGGGTACATTTCAATATAGAAATGATGCAGAGTTCATATACTTTTAAATGCTAACAAAAACACTGAGATTTCAGAATTTAAAAATAGTACAATGTGTAGGGGTCCACAAAACCACCCCCAAGGCCAGGGATTAGCTAGAAACATTCACAAGACTAAAAACATAGTTGTATTTATGGCTGACATGACAGAGCAAAGTAACACAGGGAAAAATTTATGGGGTGAAATATGAAGGAAAACAGGCACAAACTTCTAAGAATCTCCAAGTAGAGTTGTAGAGGTGTGTGTGATTCCCCAGTACTGGATTATCACTGTATTAGGAAGTGTCTATGAAAGCAGCCCATTACCCAGTGGAAAAGTTTTCTCTTGGAAGTTGGTCATATATTCACTGCCTAACTTGTACCAAGACTCCAGTCCTCCACAAGGGAGGTAAAGGAGGTAAGGTTCACACATTTACGCATACTATGCTACCCCAATCAGCTAAGGAATGATGGAAACCTACCAGAAGTCTAAACTGCCAGATACAAGAGATGGTGCAACCTTATACGCAGACCTTACTGAAAAAGAGCAGTCTCAGGTAAACTTCATTTAACTCTTCCTTGCACATATGGCATGCTGGAATATCAGAGAATCTAATGCCACAAAACTGCATCTCACATCCAATCTGTTTGATTCTAGTCTCAGGTACCTGTATAACTACAAGCATTTGGTGGATAAAAGAATTAAGTCAATAACTACGAAACCATGCAAATAAACTTATAATTGCCTTCTATCTTGCTTAGCAACTTGTTTAGACACATGAGAATGCCTTTGACTATGATCATTCTCTTTCACTCTAATACTGTAAAGGAGACTGGATTCTCTGAAACAATAATCAAGACTTGTTCATATATAATATTCTGCTAGATTTATACTGTACTAGTCTTCTATAAATTTGATTATGGAATGTGTGTTAAAGTTTGAGGCAAAAGAAAATACCTTTGGAACCATTTTACACAAAAATAAGGCATTTCTCCTGATTAGTATAGTGGTGTGTGCTGTTGAGCTTCTGATACATGTTACAGATGAATAAGCTCATGCACTATCAGCTTTCTTCCATCTAGTTCATCATATCAGTCATTGAAAGACACTCAATATTGGGAACATTGCTGATATTACTTGCTGTCACCAAAGCCATCTAAGGGAACTCCAACTACATATTAGTATCCGTGTAATCCAATGATTTAAATCATCATTGTAACTCACATTTATAGCATATCACGTGACAATGTTCCTCTAATGCATTCCCACTATAAACCAAACAAAGTGAGGCAATTTACCTGAGGTATTTGGAACACATAGCCATCCTTCCATGCCACCCATTCCCAAGTACAACACAAATACCATAGAAATAAGAAAATTATGTCATCACAAGTTTAAAATTGTTAGGGCTGGGAAAAACTTTCAAGGTTAATTGCTTGGTCTATAGATAAGAGAATTGTGTCTCAGGGAGGTAAAGCAATGGTCCAAGGTCACAGACGGTTGGGACTTGAAGTCAATCCTTTAGTTGCCAATTGGACACTCAGTCTGGTGTCATGCTACTGCCACTCACAGTATAGGCATATGCTGCTAGAATCCATGCCCAAGACTATCCGGGGTGGGGATTAGCTGGCATAGAGTCAATGACCCAGACTCCTGATATTTGGTAAGTGGCAACAGCAGACCCGTTTATTTCAGGAAGAGGATGCTGCCTTTATATCCTCCACCCAGAGTCCCATTGGCTCCTGAACTGCAGGGTGCTGCTGTGGTTCTTCCTCATTGGCTTGTGTCTCATTACCGAGTGTGGCATCATCAATCTCCAGGCAGGTCTCAAGCCAGTCATGTCCAGGCATATGGAAGCCCAGCCATGCATGTGCACTGTTTAGCAGCAGGCCTTGTTCGTGCTCAATGGCAGGCAGACCTTGTTCCTCCTACAGTCATATGCTAAAGTGAGGATGAAGAAAGAGTGTATGTTAAGGGCTAATTTAGTAATGACTCTTGGAAAAAGGAATAACCTGTTAAATAGCCAGCAATGCCCTTTAATTTATCTAATCTTTTTCTTTTTCTAAAATCCTTTAACAATTTCATACTTAGTTTTCAACCTCCTTCCCCTTTATCATTTATCAACCTCTCACTCCCTACTCCCCTGAGATCTTTCTTCTTCCCAACCAGCCCATTTCTATTTTGGTGACTTTTTTTTCTGTTTATTATGGTTGCTTGCAGGAGTGGTGTGTGGTGTGTATGGTTTTTTAGTCATTTCGACTTACATTCTAGAAACGTTCTATGTGATGAGTTCTGCCAAAAAGACATTCAAATATATTTATTTCTCCCGAAATCACATAAGAGTATAAGGAAAAGAGTATCTTATCCTCTTAATTTCTAAGGGTGAAATATTCCTGTGGACAAAAGACAATATTACTCTGAAAAAGGTAAAAAGCATTGCTGTCAAGACTGATGACTTGAGTTCAAATCCCCAGATCCCCCATCACATGATGGAAGGAGAGAACTGATTCTCACAAGCTATCCTCTGATTTCCACATGCATGCCATAACATGAAAACATACACAATAAATAAATAAACAATGTAATTTTTAGTTTTTTAGTTTTGTTCATTTATTTGAGAGAGTCTCATTATAGAATTCTGGTTATTCTGGAACTCACTGTGTAGAACAGATTGACCTTAAACTCAGAGATACACCTGCCTTGAGTGCTGGGGATAAAGACATGCACCAACACACCCAGCAATAAATGTAGTTTTAAAAAAATCCTTGTGTTAAGACAGTAATGAACATTCAAAGGACACTGTGAATAGTATTCATGGATGAAATTAAATAATAATTATTCTTACCAAATTATCTAAGATAGATGTAATATCTTACATAAGGTATTAAGTAACCACTAAATAAATGTGGCTTATTGGACATTTTCCACTAAGAGATATTTGGTATAGTTTATCTCTATCACATCACAATGTACAAGGATGTTCATGCTACTTTTTGTGAGACAGTTCCTATGATGGCCTCAAACTCCTGATCTTCTTGCCTCAGCCTCCCAAGGGTTGAGGTTACAGGTGTTGACAACCATGCCAGGCTTTAGAATATTTATGTTCAAACTATTTAAAGCAGAGATAGATGTTTTTTTTTCTTTTGGAGGGACAAGGTCTTACCCAGTAGCCCAGAATGGTGTCACACTCACAGCATTCTTCTTCTTCTTCTTCTTCTTCTTCTTCTTCTTCTTCTTCTTCTTCTTCTTCTTCTTCCTCTTCCTCTTCCTCCTCCTCCTCCTCCTCTTCCTCCTCCTTCTTTTTAGGTTTTTCAAGACAGGGTTTCTCTAGACCAGGCTGGCCTTGAACTCACAGAGATATGCCTGCCTCTGCCTCCTGAGTGCTGGGATTAAAGATGTGTGCCACCACACCCAGCCACAGAATTCTTCTTACCTCAGTCTTCTAAATGCTGGGATTAGAGGTGTACTACCATGCCTAGCTGGAAATAATTTTTCAACAGAAACAGACATAAGGTTACTTAGGTTACAAGGTGGTATTTTAATTGCACTTCATTTATTGTATTGATGGGTTAAGCTTTTAAATAGAAGAGTCTCAAGTAAATATCATTTTTTAAATTATTTGTCCTTTGTATGGCATATCACTATTGTTTGAAAGGATCAGATTCTAACTTACTTGGAATAGTCAAAGGATTCTTACTCCAAAAGGAGACATTATTTAAGATTTTTGCAGGGTGTACATAAACCAAACTAATATAAGTTTATTCTGTGTATCTCAAAAAAAAAAAAGAGACAGTCATAGTTGTTAACCGAAATCCCATATGATCAAACATGGCAACACTACATACTTTGGGCAAAGCTCTTTTTCAGTGAATAAAAGATTCTATGACTCAATGTTCTTTTAAAAAGTCATTCTTTTATTTTGGCTAGGTTGTTGTTATTGTTCTATGAGATAGGGTCTGATCATGTAGCCCAGGCTGATCTCTACCTCTCAATCTTCCTGACTTCAACTGAATGCTGTGATTATAGTCATGCACCATTATGCATGGCTAGACTGGAAAAACCATTCTATAGATTTACAACACTGTAGCTAAAAGTAATTAGTGGGATTACTTCACTAAACTCTTTTAATTACCTGAAGTATAGAAATGAAATTATTAAAAATTCATGAGTTCACTCAATAAGAAAATTGTCTCTTACTTTTCCTGCTCTGAATTAGCCAGTTTAGAGTACTCAGCTGATAATAGACATACTGTTCATGGAGCTCTTGCTTTCATTGGAAAGCATCAACAGTAACCTTGCAGGCTGGTGCATTTTCATGATTTTATTATCTTAAGTGCAAGTTGCTGGATTTCAAATTCACTTGTTTAAAAAAAAACTTCGGTGTCACTGCACAAATCTCCTATAAACACATAGCTGATGAATTTTTACAGACATGACTTTATTCTACCTGTGTTGCTAAGTCATTTAATGTACCTGTCAGTAGATTGTCTAAACTGTGTGAGCCAACGGAACCATTTCGAAGAACTTGGAGATTTAAGAAAGGGATGTAGGAAATCATTGTCCTCTAGGACTAAAGTTTTTATTTCTCTTTATTCTAGGATTAGAATACTTAAAAGTATTCTTTTGAGTTTTTTTGTGAACTGATAGAAAATGCAGAGAAATTATTTTACAAACTTGTAATATTTCAATCCCCTTGAATTCAAGACAAAAAGACCACCAAAGAAATGGGCAAGTGTGTTAACAAATGGGAACTTGAGTTTTAGAACTTGTTTTTATTAAATAATGAGTTGACAGTGTTTTAAAAATATATACAAAAATAAAGAACCACATATCTCTTGGGACTGGGGGTATAGCTCAGTGTAGAGTATTTATTTAGCATGTATGAGGCCTAGAATTTGATCCTGAGCACAAAAATCACATACCTGTTAAACACTCTCAGTCTCTATACTCACTTTGTGAGACTCATGAATCCCTGCCAAATCATATTCCCTTTGCTCTCTCAGCAGAGATAGCTACCAGCCTAAATTTGTCCTTATTGTTGCCTTTCTTTCCTTCAGTATGTCTCATATATTGCATCTTTGGCCATTTATGTCTGGATAAACTTTATGGAATAGTATCATGACACAGGTAGTTTGGGGGACCCATTTGTTTTCTCACTCCCTATCACATTGTTAAGATAGGTTCACATTGTTTCATGCAGCAATTATTTCATTCATTTTCATTGCTAAAAATCACTCAATTTCATGACTACAATGCATTTCTACATGCAATCCTCTATGAATAATTGATTTATTTAAAGCTTTTATCTATTACAAATAGTGATGCTCCATTTCTCTTGGTGCATAGGTGTACAATTTTCTCTGGGGAAGTAGATTTCAAACATATCTGGGTAGCAGACAAACTTTAGGATAGACCCCACAATCTCCCTCTGCTGATATTCAGGCATTTGTATAGTTCTTTTGATCTGAGGAACTTCATATTAGCAAGTAGACTACAACAAAGTCTATGATATGGATATGACTAACTACTGCCATGATTTTGTTTGTTTGTTTGTTTCAGTTTTTTGTTTTGTTTTGTTTTGAGACAGGGTTTCTTTGTGTATCTCTGGCTGTCCTGGACTCACTTTGTAGACCAGACTAGCCTTGAACTCGCAAAGATCCACCTGCCTCTGCCTCCTGAATGAGTATTAAAAGCATGTGCCGCAATACCTGTCTTGCTATGGTTTTATATATGAGATATTATCCATGGGTTCCTATGTTGAATGCTTGGTCCAGCTGGTGGTATTATTTTGGGAGATGGTAGACACTTTAGGGTATGGGGTCTAGCTAGAGCAGGTAGAGGTATATCTTGGAAGGTTATAGGTCCCTTTTTCCCCTCTATCTTTCTGTCTGTCATTGGTGAGTAGCCTCTAACACATGCTTCTATGTCTGGATGCCCTACCTCTCCTGGAAACATGTCAAATGATCATACCATAACCTTTGAAATTATGAGTTTAAATAAAATTTTCTGCTCTTAAGTTGTTCCTGTCAAGTATTGGAGCATAACTACACAAAAGTAAATAATAACACATACAAACATTATAGCACCCATCTTTATGGGGTCTTTCTTGTTCTCCTTTATTGGCTTTAAAAAGAAAATGGACATATTGGTCAACCTTACAGGGAAAGGAACTGAGGCTGACCAAACAAGAGTAGATGGTGGCTCCTGGACAGTAGTCATTAAGGAATGAATGTCAAGATTCATGGGGTTAGTTTCCCTGACAGTTCCAGGACATTCAACCTCACAGCAGATTTCCTCCTCCTCTGGCTCTCACAATCTTTGTGTACCCTCTTCTGGAATCTGCCCTGAAGGAATGCTGAGATCCAGAGAGACAGTCTTCCTCAGTGAAGAGCCCCCCAAAGTTTATCCAATATCAAGTGGTCAGTCCTGAACTCATACTCTATACAAGTAACATTATATGGACTGAGAAGGTTGTACTTCTATACTTAGGAACACACACACACACACACACACACACACACACACACACACACACACACACATACACCTTTTAAATGATCCATGGACCTGAACATTATGTGTCTTTAAATGTCTTTTAGAAACTAAACCATCATAGTAGCCACCACACAGAGTTAAAACTATGATTTATATGCTGAATAACTCCTTTTTGCATGACTTTTCCTGGGGAAACATGATGAAGTATCTTCATCTCAGAAAGGGCACTGATGGCATACTAAATAAATGATTCTTCCCAAGTCTAGCTTAATGAGTCCATGAGTGGACTGGGGTTAATCACAGGACTATGGGTTGAGGATACTCACAGGACATGTACAGTGGCTGAAAATTGTATCAAAGAAAAGCCCATCCCAGCATGAGTAATGACTCATAAAATCTTTATCCTTGGAACTCCTTGCACAACTTTTAAGCAGCTTGGATAGTTGGAGCATCTTTTCTCCCTAGCAATTGCTTACTGTTCATAGAACCTTGGGGGAGTGCTCTTATGAATCTTACAAGTTTCAAGTGCTTCCTGAGTCTTTTAAGTTTCCTTTGCCTCCTGAGACCCATGATCCTTCTTCCTTTCTCTGGGAGAGAATGTTTCAATTCAGAGGAAATAGCTACAACTCATCTCTTTGTGTTAAAGGCTTGGTCTCCAGAATGATATCTTATTGGTAAGTAGTAGGACATTTGAGAGGTAGGACTTTATATAGGACTCTTAGATAGTTGAGAGTATATGCCTAATGGGAATGTCTCAATCCTATCTCATCTCTGTGGTAGGAGTTTATTAAAACCAATTGTAAGAATGTTTTTGTTTAATCCCAGGTGGGCTGCTTAAGACACAAGTATAAAGTATTAATGGTCCTGTGAGCTGAGCAAGTTTAACTCTGAGGACTTGGGAGAGAGGAATAAAAAGCCAGAGCCCCAAGGAGAAGGGGGGCTCTACAAAGGAGGGAAAAAAAGCCAGAGCCCCGAGGAGAAGGGGGCTACAAAGAGAAAAGAGAGAAGAAAAACTCCACAAAGAATTAAGCTCCAGAAAGAAGTAAAAGAGAATGGGTTTTACAAAGAAGTAAGAGAGGCTCTACAAAGAAGTAAGAGAAAAGGCTCTACAGAGAAGTGAGAGAAAGGGCTCTGCAAAGAAGAGAAAGGGCTACAAAGAAGAGAAAGGGCTACAAGGTAGAAAGCAGTTGCTGCTCTCCCAGTTGCTGGTGCTCCCCCAAACTGCTGCTTGTTCTTCCTGCTGTTGTCCCCTGGTTTGCTGATCTCCTGGTTCGCCTGTTTTTCTGGTTTGCTGGACTTCTAATGAGACTGGTATTACCCCCCAAAGTATCCAACAACCCTAATGAGCAGAAAATAGCTCAAAGCGACCTATGTCCCTTCTCCCTCTAAACTTCTTTTTCTCCCACCTAGGTTTGGTGGGTTGAAGGGAACAAGGGGTGGAAGGGAGATAGAGGTATTAAATACAATAAATTAAGTACAGTAAAATAAAGCAGAATGCATATATTGGAAATTTAAAAAGCTTTGTCTACACATCTCTTTCTTTTGCTTCCTGGCTGCTGATATAAGAAGTTTGCTGTGCAATGAAACGCTACTTTTGCCATTGATCCAAAGCAACAAGCCAAACAGCCTGAGACTGGAACTTCTAGAATCAGGAGACAAACTATTCCTTTACTCTGTGTAAATTAATTTTATCTGGTATTTTGGTACAGAAATGTGAAGCTGACTAACATGCAAGATTTGGATGATATCATTGAAGAAGATGGTAATTTATTTCTGTGTAGTTTTTAAATGTGATAGATTGTTTTGCACATATGAATACTTTCAAAGGTAGTTTTCAAACTTTACTATATAACATTTTCCCCACAATATTTAAAAGAGGACTCCTCTAGATTTTTGTGTGCCTAATGGTTTTGAGGCTAGAAAGATTGGGTACTCAATTGAAAAGATTAAAATAAACAATGTATACGCCACAGCTGAAATAAAATTACATTTACAGGAAGAGTCACATAAATGTAATCAACACATAAAGAGTTTATATTGGGAGTTGTAATTATGTTAAAGTAAATGAGGTTCTTTTTGTTGTTTGTTTTCATAGAGGATCTCCTGTCTATCATGTAAACTGATCTGGAACTCACCATCTAGCCAAGGCTAGCCTAGAAGTTGTTGCAATCATTTTGCCTCAACCTCTCTGGTGCTGATTACAGGTATGAACTACTTTCCTCAGAAATCTAGAGAAACTCCAACATGACCAATAATCTTGACTTGAGCAAAACTAAAAATATTCCAAGACTGTAGAATACTAAATAAGACTGTTGAATCCCAAATATGACTGTAGAATACTGAAGTCAAGAAAGTCATTAGAAAAATGTGATAGCTGATTACCATGTTATCCTTACTTACAATCACCTTGGCCAGAATGAGTTTCTTATCTTTATCTTTGTGTTCATAATGTACAGTTGTTGAAATTCATTTGATTGTTTGGACATTTTTATTTCAACGTCTTTCTCTATATTAGCATTTCCTCTCCTACCGTTTCCTTATTTGTGAATATGACCACAGAACTTGGCTTGCAATTCTTAACTTATTTCCTATTGCTTTACTGTACCAGACTTTTTGTGACTTGCATATCCAGCAATTATGTTTCACACTCCGCTTGAAGGCTGGCTAAAGGATGTTGAAATGTGGATTTCTAAACTTTATGATAATTATAAGAAGCCTCCTACAACTTAAAAGAAAATATGTAAATATAAAGCATTCTTTTTCTCCTTAATGGACATTATGTGTTCTTTCATTCATTCATTGAGAACGTTTGTATATCAAGGCACTGTAACATTTAAAAAGCATTGTAATTGGTGCAAAAATGAAATGTCACAGTAATGGATCATTGTCTTTTAAAGAATTCAAACTTTGGCAAAGGGCATGGAAAAGTAAACAAGCAATGAAAAGCAGAATAAGAGAAATACCAAATAGAAGAATAAAGAAATTGAATTGGTGAGAGAGAAGAAAATCATTTTGACAGAGAGCAAGGGACAGAGATTACAGAAAATATGACATAGAAAAGTAGCTGAACTGAGTCTGGGAGGACAGAATTCCAATATGAGGGAAAAATGAGTGTGTGTGTGTGTGTGTGTGTGTGTGTGTGTGTGTGTGTGTGTGTG
>CAJQZJ010000542.1:2872184-2899460 GCA_907164525.1 Lophiomys imhausi
TGTGTGTGTGTGTGTGTGTGTGTGTGTGTGTGTGTGTGTGTGTGTGTTGGGGGAGCATTCCAGGTTAATGAACCAGAAAAGGTGAGACTACGAGAACGTTTTGCAATGGAGTGAAAGGAATGTCGAGGCAGGTGAGGCTTCAGGTGGAGGTCAAGTTAAGATTATACAGTCTGCCCGGGCATGGTTGTACATGCCTTTAATCCCAGCACTTGGAAGGCAGAGGCAGGCGGAGCTCTGTGAGTTAACGGCCAGCCTGGTCTACAAAGTGAGTCCAGGACAGCCAGGCCTACACAGAGAGACTGTCTTGAAAAAACAAAAAAAAGATTATGGCAGTCTGATCATTATGTTAAAATGAATACTTACTAGCTGTTGTGCTGTAATAAACATACAACATGATCTGGTGAGTTTTATGGGGTAGATATTTCATGGAGGATGAAACAAAATTCCAGGATAGCCTTATATCTAACAAGGAGGAAGCAGTCCCACAAACATTCAGACCGGATCTGCTTTATTTACAGGTCTGCGCTTTTAACCACTTGGCAGTGCAACTTCAGGATATTGGAGTTTATTCTGTAAATAATGGAAAGTCATCTGAGGAGAATGACTATGATTTACCTTGTGTTAGGGAACTAACTGGCACTAGTGAGAAGGATGAGTTGGAACAAGGGATCCTAAAGGAAAACAAAGAAATAAGGAGGACAGGACAGATTGAATACTGTTGGGGTAGACTGGAGAGGATTTGGTTATTGCTCAAATGGGAAATGTGCAAGAAAGTAAGGGGATTGCTAATCCTAATGTCTGGGAAGATGGCAGTACACTTAGGTGAGAGCGAGGCTATAGAGGACTAGGCCTTGGAGTACGTGGATGAGAAGCATGGAAAAAGGCAGTGAGTACCTTCCAGAACATGTTGCAGTTGAGGGTCTGGCAGAACACATAGACAGATATTGGCACCTGAAGTCAGGGAGCCATTTTTAAAGTTCTTTATCTAAAAATACACACAGTTACAGATTTTCAATCATAAAAATACCTTCATTTAAGTCAAAGTAACAGCTCATTCATTTTCCTTGGCATTTTAAACCACAGAGCTATTGTGTCATGACTGCCACTATCTAAAGGGCCCAATATACACCAGCTGCAAGTTGCATGCAAATGATTCCAGTGTCACTTAATCCTTGTTACGATTCCTAGTGTCTAGTATCATTGCTCAAACATTGGCAACGATATTGATGATGATGAGTTTGAATTTTAATATATCCGAAGGTTTTAAGAGCAGGCTTTTCTTTAAACATATTCAGTAAATGTGGTTGAAAAATATTACTTGAAGTCCCCCTCACACAAATCTTTACTGAAATACCTCCCTTAAAGATACCATATGTAGTAGTTCAAAATGTCTATATTTAATACATAAACACAAAGACAGACCACCTAAATAACAGAATGTACAAATTTGAGGAAAGTAAATAACCCTGAGATAAATGTAGAGAATTTGATAATCAAGAAAGAATCTAGAGTTACTATAATAAAACAAATTTCTTAAGTAAATGAATAAAGGCACATCATTACATGCCACAAATTAATCCTTGGAGCCTGGCATGGTAGTTCTCACCTTTAGAACTCAGCAGTACACAGATAGACCCTGTTTAAAAAAGAAAGTAAAGAAAAGAAAAACAACAAAGAAGAACATAAAAGTGAGCAAAAGCTGTAGGTAAATAAGCATTCACAAGAGGATATAGAAATTATGGATATATATTTAAAAGTGCTCAATTTCATAAAGTTCATATTCAAAAAGGAAAAATTAAAAGTGTGGGGATATCATCATACAACAGAACATTCCAAGTGAAAAAGAAAGCTGGGTGGTGGCACATGCCTTTAATCCCAGCACTTAGGAGGCAGAGGCAGGGGGATCTTTGTGAGTTCAAGGCCAGCCTGGTCTACAAAGGGAGTTCAGGACAGCCAGGGCTACACAGAGAAATCCTGTCTCGAAGAAAAAAAACCTGAAGTCCAATATTATGTACTGATGAGGATATGTGAATCAGAAATTGTACTTCTGGTCTATTCACAACAGAGGTGAATGTGTATGCACATCAAGGGATTATTGACAAGAACCCCAAATGCTCATTTATAAGAAGATAGAGAAACATATGAGGCATAGTTATTCAAAGGAATACTACATGACATGCTAATAAAATGCATAATAAAATTATGTACAGCCATCTGGATTTACTCCATAAACAGAATGTTTGCAAAAATACTATATGTAAGAAAAATAAGAATAAAATAAAAAATACATGTGAGCCAGGTAATGGAGATAATTCTAGCACCTGAGAAGATAAGGCAGGAAAATCATGCATTTAAAGCCAGACTGGACTATACAGTGAGGAGTTGTCTCAAAAAAAAAAAAATACTGGATACAGACAGTAAAATGTCTCCATTGTTAAAAGTACATGCTGCCAAGCTTGTTGACCTGAAGTTGATCCCTTCCATATAGTGTAAAGAACCAACCCCATAAGTTGTCTTCTGGCCTCCACACATGCACCATAGCATAGACTACCTCCTCCACCCCACACAAACAAGCAAATGTAAAAAAGATACTGGATGCCCAAAATCTCTGTGTGCGTGTGCGTCCATGTGCTGGATAGTTTTAAAGTCAATTTGAGACAAGCTAAGTCTTCTGAAGAGAGGGAACTTCAATTGAGAAAATACCTCCATAAGAGCCATTTTCTTAATTAGTGATCAATGTGAGAGGGCCCAGCCAATTGTGGGTGATGCTGCCCCTGGATTGGTGGTCCTGGGTTCTATAACAAAGTAGGCTGAGCAAGCCAGTAAGCAGCACCCTTCCATGGCCTCTGCATCAGCTTCTGCCTCCAGGATTCTGCCTTGAGTTTCTGTTCTGACTTCAGCAATGGACTACAATGTGGAAGAGTAAGCAAAATAAACCCTTTCCTCCCCAACTTGCTTTTGGTCATGGTGTTTTATCACAGCAATAGTAACCATAACAGAGCAATCCATTAAATAAAATTGAAAATAAGGGCATGAATAACTAAAGAAAAGATTAGAAGGGTTTCTTTATTTTCTGCGGGATTCTAGGCATTGTAAATGGTCAGATTTTTTTCATATGACCAGTAACTACAATTCAGAGAAGTGCTCATTTCCATTTCATATTTTTAACTTGATTATGTTTTCTTTGTGGAGCTGGAGAACCCAGGCCTTCATGAGAACTGAGGCCTCTTGAATTATTTTCACCATAAACGTGATAAAAAGAAAAATAATAGAGGAAAGAAGGTAAAATCAATTAAGGTTTGGACATACCGGACATACATTCCTTGAAAAGCAAGATGATTAAATTGTTTTCCAGGAAAAGCCTCAAGAATGTCCTCAGGGCAGTTTGAAACTAGATTTTCAAGAAGGAACACACACAAAAGAAGACAGCTGGTGACATTCAAGTTCAAATGTCTTTGATGGGTGTGGAGCAGAAACATGCTGGTTAAGAAGAAGGAGCCTAGGACTTTCTGTTCTTACCATGCAATCAACAAGAAGCATCTCCCATTCCCTACCCGTAAATTCTCCCATACTAACAGATCAGGAAAAATAAATGAGTTGGAAATTTTTGTTTGGTTCCCTGTTTGTGGCTTTCCGACCAGTTTGCCTGACAATAAAGTTCTTCCTTTTTGTGAGGACTGGTGCCACCATGTTGCCCTCACTCTGTGTCAAATGGTGTTTATTGAGTAGAGAATCTGAAGTGTACCCACCTTCACTGGCTGTCCTGGACTTGCTTTGTAGACCAGGCTGGCCTCAAACTCGAACACACAGAGATCTGCCTGCCTCTGCCTCCCAAGTGCTGGGATTAAAGGCATGTACCACCATGCCCAGCCTGGCACTAAAGTTTTTTTAAAATGACAAGTGCTAGTACGTATATATGTTTAGGAATGAACCATTGCGACTGGATAATCTATCAGAGGGCTCATCCCTGGAGAAGACTGATTCTTCCTTTCTTTGCAGCCATTAATTTTCTATATCTCCTTATGTAGTAGTAGAACATTGTGATATGTCCCCTATCTATATTAGCATGACAACTAGTGTCATTGTGCAGCATATTGTTAAGGTTTCATGGGTGTACTTTCCTGTCATTATATAAAAGACAGTGTCTCATAGCAGACCTCCTGATCCTGTGGCTATTAAAATAGTTCTGCTCCCTCTTCTGTGATGCTCACTGAGCCTTAGGTGTAGGGGGTGTGTTGTGTATGAGTGTCACTATTTTGCCCTTGGGTATATCTTTACACATTGGACATTGTTGTGGTTTGTGGGCTTTACAATTGGATACGACTTTTTTTTTTTTAGGTTTTTTAAGACAGGGTTTCTCTGTGTAACAGCCCCGACTGTCCTGAACTCACTTTGTAGACCAGGCTGGACTTGAACTCACAGAGATCCGCCTGCCTCTGCCTCTCAGAGTTCTGGGACTAAAGGCATGCGCCACCACGCCCGGCTGGATACGACTTTTAATTGTGTTTCTCTTTGATAGCAGGTATAGTAACTTTAGATACTTTGAGAGCGAGTTCTTAGAGAGGAGGCTTCTGGGTATTTCCAGTTCAAATCCTTGTAGAAAAAAAATTAAATTGTTTAACAGTATTTATATTATGGTTAATTGGTTTGGCAGCCGTTAATCCTTATTCCACCATTATAAATGAGCACACACAGACACCACATGGATTTTAACAAGCCTTGGCCTGAATTGAGCAAGCATGGCCCACCTAAGCTAGCTCTTAATTCTATTACCCAAATACGACCCCTATATTGTTTTTGGAATCTTTTGAACTCCTCTGACCAATGACTCAAAGAGAGGTTTCCCATGTGTTGGATATATATATGTGTGTGTGTGTGTGTGTGTGTGTGTGTGTGTGTGTGTGTGTGCATGTGTGTGTGTGTGTATGTGTGTGTATGTGTGTAAAATAATGTTTCCCTATGGCCTTTTCAGTCATCCTTAATGTTCATTGTCTTTTCTACTTTACTATTGTTTATTTTGCCTTTCTTTTTAACACTGTGAGCATGTTAACATGTTACTAGCATGACCATCAATCTTCTCTGTGATTTCATCTGCTGCTTCAAATTTTAGAGAATTGTAATCCATATAGGATATTCTTAGTTTTAATAAAATAAAATGTTTCTTCCAGTGCCCTCATCCTTTGTTTGACCTTTACTTTAAACATTGTGTGGTACAGACAGACTCCTGGATAAATCTTACTTTTAAGCCTGCAGTCCTTGCTTATCTCTTATATTATAAAAAGATTGTATAAAGGGCAATGATATTTCAATTTATGAGTAAAGGTTAAAGAAATTGGACTTGTTTAGCTTTGAAACTCGATTAGTTTATTGATGTGGGGAAGAAGGATTGAAGGATTTTAAATAAAAGACTAGAAGTAGATGAAAGGGTAGATAGTACTGAACAACTGTTCTCCATTTCTATTTCAGAATGAGAGGGAACAGACATGTTGGGGTAAGAAGAATCTTGGTCTTGAAAATAAGATTTAATATCAAGCCTTCAGAATTGATGTATTGGGTGCTGTTATTAAGACAGCCGTTAAAAAGAATTGCAAAGATCATTCCTTGACTGCAAAGCTACAGAATAGCATGTATATTTAATTTAAAAATTGTATATTTTATGTAATAATTAGTATTCTCTTTTCCCCTTACAATTACTTATTAAGATTTCATAAAAATTGGTAAGTAGACATTATAATCAATTAAGAATGGTATTATGTTCACTTATAACCATGTAAGGATGAGGAAGCTGAGATTGAATTTCCAAACATCAAAGAAGTTAGCAGGTAGTAAAATTTGATTATTCAAACAGCTTAATAGATATAGTTTTATATGATGTAATTCATCCATTAAAGCATACAATTCAATGGATTTTAGTGTATTCATAGGGTTTTACTACCATCAATTTTAGACCATTTCGTCACCTCAGAAAAAGAACCTAATTCTAGCTATAGGCAACCACTAATCTGTAGTCTATCTCTACATTTGCTTACTCTGACCATTTCATATCAATTTAATCATACAAAATATGGTTTTCTGGATCTTCTCACTAAGCAGAATGTTGTTAAGGTCCATCCATCTTGTAGTATGTACCAATACTTCATTCCTTTGTATGGTTGAATACTATTTAATTGTCTGACTACACCATACTTTTGTTTTTTCAGTCACCAGGTGATGGACATTTGGGTTATTCTCTATTTTGCCTACTATGAATATTCATCTTTATAATATTAGAATTTTCTACTTTTTGACTGCTACGAACTTTCATGTGCAGAGTTTTGAGTGGGTATATTTCACTGATAACTTAATCTTGAATATCAGGGTTTTTTTGTTATAGGCAAAATTTTAAGATATCTCCAATGATCCCTACTCCATAGTGTATATGCCATATAATAACCTCTTCCCTTGGATGTAGGTAAGACTTGTAAATATACTAACACTTTCTATTTGATATATGACAAGGGCAAAGGAATTTATTGGTATAATAAAGGCTCTTAATCAGTTGACCTTGATTTAATCAAAAGGGAGATTATTCTAGGTGGGTTTTCCTTAATCTGACAAGCTCTTTAAGTGAAGGTTCAGAAATCTCCTGAAAGAAATATTCAAAACAAAATATATTGTCTTGCTGGGTTGGAAGAAGCAATCAAGTCACTAATTGCCTACATGGCAAGGAACAGAAGATTCTGCCAGAAGTTGAGAGGGGTTCCAAAAAGAGCAACAATTTCAGAACCATAACTACAAGAGACTAGTTTTTGCTAGTTACCAGTCCTTAAAAGAGGCCAGATGTGGTTGGTGGAGTATGTCTTTAACTCCAGCACTCAGGAGGTAGAGACAGGAAGATTTCTATGAATTCAAGGCCAGCCTGCTCTACATATGAGTTCGAGGCCAGCCAAGGCTACAAACAAACAAAGTCCTGGATGACACCTTGATTTTATTTTAGTGAGAACTTATTGGAATATGAATCTGTATCTAGATTTCTGCCCCATAGAAATTGTGAAATAATGGATGGGTTTCAGTCATTATACTTCTTGTTATCCAGCAACAAAAAAGTGAAAACAATGTCTTGTTGATGTTTGTACCACTATAACATGCACTTGAATTTCCCTCCTTCTCCATTATTTTCATACTATTTTATAATTATTGCAGTTGTCTGAGTAATAATATAGCTTTAAAAAGCATCTTCTATAGATCCTCAATAAACATAATGGAAGTAGTGATTATGATTCACAAGAAGTACCAGACTCATGGGTTTTATACAGTCTTAGGGATCTTAGAAATAGTACTCTATTATGAATCTTCATCAGGCTTAGTTTTCTCTATAGGTACCACTTACCAAAGTTAAATCAAGGCCACACAAACAATTGAAATAGACCTAAGGAAATATAAGCAGTCATTAAAAGTCTTCTAACCAAAAAAACCCAGGGCCAGATGTGTAGAATTCTACCAGACTTCAAAGAAGAGTTAACATCAATACTCCTTAAATTATTCCATGAAATAGAAACAGAAGGAATATTGCTAAATTCATCTTATTAAGTGACAGTCACCCCGACACCCAAACCACACAAAGATCTAACATAGAAAGAGAATTACAGACCAATTTACCTCATGAATGTAAATAGATGCAAAAATACTCAATAAAATACTTGCAAATAGAGTCCAAGAACACATCAAAAGTATCATACACCATGATCAAGTAGGCTTCATCCCAGAGAATCAGGGGTGGTTCAATATATGAAAATCAGTAAATGTAATACACCATTAAAGAAAAAAAAACTGAAGAAAAAAAACCTTACGTGATTGTGTCATTAGATGCTGAAATAAGCCTTTGATAAATCCATTACCTCTTCAGGATAAAAGTTCTGGAGAGATTAGGGATACAAGGCCCATACCTAAACATAATAACGGCAGTTTACAGCAAGTCTATAACCAACATCAACTTGAATGGCAAGAAATTCAAACCAATTCCACTAAAATCAGAAACAAGACAAGATTGTCCACTCTCTTCATATCTCTTCAATATAATACTTGAAGATCTAGCCAGGGCAATAAGGCAACTGAAGGAGATCAAGGGGATACAAATTGTTAAGACTGACATTGTAAAAATGACCATCCTACCAAAAGCAATCTACAGATTCAATGCAATCTCCATAAAAATTCCAACACAATCAATTTTCAACTTTATAAGGAAAAAAAAAACAGGATAAAACAATTCTGAACAATAAAAGAATTGCTGAACGTATCACCATCCTTGATTTCAAGTTGTACTAGAGAGTTATACTAATAATAACTACACAGTATTGGTATAAAAACATACATGTTGATCAATGGAATAAACCACACATAAATTCACACACATATAGACACCTGATCTTTTATAAAGAAGCCAGAAACACACACTAGAAAAAAGAAATCTTCAACAAATGGTGTTGGTCAAACTGGATGCCTGCATGTAGAAGATTACAAATAGATCCATATTTATCACTCTTTAAAAAACTTAAGTTCAAGTGGATTAAGACCTCAACATAAAACCAGACACACTGAACATGATAGAAGAGAAAGTTGGGAATAGCCTTGAACTCATTGGCACAGAAGACAACTTTCTAAGCACAACACCAAATAGCCCAGGCACTAGGATCAACAATTAATAAATGGGACCTTGGGATGGGTGGGAGAGGGAGGAGAGGGTGGGAGGGTGAAACTGGGAGGGGTGGAAAGTGGGCACTATGATGGAGATGTAACATGATGTAATAAATAAACATTATAAAAAATTAATGGACCTCATGAAACTGAAAAGTTTCTGGAAGGCCAAGGACACTGTCAATAGGACAAAAAGGCAGCCCACAGATTGGGAAAAGATTTACCATATATACATCTGGTAGAGGACTAATATCTAAACTATATAGAGAATTCAGAAAGTTAGGTATCAATAAAATAAATAATGCAATTAAAAATGAAGTACAGATTGAAACAGAATTCAAATGGCCGAGAAACTCTTTAAGAAAAGTTCAACATTCGCAGCCATCAGGGAAATCAAATCAAAACTACTTTGAGGTTTCATTTTACACCTGTCATAATGGCTAAGATCAACAAAACAAATGACAACACATGCTAATGACGATGTGGAGTAAGGGGAACACTCCTCCATTGCTGGTGGGGGTACAAACTTATATAGCCACTATGGAAATCAATATAGTGGTTCCTCAGAAAACTGGGAATGAATCTACCTCAAGACTCAGTTATACAACTCTTGAGCATATACTCAAAGGACACTCCATCCTACCACAAGGACGCTTGCTTAACTATGTTCATTGCAAATTTATTCATAATAGTCATAAATTAGAAACAATCTAGATGTCCCTCAACTGAAAAATGGATAAAAAAAAAGGTGGTACATTTACACAATGGAATATTACTCAGCTGTTAAAAAAGTCATCATGAAATCTGTAGGCAAATGGATTAAACTAGAAAACATAACCCTGAATGAGGTAACCTAGACCCAGAAAGACAAATATGCTATGTATTCACTTATAAGTGGATATTAGTTGTTAAATAAATTATAATCAAGCTGCAATCCACAAACCCATAGAGGTTATGTAAAGAGGAAGGCTATAGAGAGTGTGCATTTATCTCCCTGGGAAAGGGAACTAGAATATATTTTGTAGGTGGACTGGGGTGGGTGGGAATGGGAGCAGGAAGAATCGGGTGTGTGGGGGAAGGGATGGAGGGAGAGAATGCAGGGAGAGATGGTTGGGATAGGGGGACATTTGGTGAGTGGTGTGGAAACTTCCTGGAATCCATAAGGGTGGTGTGGAGACTTCCTGGAATCTATGAGGGTGACTCTAGTGAAGACTCCTAGTTATGGAGGATATAGAGTCTGAACCAGCCACCCTTTGTAGTCAGGCAAGGCTTTTCAGTGGCAGGTTGTGCCTGCATTTGGTTGAGTTCTTAGTTTAGGGGGGTCCCATGGAGATCCCTAAATCCAGGCTGAAGCTAGAACAGAGGGTCGCTCTCTGAAAACTGACAGCAGGGGAGCCGTGGTATTGTTGAGGACAACAACCACACAACTCATTGAGAGTAGAAAGGTTGAGCTGGTGCCTGCATGGAGCTTTCACCCCTATGATCTAGTCTCTTTAGTGCAGGAAGGTACTCTGCAAGCTATGGTAAGAGAAACCTAGGTACCAATCCTGCCACAAAATCCTCAACCTACAATCTGAACTGCCTGCAAGATGTGTAGGGGCAATGGTGGCACAGAATTTGTGGGCATGGCCAGCCAATGTTTAACTTGAGGCCCACCCCACAAAAGGGAACCCATTCCCTATACTGCCTGGAGGGCCAGGAACCAGAGACTGGATAGACCAGAGACCTAGGGTAGAACCAAACATGACTGTGAAAAAAATTAATGAAATGATTCCTAATGATATTCTCCTATACTCATAGATAGGTACCCCGTCCAGTTGTCATCAAAGAGGCTTCCTCCAGCAGCAGATGAGAGCAGGTGCAGAGACACATCACCAAATATTATGTTGAGAGAGAGTCTAAATTGGAGGTTTCCATCAGGTTTCTTCCCTGGAGTTCGTGAAAGAGGGGGAGGAAATATAGGAGTCAGAGGGGATGGAGGGCACCACCAAATCAACTAAGCAGGGCTCATACTCAGAGCTTGGGAACCCAGTGAAGTAAGGATGGAGACTGTAGGAGCCAGAAAGTCAAGGACATCATACGAAAATCCACAGAATCAACAAACCTGGGCTCATGGGGCTCGCGAAGACTGAAGCCGCAAGCGTGGGGCCTGCAAGGGTCTGCACCAGGTCCTCTGTGCATATGTTATGGCTGTTAGCTTGGTGGTTTTGTAGGACTCCTAACAGTGGGAACGTGTGTGTGTCCCTGACTCTTTCACCAGCTCTTGGGACTTTTCCTCCTATTGTGTTGCCTTGTTCAGCCTCAATATGAGGACTTTTGCCTTATCTTATTGTGTCTTGTTTTGTTGTGTTTGGTTGTTGTCTCTTGGAGGTCTGCTCTTTTCTGAAGGGAAATGGAGAGGGTATGAATCTAGGGGAGAGGAGAAGAGAGGAGGAGCTGGGAGGAGCAGAGGGAGGGGAAACTGTGGTTGGGATGTATTGTATGAGAGAAGAACCTATTTTCAATTAAAAAAATTAGAACATGAAGTTGCATAGGTAGGGAGGTAGGAGTGAATCTGGGAGGAGATGGGGGTGAATATGAACACAATACATTATATGAAATTCTCAAAGAATTAATAAAAATATTATAACTAATTCCCCAGCAGGCCTTTCAATCATCCTGCCTTAGACTAGTGAGTAGTTGGGATTGTAGGCCTGTGCCACCAAGCCCAGATTGAATAGGAAGATTTTAATGGAAACTGGGCAATGTGGAGAGGCAGTGGTGGTGGGGGGTAGATAAGGCGCTCTTAGGAAGCTTTTTTAAGCAGATGACATTTGAGCTGAGACCTGAAGGGCAAGAAAAAGTCATTAACAAATCTGCAGGAGAGATGTTCCAGGCAGAGAGGAGAGCAAGTACAAAAGCCCTGAAGTGAGAATAACTTCAGGCATTTTCAAGTAACAAAAAGACCATGGTGGTCTTCTCAAAATACACAGTATTTTCTTTCAATTCAGAAGTAATAAGCGTCATATTTGGAGTAATTGAATCTAGGTTTAGTTTCCATTCCCACTAGCTCTACAACCTCTGTCAAGTCACAACCTGTTCCTCATAAATATGTGATAAAAATGTTTAGAGATGATGTGAAAATCAAATAAGGTATGAAAAAGGCACTTTATAAGTTGCAAAATGGTATCCACAATTAAATGAAATTGTTGCATTAAAGTATTATCATGTGATCTGTGGCTGCAGCAATTTATAATAGCTTTTCTTGTAACTAAGAATACTTTAAGGTAGACATGTCAAGATGCTACAGGCCAAGTTGGCCTGTCTATTGCACTGTTATTTCTCCATTAATGTACAACTCTTATTTCATCTTATATTCACAGGTACTATGGAAATTATGTTTGGTTTATTTGGTAAACAAATGTTTGCTCCTTTTTAGCTAACTAGAGAGTAGCTACTTGAATATTCCAATGTGAGACAAGGTTACTCACATTTTTAAAATTGCAGAACTTTCCTTAAAATGACCACCACTGTAAGGTATATTCACTCCCTTTAAAGACCTCAGAACTGCAGCTTGAGAGATGGCTCAGTAGTAAAGAATGCTTACTGTGCCGGGCGTGGTGGTTCATGCCTTTAATCCTAGCCCTTGGGAGGCAGAGGCAGGCAGATCTCTGTGAGCTCAAGGCCACCCTGGTCTACAAGGGAGTCCAGGACATCCAGAGCTACACAGAGAAACCCTGTCTCGAAAAACAAAAACAAACAAACAAACAAACAAAACCAAATCAAACAAAAAGAGTGTTTATTGTTTTTGCAGAGGACTGAGGTTTAATTTCCGGCATACATGTCAGACAGCTAACAACTACTTGTAAACTCCAGCTCCAGGACATCCAATATTCTCTTTTGGCTCCTTCAGGCACCAAAACTCATGTGCACATACATACCCAAGCACAGACATAGGCACATATTAATCCACTACAATGAATTATCATTATATAACTAGATCGGCACATCTTTCACCCCCATCAGAGAATCTCATCATCTATCTACTTTTTGCAATAGATAGAGATTAAAACAGAGACACATATCTGGTCAATGCATAGAGAATAAGAGAATATGCAGTGATCAGTCCTATGTGGGATAACCTATACCACACGCCTTCCTCCCTGGGCTCAGGGATCATTGTGGAAAAAGAATGTAAGAGTGAAAGGTGATGGAGGACTGCAATGAATCAGGGTCTTCTGCACAAAACAGAGCTGCTGCACATGTGAAATCACAGTGGGTGAGACAGCATGGACAAGTCCTGTGTAAGATCATGTCAGACAAAATTCCAGCGTGGAGGAAGGAAATGGTTGTGAAGTCTGACTCATAGTAGAGGAACAATTGGCAACTGTTAACTGATGGGGCAGGTAGGGCCAGTTTTCTTCAAATATGTGGTCTCTGAGAAGCTACCCAGGCTCCAGTATATGGTCCTAAGCCCTTGCACATACAGACATCACTAAGTGGACTCAATATTTTTAGAAAACAAACACATGAAGTTTGCAGAGAGAAGATGTAGAGGAAATAGGGGAGGATGTGCAGGGGAGGGAGTGGAAGAAGGAGGGATTAGAGCAAAATACATTATATATATGTATTTATGAAATTCTCAGTAAAAATGTCAGGAAGCTTTTGAGAGTTTGTTAAATCAATTCCTATAGCTTTTTCTCACTTCATTTCAGAAGAAAAAATTTATTAATATAATTTTATATGACCTTAAAAATAAATCCTTAAAGACATCAAGAATGTTATTTCATGTCAATAGTACCTGTTGATATTTCTAGTAAAACTCAAGATCTTGAGAAATTATAATATCAGAAATCTAAACTCTTTTCTGATTAAAATATAGAATTCTTTTTTATGTTTATTTATTACTTCAGGTTACATCTCCATCACAGTGCCCTCTTTCCACCCCTCCCAGTCCTGCCCTCCCACCCTCTACCCCCTCTCCCTTCCATCCCACTCCTCTGGAGTGGAGTGTCCCTACATATCAGTCTCCCGCCACAGTTCAGCAGTCATATGAGGGCCAAGAGCCTCTTCATACACTGGGGGTCTACAAGGCAGCACCATTAGGGCAAAGTATCTCATTGACAGGTAACAAAGTCTATGTTCCTGTTCTCATTGGTGCACTGGTTGTAGTATAGTTATCTAGTATAGTTATCCTGTACTAAATGGCTGAAATCTGATTATAAGTGAATAGATGCCATGTGCATCCTTCTGAGTCTGGGTTAGCTAACTCAGGATGAGCTTCTCTAGTTCCATCCATTTGGCTGGAAATTGCATGATTTCGTTGTTTCTGATGGCTGAGTAGTATTCCATTGTGTAGTTGTACCACAGATTTTTTTATCCATTTGTTGGTTGAGGGACATCTGGGTTATTTCCATTTTCTAGCTATCACAAATAAGGCTGCTATGAACATAGATGAGGAAATGTCCTTGTGGGTTGGTGAGGAATCATTTGGATGTATACCCAGAAGTGGTATGGCTAGGTCTTGAGATAGAGCTATTCCAAGTTTTCTAAGATATCACCAGACTGATTTCCATAGTAGTTGTACAAGCTTTCACTCCCACCAGCAATAGAGGAGTGTCCCCCTTTCTCCACAACCTCAACAGCATGTGCTATCATTTGAGTTTTTGATCTTAGGCATTCTGACAGGTGTGAGATGGAATCTCAGAGTCTTCTTGAGTTGCATTTCTCTGATGATTAAGGATGCTGAGGATTGGGGCTGGAGAGATGGCTCAGTGGTTAAGAGCACTGTCTGCTCTTCCAGAGGTCCTGAGTTCAATTCACAGCAACCACATGGTGGCTCACAACCATCTTTACTGGGATCTGATGCCCTCTTCTGGCTGCAGGTGTACATGCAGATAGAGCACTCATATACATTAAATAAACAAACAAACAAACAAATAAATAAATAAATAAATAAGGAGGCTGAGAATTTCTTCAAGTGCCTCTTGGCCATTAGAGATTCCTCTTTTGTGAATTCTTGGTTTAGCTCTGTTTCCCTTTTTTAATTGGATTATTTGGTTTCTTGGTGTTTAATTTCTTGAGTTCTTTATAAATTTTGGATATTAGCCCTCTGTCAGATGTGGGGTTGGTAAAGATCTTTTCCCAAACTGTAGGTTGCCATTTTGTTCGAATGACAGTGTCTTTTGCGTGACAGAAGCTTTTCAGTTTCATGAGGTCCCATTTATTGATTGTTGGTCTCAGGTCCTGAGCTGTTGGTGTTCTGTTCAGGAAGTTGTCACCTGAGCCGATGAGTTCAAGGCTTTTCCCCACTTTCTCTTCTATTGGATTTAGTGTGTCTGGCTTTATGTTAAGGTCTTTGATCCACTTGGACTTAAGGTTTTTTTTTTTTTTTGTTTTTTTTTGAGACAGGGTTTCTCTGTGTAACAGCCTGGCTGCCCTGGACCCACTTTGTAGATCCGCCTGCCTCTCCCTCCTGAGTGCTGGGATTAAAGGCGTGTGACACCAACGCCCGGCTGGACTTAAGTTTTGTGCAGGGTGATAAGTATGGGTATATTTGGATTCCTTTGCATGTCGACATCCAGTTAGACCAGCACCATTTGTTGAAGATGCTGTCCTTTTTCCATTGTAAGGTTTTGGCTTCTTTGTCAAAAATTAAGTGACCATAGGTGTGTGGGTTTATTTCTGAGTCTTCAATTTGATTCCACTGATCTACTGGTCTGTTTCTCTACCATTACCATGCTGTTTTTATTACAATTGCTCTGTAGTACAGCTTGAAATCCGGGATGGTGATACCTCCAGATGTATTTTTATTGTACAGGAGTGATTTAGCTACTCTGGGTTTTTTGTTGTTCCATATGAAGTTGAGAATTGCTTTTTCCAGGTCTATAAAGAATTGTGGTGGTATTTTGATAGGAACTGCATTGAATCTGTATATTGCTTTTGGCAGGATGGCCATTTTTATTATGTTGATCCTACCTATCCATGAGTATGGGAGATCTTTCCACCTTCTGATGTCCTCTTCAATTTCTTTCATTAAAGACTTGAAGTTCTTGTCATACAGGTTCTTGTCTTTCACTTGCTTGGTTAGAATTACCCCCAGGTATTTTATATTGTTTGTGGCTATTGTGAAGGGGGTTGTTTCCCTAATTTCTTTCTCAGCCCAAAATATAGGATTCTTATATTTTTGGTTGTGAACCCAACCTTTAACGGCTGAGCTATCTAGTTTCATCATATTATGTCTAAGAATCCTCACAAAATAATTATTATATGGGTTATGATATCTTACAAAATGAAAGAGAATCATTCACCAACGCCTTACCTGGGTAGAAAGAGTCAATAGATAGTTAGTCCTCACAGAAATCATTGGTAAACTCTAGGATGTCTCTGATATAAATTGTTGCTAACACAGAAAGGATGGCGATGTTATATCTATTAATGATAACACAGTCATTAATAAAGGAGGCCATTCCTGACATATCATTAACAAGGTAATAAGCTATAAACATCCAAATAGTTGCCAAACGTTGCCCATTTCTCCTTCTTACCATATCTCGATTTTATCTATTGCTACTTGTACTGCTAACTCTAGGCCTTTATTTTATAATTAAACTGTTGTATTAACTTCAGGATTTCAATGTGAACCTTTTTCTAATCCAGCATTTCCACTTAAGTCAGATTGGTTTAATGGATATACAAATCTTATTTTATTCTCCTGAGTTAAGCCATTTGATAGCTGCAGTATACAGCATTAATTTCTTTAAATGAAATGGAAGGCCTTTTGCTATCAAGTCTTTCTTTTCACCCTGTTTCGTCTCCTACTATTTTGTCATACACTTTTTGGACTCCTGAGCCTGAAAGTTTTCTTATGCTTTCTTGCTTTCAATATTGCCTGCCATCTTCTTTACATGGAGGTCAACCTCTTCAATTGAAATTCCAATTATTTTCTTTCCCAGAAACCCAGTGTGTGATATGGATCTCAGAAGATAGTAAAGCTAGCTGCATGGGCCATGCGTATTTTTTGTCTTTCTACATGACATCTCTTATTAGTTTATAATGCTTCTACAGCATTAATTCAAAATGACTTGCCTGTCTTTTGCAAAAGGTTTGAAAATGAGCCTGGTGTAGTTGTGTTTGCCTTTAATTCCAGCACTTCAGAGGCAAGGACAGGCAGATGTTGGAATTTGAAGCCAGCCTGGTCTACATAGCACATTACAGGGTAGCCAGGGCTTCATAAAGAGACCTTGTCTCCAAAAAAGCCAACCAACCAACCAAACAAACCACTAAACCAAACAAAACAAAACAAACAACAACAAAAACCCAAGGAGAGAGTTTTGAGAATGAATTAAAGAAATTGTAAGTGATTTCTTGACTCCAGATTTCCAAGTAGCATTTATATTTGGAAATTGTTTCCCAGATACCTGTAACATATTTCCATGGTATTTGGTTTGATTATAGTGGTGACAAAATAATATAAACATGTCTTTAAATATGCGCTTTAATATATAGCATGTTTACTTGCCATCCTTCAGCTAGTCTAGCAGTTTTTCTTTTCTTTTCTTTTTTTAGGTTTTTTGAGACAGGATTTTTCTTTGTAGCCCTGACTATCTTGGAACTAACTCTGTAGACCAGGCTGGCTTTGAACTCACAGAGATCTGTCTGCCTCTGCCTCTGCCTCCCCAGTGCTGGCATTAAAGATTTGTGCCACCACACCTGGCCCTTCTAACAGGGACTAGCAGGACTTTTCAATAAGGGACTCTGAAGAAACCAAAGTGAAGAGCTACAAGGAGGCAAATTAAGAGATTAAAAAAAAATGTGTGTGCCCTGAGAGCCTAATTGTCTCAACAGGAAAAGACCAAAGGGCATATGGGCAAAATAAAAGCATTTACAAGAAAGTTGGTGACTCTCACTTGATGAAGCCTCTTCCTTCCAGTGTAAAACTTAAGTGATTACGTTAATGTACAGGGAGAAGTGGAGTTATGGAGAGAGTGGAGCATGGCATTGAGTTGGAGACAAAAAATGAATAGTATGACAGACAAGACAGGGTTTTCGTATTTACCAAAGCAATACTTGGGACTTAAATTATGTCAATAAATAGTTTGTTATTTATCTGAAATAACATTTAAGTGGGCAATCCTGTATTTTATCTGGAAATGCTAAGAAAAGAGAGAAAGACAATGGTAGTCCGATGTGAGAAAGACAACGGTAGTCCTATGTTCTGGGCTGTGCAAGAAAAACAAAGCCCAGCCCCAGGGGAAAGAGAAAAAAGGCTATACCTAAGCGCAGGCATCTCACAGACACAAGCTATTTCCGGTGTCAGACGCGAGGGGGGAGGGGAGAGGCAATGACAGCCTGGATGCTCAGTCTGCCAGTGTCCCACAATCCTCCTCTCTCGGTTCCTCTTTCCTCGCTCAAGATGGCGCTGCTCCCGATACATTCTTGGCGCTGGGCAGCCGCGGCGGTTGCTTTCGAAAAACAGACGCATTCGGAAGTTCTGACCCGGCCTCTAGTCTCTATTTGCGGTTCAGGCCCGTGGTGGAGGTCTCATCGGCGCGGCGCGTCAGGAAGTGCTCGATTAAGCCAGGTGTGCTGCCTTGCGCTTGGGACTCTAATAGGGAAAGGGTTACCCTCGTGACCCTAGGTCAGAGAGAGCACCTAGAGGAAAGACTGTTAGGGCGAACTCAAGAGTAGCAGCGAGTGTTGGATGTTTCGGTTAGTAGTTCGAGGAAGAGAGGAAGAAAACTTTTGGGGACTACAGAGAGCCAGGAGATTTTCAGGCACAGGGCATCTGGATTGTTAATATCTTGTAGGGAATTGCGGGTTTTTTAAGTGTAAGGAAGACGGAGCTACTTTGAAAAGTTAGCCATGGCCTTTGGTGCTAAATTGCCTGTGGTTCTGATTGTACTAAATTGGAAGTAACAATTTCGAGTGCACAAGCAGTAAACAAGTTTATAAATGTAACAAACTGAATTGTTACATTAACTCCCTCACCGACTGGTGTGGTCCCTGATAGGCAAAAAACATAATTATCTTTTTGTTCAAAATGTACGCTGCTATAATGTAGAAGCTTGATTATCTTTTGCTATGACTATTCAATTATGTTCTTTGTGCATAAATAACTTTGGAAAGCCTTAAGACTTCCCTTAGAAGTGTGGCAGTGGTTATGGTACCTCAGAATATTGACTTCCATGATCTCATTCTAGAATATTTTTCTTTTTTAAACATTTGTTTATTTTTATTTTATGTGTATTTTGTGTTTTGCCTGCATGTATGCCGTGAAGGTGCCACATCCCTTGGAACTGGATTTACAGACAGTTGTGAACTGCCATGTGGGTGCTAGGAATTGGACCTGGGTCCTCTGAAAGAGCAGCTAGTGCTCTTAACCCTTGAGCCTTCTCTCTAGCCCCCTAGTTTTTTTTTTTTTAAATCATTTGTAGTGCTTGTACTTCGGTTTCTATTTTTTCTCATTTATTGACAATATTTTAATTACCACCACATGTTCATCAGTGTAACCTTAATGTACTGTCATTTTTGCTTGAGAAGCAATTTCTTAAATGATGATTCTGTCAACAACTATTTAATGTCTACTACTATAATCATAAACACTGTTAAGATAATAGAGGCCAAGAGATGCATACAGTTAAACCTTCAAGGATTGTATGGTTTTATTTTGTTTTGTTTTTAAAGACAAGGTCTTGCTTTGTAGTTCAGTTTGGCCTTGAACTTGCAAGTCTCCTGCTTCAGCCTACTGAGTGCTGGGATGACAGGCAGAAAGTGACAAGGACTGTACAATTTTAAAAAGTAAAAATATATATGTGTGTGTGTATATACACACACACACACACATTTTGAGACCGGGTTTCCCTGTGTAATAGCCCTGGCTGTCTTCGACTCACTTTGTAGACCAGGCTGACCTCAAAGTCACTGAGATGCACCTGCCTGTGCTTCCTGAGTGCTGGGATTAAAGGTGTGTGCCACCACGCCTGGCTTTAAAAGCATTTTAAATAGACAAATAAGTGTGTGTATTTATGGAGTGTGGTGTGATATTTGATACATGTATAGAAGTGGTCAAATTAGATTAATGGGTATATCTATCATCCCAAACATTTGTTATTAATATACAGCATAATATTTTAGAGCTGATCAGAGTCTTACTATAATGCTATGAAATCATGTTAGTGGTTAGATCAGCACATTTTTAAAAGATGAAATTAAGTAATATAGAAAAGAAACTCTAGTGCTTTTTGAATATTACGAGAGAAATTGTTTTGTGAACTTTTGTTTGTATACATATACACATATTCCCACAATACATAATTACTGGGATGGGCTGTGAAATGTATTTTTCTGCATTATGTCTAGAACCATAGCCACTAGCCTGACATGGCCATTAAAATAAAAAAAAATAATTTCTTAGTTTTTTAGCCATACTCCAGGTATTCAATAGCCAGATGTGGCTGTTACCTATTGACAACATAGATAAATAATTCTATTGCTGTTTTAAAGAATATTATGTCTAGCAGTTCTAATTTTGCAGATGAGGAAACTAAGCCCCAAAATTGATAAATAGAAGCCTTTAAGGCTATTCATTTATTTATTGCTTTCTTTGTGTCAAGTACTTATGAAATAAGACTCCGGTAGGCACTAAGGACACAGTTAATGTTGACTTGTACTAATAATGAATAGGACACTATTAATGGTGGGAAACAACTTAAGTGTAAAAATTATTCTTAAAATAAGAGGATTTTATATAATATTTAAGCTGTATGGTTCATTATACAGCTACTATTGTACTGTATTATTTCTAATAAAAAGATTTATAAATGACTTTGCAGAGCTCGGGATCAAGCCCAAGCTTATACAAGCTTGGCAAGCATTCTACCACTGAACTACATCCCCAGTCCATGATTTTGTATAACATAAGTTGGGGTTTATTTTATTAATATTTAAACTAGTAGAAATTGAGGCATCATGTATTTTCTTAGGACATTTTAGCATAAAGAATCCTTGTTTGAATTAATCCTGGCACTAAGCATCAACCTATATTCATTTGCTTCTTAAACATCTTTTTGAGATAATTTATGTATCATGTAATTAATCCATTTAAAAGGACATATTAATGGATTTTACATATTCAGTGATATGTACCACCATTGCTACATAGAGTTTGCCTCAAAAAGAAACCTACTTTTTGGCTGTCTTTTTTCTATACCTTTCCCCTTCTGACCAGCCCTAAGCAGCCACTAACTTTATATGTATGTATATATATATGTATATATATGCATATATCTATTCTGGACATTTAATATGGAATTATATGATATGTGGTTTCTGACTTTTTGGTTCCTGGAGACATTGTCTCATGTAACCCATGACCTTGAAAACTTTCTGTGTAGCCTATATTCTGTGTTTGAACTGATTCTTTTGCCTCTACCTTCTGGAATTATATGGCATGTACTACTGTACCTCTCAGTATATGATCTTTTTTGATTGTTACTTTGATCTTGCATTACCTTTTCAAGGTTTGTTCATATTATGGCACATGCACATACTACATTTGATATGTAGACCATGTTGTCCTTGAGCTCATGGAGGTGCTAGGATTAAAGGCATGTACTACCACATCTGACATGATATATAAGATTTTTGTTTATTGTTTTTGTATATATGTAGATCAGAGAACAGTTTTGTGAAATCAGTTCTGTCCTTTCACCTTTAAGTGGGTTCTAGGGATTAAACTCAGGTCCCTAGGGTTGTGTGGCAAGCCCTCTGCCTGCTGAGCCCTCTCCACAGCCCCAAGATTTTTTTTTATTCACTTATTGATGGATGGATGTTTGGGTTGATTTCACTAATGCTATAAATACTAATATGTAAGTTTTACATTGTCCTAAGTTTTTGTTTCTTTTCAGGTATATAAACTTTATGCTTACATACTAATATAAGAATAGAATTTCCAAATCACATGGTAATCCTTTGTTTATTTAATGTTTTATTAATTAAAGAACTGCCATATTGGTTCTCTCTGTCTCTGTCTCTGTCTTTCTCTCTCTCTCTGCCCATTTTTCATCTCCCTTTTTCATTTTGGACAGGATCTTGTTATATATTCCTGCCTGGCTTGGAACTCTCAGAGATCCACCTGCCTTGGCCTCCAAAGTACTGGGATTAAAGGTGTGCACCACCAAAACTGGCTTCTTGGGGACCAACTTATTTATATAGCTCAGGCTTGCTTTGAAATCCAGATCCTTCTGCCTCAGCCTAAGTATTGAGATTACAGGCTTGAGCCACTACAGACAATTTAAAGTTTTTTTTTTTCCATTCTCTGGCAGTGCCATGCATCTAATCGAGGACCTCATGCATACTGGACAAGCACAATACCATTGAGTCATATTTTCACACCTCATACTAATTTTCAGAGTGTCTGCACATTTTACATTTTCACTAAATTTGTTAAATGATTTTTGACTCTAGCTATCCCAGTATGTGTAAAGTGGTATTATATCTTGGTTTTAGTTTGCATTTCATTATGAATGAGGATATTGAGTATCTTTTCACATGCTTATTGACTGTATTTTTTTCCTTGTTCATGTGCTTTGCCTATTGGGTTTTGTTTTGGTGCTGGGGATTAAACTTGGCCTCCCTTATGATAATATACTCTATGACTTCTGTCTTATTTATGATTTCTACTGCTGTGAAGAGACACTATGAGCATGATCACAACAACTCTTATAAAGGAAAACATTTAATAGGGCTGGCTTACAGTTCAGAGGTTTAGTTCATTATCATCACAGTAGGAAGCATGGTGGCACACAGGCGGACATAGTGCTAGAGAAGTTGAGAGTTCTACATCTGGATCCTTAGGCAGTAGGACAAGAGAGCAACACTGGGTCTGAGCTTCTGAAACCTCAAAGCCCATCCAGAGTGACACTTTCTACAACAAGGCCACACCTACTCTAACAATGCCACACCTCCTATGGGCCTATGGAGGCCATTTTCATTCAAACCACCACTACTAAGCTATATATATCTCCTGCTGAGATTTTTTTTAAATTATTGATTTGTAAGTTTTTAAATATATAGTCTAGATACAAGCCCCTTATCAGATAGAATATCTACAAATATTTTTTCTTATATTGTGTATCCTTTTTAGCTTATGGATAGTGTTCTTCCAAGTATAAAAGTTTTATATTTTTACATGTTGGCATGTGCAAAGCCCTGGGGTTCATTCCCAGCATATACACCTAAAGGCTTTTGATTCTGTGATGATAAATTAAAAAAATAATTTTTTTGTTGATTATAGTTTTGTCTAAGATTCTTTTTACCTAATCTGAGGTCATAAAGATTTACCCACATTATTTTTTTCTTAAGAATTTTATTTATTTTAGTAAGATGCAGACCCATTACCCATATATACTCTGAGTTCCTTTATCCCTTCTCAGTTGTGTTTTATATCTCTTTAAGTGTTATAGTCCCAGTGATATATTATCATAATTACCACTATTTATAATTTTGATATTTTAGATTTTTGTATCGCTTCTTGGCCTTTGGCTAAGATCTAGTGTAGATTTTTGTAAAAGCAAGTTTCATGTAGCCCAGGCTCTCAAACTCATTATGTAATTCAAGGATTACCTTGAACTACTACTGATCTTCTGCCTATAGCTCCCTAGTGTTGGGACTATAGGCATGTGCTACCATACCTAGGTTATTTAGTGCTTGGTATCCAAATTAGGGTTTTGCACATGCTAGACAAGCATTCTTACAAACTGTACCACAGCTCCATCCAGCCCCTGACTTTGTGTCCTTGAAAGAAGATGAGAGAAAAACAGAGGGCAAATATATATCTATGACTTTGTTATATCACCTTATTTACCATTTCTTTTTTAAATAATAAAATAAAATATAATATGATAAAACAAAAACTGACCCATCGGAATAGGACGAAACACAAGCAGAAGGAACAGAGCCCAGGAGAAGGCACAAAAAACAGAGACTCACTTTTTTGCACATCATGAATCCCGTAAAAACACTAAAGTGGGATCCATAATATATACACAAAGGACGTGTAGGGTAAAAAGAGAGAATGCCCTGATATGACAATAAGAGACAAGGAACCTCCAAAGATGCAATTGAGTTCATTTTCTGTTAGCCATCTACTACTAGATTTGTGGCCTACCCTTAATAGTAGTTAGTTTCCCCAATGAGACTCTTCTTGGAGAAAACTAATTTGACATTTCTAAGTGATTATCAGCTGGAGGTTGCTTTTGGGATAGGGATTGGGGCATGTGTCTGTTTCTCCTTTCAGCTCAAGGACCCCATGCAATACAGACCTGTGCAGACCCTGTGTTGCCTCAGTCTCTGTGAGATTTCGCAGAGACCATGTGTGTCTGTCATGTTGCTTTAGACATCCTTGTTTTCTTGGTGTCCTCCATCTCCTCTGGCTCTCTTTCTACTTCCTCTTCTACAAAGTTCTCTGAGCCCCGAGGGGAAGGATTTGATGGAGACATCCCATTTAGGACTAGTGTTCCAAGGTCTCTGCATAATGTCTGGCTGTGGGTCTCTGTATTTGTTCCCATCTGCTATAGAAGGAAGCTTCTGATGTTGACTGAGCAAGGTACTGATCTATGAGTATAACAGAATGTCATTAGGAGTTGTTTTATTGCTATGTTCCTTTAGCAGAACAGTAGTATTTTGTTTTACCCTAGATCCCTGGGCTATCTAGTCCCAGGTTCTTGGTCACCCAACCAGTATCAGGTATGGGTTCCATCTCATGGAGTGGGCCTTAAGTCAAATCAGATATTGGTTACTCTCACTAACTTTGTGCTACTATTGAACTAGTTTATCTTTCAGCCTTGGTGTTTATGTTTCTTTTTTTGGCAGCATGCAGAGTACCTTCCTGTAACAAAGACACAAGTCTATATGGGTGATGGCTCTTTGTGAGTACCAGCTGACCTTCTGCATGTTCAATGAATTGTGTAGGCGTTGTCTTTAGCAATGGAGCCTTGCTGTCAGTTTGTGGAGAGCAACCTATATAGTCTTGGCAATAGCCTGGATTGTTTGGGGATTGATTCCCTTGAGACCCCTTTGGCCAACAACTCAATTTGATGTAATCTAATCGTACTGAAGCTTCATTTGGTGACAAGAGATATCCATTTGGGACTCTCTCCCACATTATTTGGTGATTTCATTTAGCTTTCCTTCATATATGTATATATTTTAAGAAGCATCTACTGTATTAGGTTTACATACTATGCCCCAAATAGCTGCTAATTTTAATTGTTTCTCCATGTATTCCTTCGCTTCTCCCCTTCTTCCCTCTCTCCATTTGATTCTTCATTTCTAGTTCCCCCGCCATCCATATCTATCTATTCTGTTTCCCTTTGCTGGAGAGATCTATGTGTCCCCTCCTTCCTAGTCCCTTACTCTATACCTAACAAATTATAGCTTGGTTATCATTGACTTAACATCTAACATCCACATGTAAGTGAATGCATACCATATTTGTCTTTTGAGTCTGGGTTATTTTTCTTTGTTTTTGTTTTTTCAAGACATGGTTTCTCTGTGTAGCTCTGGTTGTCCTGGAATTCACTTTGTAGACCAGGATGGCCTCAAACTCACAGAGATCTGCCTGCCTCTGCCTCCCAGGTGCTGGGATTAAAGACATGTACCACCTCAACCTACTCTGAGTTACTTCTTAAGGATGATTTTTTTCTAGTTTTATCCATTTACCAATGAATTTCATGATTTTATTTTGTAAATAGCTTAGAATACTCCATTGTATAAATGTATCAGTTTTTCTTTCTCTATTCATCAGTTGAGGGACATCTAGGTTGTTTCTGATTTCTTGCTATTATGAGTAGAGCAACAGTGAACATGATTGAGAAAGGGTCTCTGTGTTAGGATTAAGCATCATTTGCATATATGCCCAGCAATTTTATAGCTGAATCTTGATGTAATTCCCAATTTCTTTAGGAACTTCTACACTGGTTTCCATAGTGGCTGTATAAGTTTGCATTCCCACCAGGAATAAATGAATGTTCCCCTTAGTCCACATCCTTGCCAGCATTAGCTGTCACTTGTGTTATTGATCTTAGCCATTCTGATTGGTGTAAGATGAAATTTCAAAGCAGTTTTGATTTTCATTTCTCTGATGACTAAGGATGCTGAACATTTCTTTGAGTTTCCTCTGTTGAGAATTCTGTTTAGATCTGTACCCCATTTTTAATTGGATTATTTGTTTTCTTGATATCTAGTTTCTTGACTTCTTTCTGTATTTTGGATATAAGCCCTCTATTGGATGTGTAGGTGGTTTAAAAAAAAACTTTTCCCATTTTGTAGCCTGCCGCTTTGTCAGAATGACAGTGTCTTTGCCATGCACAAGTGTCTCAGTTTCATGAGGTTCCATTTATTAGTTGTCGATCTTAGTGCCTGTCCTAACAGTATTCTGTTCAGAAAGGCTTTTCCTGTGCTGATGTGTTCGTTCAAGGCTATTCCCCACTTCCTTGTCTATCAGGTTCACTATATCTGGTTTGAAGTTTAGGTCTTTAATATTTGGAGTTGAGTTTTCTGCAAATCTGTTTGTATTCTTCTACATGTAACCATCCAGTTTAACTAACACTATTTGTTGAAGATGGTTTTCTTTTTTTCCAGTGTGTATTTTTGGCTTATTTAATAAAAAACAGTTGTCCATAGGTGTGTGGATTTACATCTGGGTCTTCAATTCTATCCCATTGATCAATGTGTATGTTTTTGTGCTAATAACATTTTTTAATTACTATAGCTTTGTAGTAGTACTTGAATTTGAGGATGGTGATACTTCCAGCAGTTATTTTATGTTCAGAATTGTTTTAGCTGTCCTTGGTTTTTAGTGTTTCCATATGAAGCTGAAAATTGTCTTTTCATTATTTGTGAAGAATTGTATTGGAGTTTTGATGAGGATTACATTGAATCTGTAGATTGCTTTTGGTAAGATGGCCATTTTTACTATTTTAATCCTACCAATCCATGAGCATGGGAGATCTTTCTATCTTCTGATATCCTCTTCAATTTCTTTCTTCAAAGACTTGAAGTTCTTGTCATATAAGTCTTTCAGTTGCTTAGAGTTACTCCAAGATATTTTATATTATTTAGGACTATTGTGAAAGGGATGACTTTCTTGATTTCTTTCCCAGTCCATTTGTCACTTGTATGTAGGAGGACCACTGATTTTTGTGAGTCAATCTTGTATCCAGCTTCTTTACTGAAAGTGTTTATCAGCTGTTGGAGTTCCCTGGTGGAATTTTTAGGATCACTTACATATACTGTCATATCATCTGCAAATAATGATACTTTGACTTCTCCCATTCCAATTTGTATCTCTTTGATAGTTGTCTTATTGCTCTAGAAGACATCAACTACTATATTGGGCAGGCATGGAGAGTCAACAACTTTGTCTTGTTCCTGATGTTAGTGTAATTACTTGAGTTTTCCTCTATTGAAGTTGATGTTGGCTGTAGGCTTGTTGTAAACTAACTTTCTCTCTGTCTCTCTGTCTCTCTTTCTTTCTATCTGTATTTATTTTTGCTTTTTTTTCAAGACAGGGTTTTGTGTGTGTGTGTGTGTGTGTGTGTGTGTGTGTGTGTGTGTGTGTGT
>CAJQZJ010000543.1:0-39211 GCA_907164525.1 Lophiomys imhausi
TTCTTTATTTATACAATTGCAACAGGTCATCAGAGGTAGAAATAATCGATTATATATAACCCATATTCGATCCCATACAGGTTTGCCAGGTCCACTGGCACAAGGAAATGAGGAAATTGATCAGTTACTCATAGGAAATGTGTTGGAAGCCTCAAAATTTCATCAGAAACATCATGTTAACAGTTCAGGTTTAAAGAAAAAATTCTCTATTACCTGGCAACAAGCCAGGGAAATAATTAAAAAATGTCCTACGTGTTCTCTGTATAACCAAATTCCATTACCTGCTGGTAGTAACCCTAGAGGTACTAAAAAGAATGAAATTTGACAAATGGATGTTTTTCACTTTGCAGAATTTGGAAAACAAATGTACGTACATCATACCATTGATACATACTCCAGGTTTCAATGGACAACTGCTTTAAGTTCTGAAAAAGCTGATTGTGTTATTGCACATTTGTTAGAAATAATGGCATTTATGGGTGTACCTGCACAAATTAAGACTGATAATGCTCCTGCATATGTATCTAATAAGATGAAACAATTCTTTGCATATTATAATATAAAACATGTTACTGGTATACCACACAATCCTACAGGACAAGCAATTGTAGAAAGAGCTAATCGTACCTTAAAAGAGATGCTTTTTAAACAAAAGGGGGAATTAAAGAATCCCAGGGATAGATTACACAATGCATTGCTAACTTTGAATTTCCTAAATGTTGGTGAAAAGGGTACCACTGCAGCTGAGAGACATTGGGTTATACAAAAAACGGAGGAATTAAATCAACCAATATATTATAAGGATATGTTAACTTTAGAGTGGAAACCTGCAGTGGTTTTAAGATGGGGACGTGGTTATGCCTATGTGTCTACAGGGAATGAAAAAATGTGGTTACCAACAAAACTTATAAAGATTAGATCTGACCAGGGAGAACCTCCCATTAGCTGAAATATGAATGTCTTCTCATGGTAAGAATATTTTATTAAGTTTATGGTGTTCATGATATTCCAATCTTTTATCCAGGATGGACAGAGTTTATGCCTTAAAATGGACTTACAAAGTTGTTCTATGCCTTCCATTTGCTCAAATTTAGAGCAAAAATTTATTTTCAGAGCCAAGGACTGAATGACAATAACAACAAGACAAATGGGCCAGAAGATTCAACCTAACATACTGCTTCAATCACTGTTTTCTTAAAAACTTTGCATACAAATCATTTTTAAAAGCGCTAGTCCAAAAAATGATTGATCTTACAGAGACTGGACAATAAAAGTTATAGGTAACTTTCCCGAGAATTGGCCAATATCTCAATTTTTGAAGGGTACCCGAAAATATTTACACTCCATTCCCAAAAGATGGGTTGGAAGCTTTTTGTTATGTTATGTGTTGTGATTGTTTGTTGTCGTCTGGAATGAATGGATATATGTTTTGTGTTGTGAATTGGATTTGAGGATTTTCTTTTTTCCCTCATTCTATTTTTTTGTCTCTTTTATTATTAAAAGCTTAAGATTATTTTGTTATATTGGTAGAAATTTAAGATTCTGTTTATTGATGCAAGTTTAAAAAATGTTTTGTATGTAATAGAAAGTAAGTTTATTGATAAATTTAAAGTTAGTTTGTGTATTGTACATAGACAATTTATTTACATTGTATATGTAGATATTATGTGGATTATTTTTTATTTTACTAGAAGGGGGATATGTAGGAGTTAGATAAATTAGATTTAGAAAATATATAGGAGTTTCTGATACTGTCTCTTAATTCGGGGCCTGAAGAGCATTATCAGCATGAAGTCAGCAAAAACAGGAAAGACTTAATAGACTGAAAAACAAGGTTGAAGTCAGGAAAAACAGGAAAGACTCAATAGACTTGAAGAAACAAATTATCTGGCCTGACATTGTTTTCAGCTGCTAAGTGGGCGCAGCCCAAATTAAGCTGAAACAGAGTTCCTCCTATTTAAGGACAGTGCATGGAGCCCAGAAAGAGAAGCCCCTGATGCTAGAGAGCTCCAAGAGTCCTGCTGAAAAAAGGGCTGGCCATTGATGGCCAGCTCTCTCCCTGAAACAGAAAGAAGCTGGTGAGCAAAGAAAGCCTGAGCAAGACACCAAAAGGTCAAGGACTGGACCCTGTGGCTCAGCTTTTGCCTAGAGGGGTTTGATCTGTCCGATCAGTGGCCTAGGGGAAACTGTGCCTGGCTTTAAGGACTGAGGCAGAGCAGCTGAGTTCCTGATTCAAAAGAAGTAAGTTGGCCTGTAGACGGCTGGGGTCTCCCACAGAGAAGAAAGCATGAAGCCTTATTTAAGGTTAGACTGCAATAACCAACATACCCTGATGAACCTGCATCTGAGATATCCAGAAAAAGGACTGCTAAGTGCGTTAAAGAATCTACAACAAAGACTGTATTCCTGACGACTGAGGACCTGCCCCAGAGACTGTATCATTCTAAAAGGTTATGAAAGTAGTTGTTATAATTATCAATAGGTTTAGTGGATAGGTTAAAGGGGTTGTAGGATTTTATAGGATTAATAGATAAGAAATTGTTGTTTGTTATAAGTGAATTTAGTAATAAATAAATAAGTGTTAAATAATAATTTAAAAGTTCGGTTACAGTGACCAAGAACCTGAGGGTAAATAGACCCAGGGTAAAATAAAATACTAATATTCTAAAAAAATATATTTAAAAATCTAGCACCAAAATGACTCTTAATGACATTCTGTTATAATCAGAGACCAGTGTTTTGTTCAGTAATTAGCAGAGAAGTTCCCCCTGCAGCAGATGGGCAACCAAGCAGAGAACTGCAACCAGACTTTATGCAGAGAATGAGAGACCTTGGATCACTCAGCCATAAACGGAATGTCTCCATCAAAACCCTCCCATCAGGGCCCAGGGAACTCAATAAAAGGGAAGGCAGAAAGAGGGTAAGAGCCAGAAGGGATGGAAAATACCAAAAAACTGAGGCTCTTTAAATCAACAAGACTGATGAACATAAGAACTCACAGAGACGAAGGCAGCACTCGCAGAGGGGTCCCTGAGCTGAATGCAGAAGTGGACACAAGCCCCCATCCCTAACCCAGAAATAATTTCCAACTGATAACCAGTTGCAAATAAAAATTTAGTTTTCTCCAAGGCAATCCACTGGGGAAGCAAACTACTCTTAACGGTAGGCTACATGTCCCACAGTAGATGCCAACAGAAAATGAACTCAATGGTGTCTTTGGAGGTTCTGTGCCTTGTAATGTCATGTCAGGGCTTTTATTTATTTATTTTTAATTTACTCTAATATATTCTTATGTATGTATGTATGTATGTATGTATTTATTTTCTCTCTGAAAATCCTTTGCACATGTATATGCATATATATACACACACACACACATACATATATATATGAACATATATAATCGCTTCCAGTTTAGTGTTTTTATGGGATTCCAAGACATGTGAAGGAATGATTCTACATCTCTATATGTGTTCGCAGGCCGTTTCTTGGGCTTTTTTCCTTTGGTTTGTTTGTTTTGTCTTATTCCAATAAATTAATTTTGTTTTATCTAATTATATTATATATATTTTATTATTATCCTTTAGAAGCCTGTTTGTTTTCTGATGAGAGACAGAAAGGGGTAGATGTGAATGAGGGGAGGCAGGGAGGAAGTGGTAGGAGTAGAGGGAGGGGAAACTATGATTGGAATATATTACATGAATAAAGAATCTACTTCAATAAAAGGAAAAAATAGTCTGTTTTTCATAGATAATTAAACTGCTCAGAATGCTGCAAAAATAGAGGAAAACCTTAATGAATGTTTTTAACAGTTTGGAAAATGATAAATGTATATAATTAAAGGTAATCATGAATTTTTTACATAGTTTCATAATTTCCCTTTGCTCTCTTTCTCCCTGCTTATCTCCATTCTTGCCTGGGATGTTTTTTTTTTTTTTTTTTTTTTTTTTTTTTTTTTTCTGAGTTCTCGGCTGTGAGCTCAAGTGATCCTCTTTGTCATGACATAAGGCATCTGGACAACAAGTGTGTTGCCACCACACCAGCTGCAACATAACTGTCTTAACAATGGAAGATATATTTTGGCACTTTTTGACACAGAACAAGAACAAGGAAGTTAAAATCTTCAGGAAAAAAGTAAGGCATCCAGTATGTGACTTTTCCAGGTGCAGACATCTGGGTTGGCAGGTGCCTGTTTGTCCTCCCTGGAGCTTTTCTCTAGAAGTCCTCTGTCACTGTTTGAACACTGTAGTAGTGATTTCTCACTAAATTTTCCTTTCTCATATTGATGACTTTTAGCATTACATAGGAAATAATCTTTTTTTCATTTCTCTAGGAAGGGTCCCAGCTCCTTTAGCCCCATATGTAGCTTACAAAGAGCACTGGATGTGGACAACCTAGTTTCACTTGTATGAACCCTTTGGTTAGAGATGTGAGCTCTCTGCAGAGTGTTGTGTGTTATAAATGCTAATGATCCTCAAGAACTGTCTAGCTGGATGGTGGGGTGACAGTGTCTTTCAAAAACTCAATCACTCTCTTAGTAACCCTCCCCTTTTATTTTTCACTAACAGAAATGATACTTTTGCTTTGAATTCTATTATCAGCTGTTGGAGTTGAAGAAACAGTAGTTTCTGTTTCATGAGAAACACCAAAGCAGATAGATTCTGATACCTGTCCTACAGTGTTGGGAAGTCCTCAAGATCACAAGATGGCTGCTACAAATCCTCTCCAGCCCCAAAGACAATTTCCATCACCAAGCAGTCCCCGACCTTCCCTAACATCTATGGCAGTACACTTGTTTTGCCTCTGCTTCTTTTACATGGTTGGGATCTTACAAAACCACAATGGTCTTTACAGGTTGTGAACTCTTCTGACTTCTCATTCCATATGTTGTTTTGAGTTATTCATGATGTAGTAGGTTTGTTGTTGCATGGTAGGAATACACCAGTGTTCATTTTCTCATTATTCTGCAACTGTAAAGCACTTCAAGGTTTTAGCTACTATAAATAAGGTTGCTGTGAGCACCATCATACAGGCATGCACGTGGATTCATACATGGTAGCTACACCCAGAAAGTGAATCACTAGTTCATAGGATCAATGTATAATTAGCCTTTTCCAGATTACCAGGCATTTCACAGATACTTTTTGATGCTGTTCTTTCATGTGAAATGAGGCAGTGAACCATGTGCAAACAATGATTTATGTACTACTGAGATGTTTCTGCTGTCCTGGCATTTATTTCATTGAGAAACTAAAGGCAGGAGCACAGACACTACTATAATATCTTAAATTCCCACATGTCCCTCACAAAATTGAAAATATTAGCATTTAAGGCCCGTCTTTGTTTGCACTAAATTATAACAAAATAGCAATAGTGTGTGTACATCTAGAGGGGATAGATCAAAGAACTTTTGCATATAAAATTAAACAGTTATGACCCCTATTGAGTAATTGAACATTTCAACACCATAGAAATTCTATTCTTCTACTGGATTACATCACAACTCATAGGTAGAAGCTGCACTTTCATCTTGGCTTTATAAAATTTCTCTATTTGCATTTAAATTTGGTGTAAGTGCAACCATACAGTTTTGAAAGATTGTATGAGATATATAAAGTTTGAGAAGTAAAATAAAACTTTTTTTTTTTTTTTTGGTTTTTCAAGACAGGGTTTCTCTGTGTAGCCCTGGCTGTCCTGGACTCAATTTGTAGACCAGGCTGGCCTCGAACTCGCAAAGATCCGCCTGCCTCTGCCTCCCAAGTGCTGGGATTAAAGGCGTGCGCCACCACTGCCCGGCTAAAACTTTTATTATAAATCAAATTTTAGTAAAAGAAAAAGAGTGAGCCATAATATACTTAACGGGAAAAGAGTGGTCACCAACAGTACAAACCAGGTTCTCCCTAGGCATTTACACCAAGAATATTTAATCTTTCAAGATCTCAATGAGCAGGTAATTGTACTCATTTTCTGAATAAAGAATCTCAAAATAAAAGAGATGAAAACATTTTGCCCATCTCAAATGGCTGACTAGAATACATACCTGAGTCTGACATGAAACAGCTGTACCTAACAGGAAGCAGCTGTGTCTAACTATCCTGCTGAGCCTGACAACAGCCATCTGTGACTGAAATTATCCTCCTGAGTCTGACATCATTTTCCTGTACATAACATCACACTGTTGGGCTTGACATCACCCAGCTGTGCCTGACACAGTCCTGCTGTGCCTGACAACATTCTGCTATGTCTGACAACATTCAGTTGTATCTGCCATCATCCTGCTCTGTCTGATATAACTCTATTGTGTGTGACATCATCCAGCTGTGCCTGACATCATCCTTCTGTGCCTGACATCATTTTCCTGAGCCTGATAATATCCTGTTGTGCCCGACATCACCCATATCTGTCTGATATCATCCTGGTGTGTCGGACATCATCCTGCTGTGCCTGACATCATCTTAATGTGCCTGACATCATCCAGCCGTGCCTGACATCACTCTGCTATGTCCAACAACATTCAGTTGCATCTGCTACCATCCTGCTATGATCAACACCATCCTGCTGTGTGTGACATCATATCATTGACAGCTTCTAGTTGAGCCTGATTTCATCCTGTTGTGTGTGACATCACTCTATGGTACATCATCCAGCTCTGTGTGACATCATCCTTCCTCAACTGGCATCAGTTAACACATTTAATATTATAGACTAACTTTTATAGTATTGTACTGAAGACTAGTCCTCAAATTTGAAAATGCTTAATGAACAGATAAAATTCTCAGTGAGCAAAGAAACACCTATACTAGTTTCATGTACCTCTTTAACATAAAATATGAAAGCATGCCTAAGTGTCACAGTCTGATTTGATGACAAGATGTAACTGCTGGGTAGTTTCAGAATCATTTACGCTCTCCTGCCATTTTCTGTTTGTTTCTGTAAATTGAAACAGTAAGTGTATCTTAACATTGCAGTACACAGCTGGCCTTACTACTATTTATGTAGGGTCCATTTTTCTTTTTTTCTTTTTTTTTGGTTTTTTGAGACAGGGTTTCTCTGTGTAGCCCTAACTGTACTTCCTGGAACTTGTTCTGTAGACCAGGCTGCCCTCAAATTCAGACAGAGATCTGCCTGCCTCTGTCTCTCGAGTGCTGGGATTAAAGGTGTGTGCCAACATGCCTGGCTTCTATGTCCTTTCAAACCATTTAAGCATATATATATATATATTTTAACATTTTGGGTCTATCCAACATTCTAGGCTTCTTTTCTCTTCCTTACTCTTTCGCTTCCCTCCCTACCATGTGGTATTTGTCAGCCATGCTCTGACCTCCATGTCATATTAAGTGGCATGACCTGCCCCCTCACTTGTTTACACCTTTCTAGAGGCAGCTGTTAAGACCCTTGTATATAGATGTAAAATTAAGATTGTATTGGGCTACATAGGTATTGATTTTTGTATATTGATACAAAATTAAGGGTAATGCTTCTTAAAGGTATTGTACCTAGTAATGCTTAAAAATGAAATGTAAAGTTTTGGCCTCTTGTTACCAACCATCATAAACTGTTTAGGATAATTAAGAAATGGAAACTAATAGTCATGCAAGCGTGCCATTTTGTTAGTTACTATGACAGTCTATCACAGTTATTTTCTAAGCTACTCAGAAATCAAGTTGCTAAGAGACAAGCAACATTTGCTTATATAAATATAAGAGATGGATAGGGCATCTTCAAAAACCTCAAGAGATCTGCAGAATATGGCATTCAAAGATGTTTTCTTAATTTAAGATTTTTTGATATTGAGATATGTCAGCTCCTGACAGCACTCCCTATTCTACTCCAAGTAGAAGATGAGCATCAAAGACTCTCCAGTGGGAGATGGTTGAATTGGTGGTAAGCCTTTCTCTTGGCAAGAAAAACCTCTTGCTTCAACTGTAGACAGACTTTTGTCCAAAAAGGACAAAACTTGGAAGCAGGTAAGTCGACAGCCTAGCTCTGCCAAGACAGGGTAGGTAAGGCCTTCACAATTCCTGCTCTACAATTAATGTCTGTCAGAGAAACGGGGCCAAATGGCTGAAGATTGATGCTGAAATGTATGGAGAGAAAATGGGAACTGTCCAGGCAGCCACTGGTATGTCATTTCTTAGTTTTGGAAGCTGCAGGCCCTGTACTTCCTATATAATCAGATATATTTATCCCTCTCAGGTTTCTGAGGTGGTTGAAGAATAGATCCCTAGAGTCTCATAGTTAAATTTTGAGTTGTTTAGGAATCAAGAGGGTGTTCTGGATCTAAGAAGATGTTTTTAAAATTGTGATGCAAGTTACTATGAAAGCTGAGTTGGATACAGAACTTTAAATTCATGGAGATGGTTAGATAGTAGAATGTTAAAGTCAGCTGCCAAATACATATGGACTGGACATTGGGAATATATGCTAAGCCATATAACTCTCATAATTGTGGCCTATTTATTTCTGTTGTTTTGTATTGTATTTATAGTTATAAGAGAAAGAACCATTTGTTGGACTGAAAGGGAGAGCTGTTGGGGGGAAAAAGAAATACTTCAAACTAAAAAAAAAAAAAAAAGAAGGGAAGAGGATGGGGGGTTGAGGGGGAGGAGGGTGGAAGGGGGAGATTGGAGGGAGGAGTAGGGAGGGGATTGTAATTGAGATGTAACCTGAAGAAATAAAAAATAAATTATTAAAAAAAAAGATTTGCATCTTGCATGCCTGGGAAGTTTTCCCTTTGAAATGCCAATAAAATTGTCCTTGAGCTTCCTTTCCAGTCCATTCTTAAATTATTTCATCAATGAGACTAAGAACTCTGAGAGGGGTCCCTAATTTCCCCTGTATCATCAGGCAACTAGAAAAGGGTCCCATAATTCCAGTAAGTATAAGATAATATGTTGGATGTTCCAAATAGGCTGTGCAACACAAAAATAAGGGCCTGGAAGAAGATGTGATAGAATGTATTAAAGAAATATCAAATTTCATTCACTTGATAAAAGCACATGAATCAAAAAAAAAAGGTCCTCGGTGAAATGAAATGGTGAAGGCAGTGCTCAAATAAAGTTTCAGGTCTGTGGGACATCGTAAAGTATAGGGACGAACATGGGAATGCAACTTTGAAAAGTGAATTCCTCAATGTACTTTAAAAAGCTAGCATTTCTCTGACAGACATTGGTTGTAGAGCAGGAATTATGAAGGACTTACCTACCCTGTCTTGGCAGAGCTAGGCTGTCGACTTACCTGCTTCCAAGTTTTGTCCTTTTTGGACAGAAGTCTGTCTACAGTTGAAGCAAGTGGTTTTTCTTGCCAAGAGAATGGCTTACCACCAATTCAATCATCTCCCACTGGAGATTCTTCGATGCTCATCTTCTACGTGGAGTAATATAGGGGGTGCTGTCAGGAGCTGACATGTCTCGATATCAAAAAATCTTAAGTTAAGAAAACATCTTTGAATGCCATGTTCTGCAGATCTCTTGAGGTTTTTGAAGATGCCCTATCTATCTCTTATATTTAGATAAGCAAATATTGCTTGTCTCTTAGCAACTTGATTTCTGAGTAGCTTAGAAAATAACTGTGATAGACTGTCATAGTAACTAACAAAATGAGACGTTTTCATGACTATTAGTTTCCATTTCTTAATTATCCTAAACAGTTTATGTCGGTTGGTAGCGAGAGGTCAAAACTTGACATTTCATTTTTAAGTATTACTACAAACAATACCTTTAAGAAGCGTTACCCTTAATTTTGTATCAATATACAAAGATCAATACCAATGTGGCCAAATATAATCTTAATTTTGTATCAATATACAAAGATCAGTACCGATGTAGCCCAATACAATCTTAATTTTACATTAATATACTAGGGTCAATACCATTGTGGCCAAATATAATCTTAATTTTGTATCAATATACAAACATCAATACCGATGTAGCCCTATACAATCTTAAATTTGCCTTAATATACAATGATCAAAACCAATTTAGCCAAATATAATATTAATTTTGTATCAGTATACAAAGGTATAAAGCTATATTCAATAATCTGTCCTTTTTCCTTGTTCTTTCCTATACTATGTCTATGTCCCATTTTTCTCAAGTATGTTCACTCCTATATAGGAGAGAAAGGAGGATACAGAAAAGCGAAAGAGAGAAGTCCCTGGGTCTAACCTCCAAAACCCATTTAACAAGACCATTTAACAGCTTGTAGTCTTTCCTCCTAAATAACAAAATTTTCTATTATCTATCAAATAACCAAAGGGGGTTCCTATATAATCAGATATATTTATCCCTCTCAGGTCTCTGAGGTGGTTGAAGAATAGATAGCTAGAGTCTCATAGTTAAATTTTGAGTTGTTTAGAAATCAAGAGGGTGTTCTGGATCTAAGAAGATATTTTTAAAATTATGAGGCAAGTTAGTATGAAAGCTGAGTTAGATATAGAACTTTAAACTCATGGAGATGGTTAGATAGTAGAATGTTAAAGTCAGGTGCCAAATACATATGGACTGGACATTGGGAATGTATGCTAAGCCATATAACTCTTATAATCGTGGCCTATTTATTTCTGTTGTTTTGTATTGTATTTATAGTTATAAGAAAAAGAACCATTATTTGGACTGAAAGGGAGAGCTGTTGGGGGGAAAAATAAATACCTTAAACTAAAAAAAAAAAAAAAAGAAGGGAAGAGGATGGTGGGGCTGAGGGGGAGGAGGGTGGAAGGGTGGGACTGGAGGGGGGATTAGGGAGGGGATTGTGATTGAGATGTAACTTGAAGAAATAAAAAATAAATTATTAAAAGAAAAAAAAAGAAAAAAAAGCTAGCATTTAACAGGAGTAGTAATGAGTTATCACAGAATCATAGAGCTGAATTCCCTCACCCAGATCACACCACAGAACAACCATTGTCCCACAGCCAACCCCATATTCTTCCCAGGGCATTCCACTCCAAAACAAAGGTTTGGTTTAATTTCACTTTGGTTATAGTAACATGGAGCTTCAAGTCAACACACAGAAGTTTTAGGGAAAAAAAGTGAAAAATTGTTATCGAATCCCAATTTAATTTGAGTTGAACAAGTATGACCCTAGTAAGATAAAGCCACAAAAAGAAAATTTTGTGTTCTCCTGCAATAGCCAGGCAAAAAGACAATGTCCTTTGTTCCCCATTTTTAAAGAAATTTTCTGAGTTTCATCTCATATAATTAGGTCTTATTCATAGAAACCACAGGAATGATCTTTCTTTATAATTCTGCTGGCACTGAAGTAGCAAAACTGATTGCTGGGAGGGTATGGAATTGAGTTTGTTTCCTAGAGTCTGAGTGGAGTGAATTCTTGGAGGTTGGCTTTTCAAGATCTCTTGGTGCCCAAAGAACAAATTGATCAATAGGACTGGAGAAAGTTGTGCCATCTTGTCTCAGTTTTTTAGGGTGAAACTATCCAGTGTAATTGAAAGTGACTACCTAAACATGGCCCTGTCAACATCAAAATCAAATTAACTATGATGTAACTATTTAGACAAACATTTATGACATTTCCAACCCCAAAATAAATACAACCCTTATTTAACTAATTATAATTGAATAACAAACCTTTCTACCAAGGCAAAGCTTTCTTCATAAATGGTCTTCAATGGATTCCTTTTCTCCTATGTATATCTGGGCTAGGAAGATATTTTATAGTGACTTTGTTTCCCAATTCACCTTCCGTCCTTCAATCTGAGATTGAACCCTCCCCCCTTTTATATCAATGTCCTTGCCAACAGCATCTTTCTTGAGCATTGGCTTTATAAAAGCAAATAGAATGATATACATTACCAGTCATGGCTGCTTTTAATGTTTTTCTAAATATATGTGATTGGACACATAAGCCTGCCCAACACCTCTCTAAGTGTTTCCTTGATGGCTGTTTGCAAGCACATACTGTGGCACTCACAACTAGAAGGTGAACATCCTGCAGCCTGACTCACTTCTGTATCACAAATGCACAGGGCATGCATTACTCACAATGGTTTTACACAACTGTAACATGAATTAATTGATCTTAGAAGGTGGCATTTTACTTAGCTTTGTAAACAAATCAACCGTGTCAAGCATAAGTTTTAAAGCCCCAACACCTCCTATCACATAATAGACTTTCTGGGTTGACACCTGGTTTTACTACTTCTGGCATCTTCTGTTCCGATTATCATTAGCCAACTGGAGTTATAAATATTTAATCAGCTCACTGCTGCTTGCCTAATATAAGAAAGAAGAAACCTAATGATACTCAGCCAAATTGACCTTGAAAGGACAAGACACATTTAAATGTTATTCTTGTCCTGGTTTGCATTTAAGTAGGGAAGCAAATGCCAGAACAGTTCAGCTAAATGGAGTTGTTAAAAGAAATATCCCAGGCATAGGTGACAAAACAAGAGTATCTCACCAGTTTCCACCCTGAAAACCTCAGACACATTGGTTTCTCTCATGATTTGTTAAATAACTGAACTGCCAAAGCTATTTAAGTGTTTATATTTTATTAACTGTATTCATTAGTCTTTGTTGATAAACCATTGTACTGTGGTTGGTAAGTCCATATGGATAAAACATTATTTCCACTTTTTTGATATGAAGGTTTTCAAAAAGGAAATAGTAAGAAATAAAGGGTTTTTCTTATGTTTTCCTCTGTTGCTGCTACTCTTATTATTTGTATATGTATATGTGTTTGTATGTTCACACATGCATGCAGGTGCTGGGGGTGGAGGTCAGAAAAGGGTGTTAGATCCTCTGGAGCCAGAGTTACAGAAAGTTGTGAGCTGCCCAATATGGATACTACGAACCAAGCTCAGGTCTTCTGCAAGTGCTCTTTTCTCCTGCAATATCTTTTTCTATCTCCTTGTTGCTATTTCTGTTATGTTTCAAATTCTTCATTAAATATGGACATCCATGTTGGAAGTTTTTGCTATTACAAAATTAAATTGCTAGTTGTGATAATCTATTGTATTGGATTGAATTAATGAGGATTCAAAAGCAACTTTGTTGAGCAAAAATTAGACTCAAGGTAAAGTTTTGTTAAGTACAAAGATAGTAAGTACAAAGATAAAGTAAATATTTGAGCAGCAACACAACCATGTTGTTTACAGTTGCTATATACCTCACATGTGCCCTCTGGGGGCTGAGTTTTCAAGGGGCTTCCTCTGTCTTACTGGGAATCCATCACCTAGGTGCTGAGAATTCACATGTCCCCAAACACTCTCACCAAGAGGCAGCATCTCTTTCCTTTATCTGTATGTTGATGTGACAACCATCATGATACACGATGTTGTCCTCTATTCTCTTTCAGCAGATTTGCAAGTGTAGTTTATAATACAGAGGTTGCACCATTGACACATCTTGGTTGCCAATCATATCCTAAATCCCAAGCTCTCCTGATACTGTCAATCAAATCTACATAGTAGTCTATTTGTTCATCATAAATGCACAATGCCCCTTGTTGCTTTTCTCCATTGGATTTCTTTTTCTCTCTCCCAACTCCCAAGCACACACACTTCTGTATGATCAGAATCATTTCTAAAACTTTACCTTGAATCTGATTTTTGCTCTAAGAACTTGCTTATCATTTCGAATCCTCACTAAAGGACATACTTACTTCTTCCTTGTCATATCATTACTTTCTAGATTAGTGCTTGGTACAGAGTAGATATCTTATAACCACTGAATGAATGACAGTGTGATATATGCTTCAGCACAAGTGATAATCAAATCTCTACTTTTGCCTCAAGATCATATGAGTCTTATAAAGCTCTCGACATTTTACCCTTCGCTGCCTGCTCCAATTTTCTGGTAGTAGGCAGTAAGAATCTGTGGTGATTGTCTTTCAGCTGTCTGTTCCACTGGAGACAATGCCCATCCTCTGTTACTAGCATTCCATTTGACAGCTTGGCCTGCACATTTCAGCAAGTTTGATTTAAATGCCAGCATGAAGGACCTTGATTTGAGATTTCATCGTTGGAGAAGCAGATGCACCCCATGTCAAGACTCAGAAACAAGTCTTGAATAAAGATGATTGTTCAGTTCTTATCTCTACTTAGTTATCTTCCTAAGTTTGAAATCACATAGAAGTAAAGATTTTTAATATTTTTTTGTGTGTGTGGTTTAGAACACAATCATAACTAAGTCATTCGGATTAGATTATCATGGTTAAGAATCTTGAAGCCATGGTTTTTGATTTTTGGTATTTCAAACAACACCATCTGCTTTCACTGAGCACTGTTAATGAGTTGTTCATTACAATAAAATCATTCTCTTTAATTTGACTTTTGGAGATCTTGAAGAAAAGACATTGGCATTCTGCTTTGATTAAGTGTCTTTACTTTAGGAAGGAAAGTAGGGCACAGAGTGATGAACTCTGAACAGACTTTGGATGCTAGTAATCCATGTTGAGGCATTTGTTCTCCTAGGTACGTGAGTTGCTGGGAGAGGGCAGCTAGTGTTTACTACAATCCATTAGGACAAGAATAGAACAAATGATGAAATGAATATCTGTTGGGGTAGTGTTAAGCATTCTAAATGTTAATTAATTAGTCCTGCTTGTTGTCTGTTACTTACATTGACTCTGATTGGTTAAATAAAATGTCGAGGCCTGAGATTGGGCAAAGACAGAGAAAGGTGGGACTTCCTGGGATTAGAGCAGCAGGAAGAAGGCATTCCAGCCAGGAGCAACAGGAAGGAGGCACACACCATGGGTTAGAGAAAAGAACCTCATTCCACATGGCCAGGAACATCGGCATATCGTGGAGTATGGCAGTCCAAGGGGACGTATGTATATATGGGGTCATATTTGGGTAATAGAATTACAAGCTAGCTTAGACGGGCCAAGATTTCTCAACTCAGACCTAGGCTTGGTAGAAATCTATGCGGTGTCTATGTGTGTATCCATTTGTAATGGCTGCTTAAAGATTAACAACTGCCGAGCCTGCAATGTAATTCAATTAATTTTTTTTACATATGGCGCCCCACGTTGGGCGCCACCTGAAAACTTCAAATTAATTAATTAATGTAGTTATTAGTAAGTATAAACTGTAATATTAGGCTGGCAGAGTGGCCGATGGAGTAGCCAGTGGCTAGGCAGAGGAGCAGGCTGCCTGGCCTGAGTGCCTTCACCGGTTGCCTAACTTATCCTGGAGAAAGAGCCCCGGGACCAAAGGTGGCCTACACCACCTATAACCTAAGCTCTGTTAATTAATATAAGTTGTTATTAGGCCAGTAGAATTACCGGTGGCTTGGTGGGAGATTCACCTGGGCTCAAGGGGAGTCTGGGAATCCAACAGCCCGGGACTGCTTGGACTGAGGGCCTATAAGCCGCCGCAGTCTTTTCCCCAATAATTAAACACACCAAGATCTTTTAATATTTTAATGCTTAGCCCTTAGCTGGGAAGACTCTCAATTAGCTACTCTAAGTTAACCCCAAATCAACATGTGTCTGTGAGTACCTTCCAGACTTCTCCAGACGTCTTTCTCCTTCTGTGTCTCCTGGCGGAAAGGGGAGAGAGTCTCTGTGTGTGCGGAATTCCTGCTGATCTGAGGAAGTCCTGCCTTCCTATACTCTTTCTGCCCAGCTAATTGGCCATAAGCAACTTTTATTAACCAATCAAGAGAATGCCTCAGAAGGGGTGGTAACCAGATCTCAGCATTGAAATCAATGTATCAGAAACAATATTAGACCTCTCTCAACAAATATCTTAAGTGAGCCCCCCACCCAAACATCAGGTTTGAGATGGAGATTCTCACAATGGTCTACTGAGGTGGCCTTCGGAAAAATTCAGAACAGCAGAAGGTAAATGAGATGAGGACTCAGTTGTCTCATGTTCTCACCTTGATCTGCAAGACTCCTCTGGACACTACGCTACATCTCATGGTCATGATAAAGGAAGAGGGTTAGCTTTGAGCATCACAGGTGCAAGGAGTGCTAACTGGTAAACTTAGGATGTGTGAGAGGGAGTGTGGGACTCCAACCATAACAGGAGAAAATGGCACAATCTCCAGAAGCATTTTCAGTTTAAGACCATAATGTCAGCACCATGGCAGCTCCCACATCAGCTGGTGGGTCTAGGCAGGACATCTTGTCTGCTACAATGAAGAAGAGCTACGGTAAGAAAGAAAGGTGACACAAGTTGTACTCCTGACCTCTGGTTTCTGTGGTGCAGCCTGATTTAGACTTCTCAAGAACTTTGTGACCATTTGTTAGTTCTGGTGCAAGGCCGCTGAGCCTTTGAGCATTTCCCCCCCAAATCTGCAAGCAACTCTGAGTGGTTGTCTCAGTTATTTGAATCATTTTCTTTTCTTTTATTCCTCCCAGTGATCCATTGTCTACTATATTGCTGGTAACTACAATTTCTGTATTTCATTCACTTGGATACACCTTTCCATATCTTAACATCTCAGAAAGTAGAATGCCATATTCTTAAACAATTGGAAGGATTTTTCCAAATTTCTATAACTACACAATAAAAGTTCCTTTAAGATTGCTAACTTTTAAAATTTAATGAAATATAACACATCACCCACACAACAGGCTCATATGGACTTTTCTATAAAGGTACATAACCTTTGGTTCAGTATCTGTGTTCACTGATACAATAGAATTGGAGGTGACATTTTACAGTATAGCTCATGCTTAAATACCAATGCGTTTGAACTAGAAATCCACTGGGTTCAGTGGGCTCCACATATGACAAGTCATGAAAAGCAGAGACCTACTGACTGCAAGTAAAAGTGCCCTGAAACCCTCAACCCACAGGAAGGAAGGACCTAATCTTCCTCTCTCTTGCTTTTCTCTTTACCTTACTAACCTGTACAAATGAGGAGGGCCTGACTGAATTAATGAAAATTATAGGAAAAATCAATTTAAAAAAAATTCAAGAGCAAGTAGCTGATACAAGGTTAATGAGGCATCACCTAGAATTAGCCCTTCAGGGAGCAGCCTTAATAAATGGATAAGAATAATTTATAATTAGGTTTTTCTTTCTGTACTTGAAAAGTGCTTAAGATGAGCATATTTATTAAAAAAGGTTATACATATCTTCCACTGCTTTGCAATTTTATTTCTATTTTTAATTTGTCCTAGGATAGTTTTCTTGATTTTTGTGCACATGATTTAACATAGTCCCCTCCTGAAATAACACCTTGTTGGCATTACAAATGTTTAGGTTCATGAGTGCTACTTTTATTTTTATCAATGTTTAGGCAGATGGAATTGTATAAACATGCAATATTTGCAGAAATCCTAGGCTATCCTTAGTGCATGGACTTCTGATGAGAGACTGCAGACCTGAAGACTGCCTACTCTATGATTCTACAGGGAGGAAGCATAAGAAGATGCATAAGTTACTTAGATCATAGAAATTGGATGGTAATTGCCTTTGTGGGGGGAGTGCCTGGCTGGATCAAGGAGGGAGGAGGCTAGTGTGACATTCGCACCTTGATCAGGATGAGTGTTAAGCAAGTTTGTATATTTGCCAGAGTTCTTCAGTAGGCATACTTACCCATGTATATTACAGAAGGTAGATTTTACCTTAACAAAGTGTCCCAAGGAAAAGATGTGTAAGCTGTTACTCAGATCTTGGTCCCTATTTTAGAGAATAAGTTAGCACAGAAAAACAACAAAATCCCAAAACAAAATGCAAATAGGCCAACAAAACCATCTGGATAGAGGTAACAAGAAGATTAGTTAAATGTTTATTGTGTGTAATTTATATAATTTAGCTAAATCCCATATTTCTTCCTAACCTTTCTAAATGAACTTTAGATATTGATTTACATTGAAATGGCAATAATTAGAATGTTAACTTTAAAATAACAATAGGGTGTCCTGAAATAAAATCCCAGAATAATCCTCCTGTCTGAGTGTTAGTCTCACCAAAGCCTTAGGTGGCTCTGTTGCACAATGGATAGCACATTGGACTCCTAGTAACGAAAAGAATTTTCACAAGTAAATTGTTAGTGGCTCCTAAAGGGACATTTCTTATCACTCTGTGACCTAAATGCGATTTCTAAGTAGCTTTGCTCTGTTATTGCTTTTTAGAAAGCAATCCCTTTCATCTGAAACATGAACTTGATAGTGCTCATGACTTCAAAAGGAAACTAAAACAGGCTTGGTGCTGCATGCCTACTAATCTGAGCTGCTTCAGAAATGGAGGCAGAAGGATTTCAAGTGTAAGGCCAGCCCAGGCTAAAGAGTGAGTTCAAAGTCAGGCTGCGTAACTTAGTAAGATCCTGTTTCAAAAATGAAAACCAAAATATAATAAAATAAAAAAGAAAAAGGTTTAGGATATGGCTCAGTGTTTGAGTATTTGCGTGGCATTTGTGAAGCCCAAAGTTCAATCCCCAGCCCCTCACACACATAAGTGAATAAATTAAAAATAAATAAATAATAACCATAATAAGCCAGCCAAATGATCTATCTCATTTAAACTTTCTTATGATAAAGCAATTACTCAAGCCAAATACTACATCTATGCACATTATCTACAAGGAAATATCTGACAATATATCCATTAATATTATTAAAAACAAGAAATAAATGTGAAAGCTAAGCATTCTTCAGGGTTTAATAAATGATATAACAAGTTGCCTAACAGTGTTCTATACATGAAATAAATTATTAACTTAAATAAGCCCAACTATAAATTACATTCATATGAAGATTTGGAACCAAAACAAGAGATAAATATAGAACCATTTGCATGTCATTTTGGTGGCCCTATTTTGGGCATGTATAAAGTTCTGTATTTATCGACTAGTGTGTCTACTGCTTTGATTTATCCTCATAAACAAATTAGTAAGCAGTTATACAAAATGGAGGCAATTATGCAAAAAATATTCAGATCCTGAAAAATAACTCCTGCCTCCCACCTGCAGCCCTGACTTGTGGGCTAAAGGTGACAGAGCAGGATGGTTGGTCCCCACCCAAGCATCCTGGGTACTTTGCCAAGCAGTACTTCGCTCTCACCTGTTCATCCAGTTCACTTTTACTTTTCCTTCAGGTTTGAGCTCAGAAGGTTTGGCTCACTCTTCCGTATACCTTTCTTCCCACCACACTACTTAGACTTACACATTACACTGCTACTCCCCTTTGCAGTATTCACAGCTGCACTTTTTCCTTGGGCCTCACACAGTAGGTATGTAAAGAAAAGGGATGTGCTTATCTTTACATCATACAGGGTGACCTTGGCAGGCTCACGCAGTAGGGCAGTAGGCACTGACTAAGCAAATGAATGATAAACACCAGAGAAGAGGTGGAGCCTTGTGCTATTCCATCTCCAAGGCCATGGTCTCCACTTGGATTTTTCTTGTCAGTCCTATCTTCCATCTCACATCCTTGTGAACCTCCAAGGGAGCAAGTAAGAAATTTCTTTAACCATAAACACGTAACACTGGGGAGGCTGACAATCTTGGCATTTCTGGTTTTACTATTTAGAGTAGACTAAAGAATAGACTAAATAAACTTAATACTAAAGAGTCAGGGCAGTGGTGGCATACACCTTTAATCCCGGAACTCTAGAGGTAGAGGCAGGCAGATCTCTGTGAGATAGAGGCTAGCCTGGTCTACAGAGAGAGTTCTAGAACAGCCAGGGTTACCCAAAGAAATTCTGTCTCAAAAAACCAAACCAAACCAACCAAACAGACAACAAACAAAAAACAAAAGGAACAGTTCCTGAATCTAACTGGTAAAAGTAATCAGAAAATCATGGATTGTAAAATAACAAAATTAGTTGCATTGAAAACAAATTAATTAAAAATTACTGCTGTACTACTACTACTACTACTACTACTACTACTACTACTAATAATAATAATAATAATAATAATAATAATAATAATAATTCCCAGGACCAGGTTTCAATCTGAGTTGAGAACTGGGTAGTTTTTTCACAAAGTCATTCAAGAGTCCAGACTCCACTGCCTCCCCTCTTCTTCCTTCTTGGTACTGATCAGTAGTCAGGCTAGGATTATCATGGGGTGAACACCTTCCCCTCGTGTTCAACAGACAAGGGTTTACATGTATATCTCCCTGCCTCCAAGAGAGGACAAAGCCTGAACACAGGCAGCACTACTGTTCCTATTTCTACTATACTGGGACTTCTGGAGTCTTTTTGTCTATTTTCTTCTGTCAGGCTAACATTGCTCATAGCAGACTCTGGTTGTCAAGCTGACATGGATCTGACAGAGAAACTTTCATCATTCTGGCACAAATTCAATTTCAAATGTAAACCACACTTTTCCATTATTTCTTTGGTTGGTGTCTTTCCATGTGCCAGTGTATTCCCTCTTGTTCTTTCATCTTAAGTGGGCCTCAGACTCACCCCACAGTCTCCCTTAGGGTCTAGGGTTCTAACTTACATGATTACAGACAGAAGGTGCTAGACACAAACAACTTCATACCATTACATACAGTTCTTTGAATACACCATGCTGCCAGTCCTCTCTGTTTTTGACATTTTTCTCCTCTTTCAGGATTTAGCTCTAGCATCCCTTCAGCTGTGGTTCAGTGGTTGAACCTGCTCCCTGAGAAAGTTGGTATACATCTAGTAGAAATACAGAGCCCACCATCTAGTATCAAATGTCTCATTAACTCATCTGTAAGAACTGTAAGGTTTACAAAGCCCAGGACAGTGTTGTATTTTACTATATGATGATGATGATGATGATGATGATTATGATGATGATAATAATAATAATAAACATATAGAAACTCTGGATGTTTTTTTTTATGACTGAGTGAATATGCTCATCATCTTGACCATGACTCAATGTTGTGGTGCCTAAGGTTTGAGTCATTGGCATTCTGGGATTTAAAACACTTATAAAACCAGAAGAATGTAGTAACTGTGGTTATATTCGGACCATATTTCTCATTTTCTATCAAGCCCTAGAATCATGAAGGAAATAAACAACCCTGTACTCCTAATTTAGGTAGACATTGCTATAGCTATCTAGCAGTCAGTAATAATAACTCAGACTAATAATTCCCACGTTTAACAGAGAAACAGTTTTTGGTAGACCTGTCTGTCTTCCTGAAATGGTCATCAACTCCCATTCACTGCCATGGGGGGTGACTCTTCTATGTGTCATTACGTTGGGACTTGCCATGTGAGTCAATTCTACCTTGTCGGGAACAGAGAGTACCGAGGTCTGTCTCAAACCTATGACTCACTTTTGACCAATATAATCCAGCAGAGTTGATGCAGTAGAAGCTTGAAACAGGTAGACACTGTTGAGTGTGCCCTTGTAGGTGTGCTCAAGCTGCCACCAGGGAGAGAGCATGGCCCGATAGGAGTTGCAGGTGCTTACTTATACAGACCTATCTCAGCTAGGCTGTCCACCTAAGCCCCTGTAGCTGGTCTAATCAGAGAGGAAGCGTTTTCAACTGAGCTACTACTCTTCCAGATATCTGTTATGCGCCAAGTGTTCGTGTGCACTTTTTACATGAACTTTTCCTTGTACTGTGTCTCCTTCAAGAATATGCATAACTAGACAGTAAGTGGTTTCTGAATGTGGCCACATATTTTGAACCAGTTCTGACTACTGAGAGTAGATACCAGGACAAGGTAGCCATGAAGTAGTTACTGGAAAGACAACATCTCAGTTTAGATAGTTGTGTAAGGAAAATGCATCACACATAGTCACAAACATTCACAGAGCCTAAGTGATGGGAGGAAAACTGCAGGAGAGGAAAGTGAGGTAAAGGATTAGGGTAGAAATTTCTAATAATTGTATGCAACCTGAGTTTATTCAGTGCCATAATTATAAATGCAATTTACAGTAATGGTGTCTTCATGCTAACAGTTATTAGTTTAATAAAACTGCTGGTATAATAACATAGATGCTGTTACTGAAATAGCTCCTTAATTGAAGGGCTAGTATTACAGTCACTTTAGAATAGAAATGGTAAATAAGTAGTAGACTGTTGAAAATACACAGAGGTTCCTTTTGGGCTGAACCTATGGAAAATTCTACTTCTCTTTACCCTAGTACTTCACACCTTGACTTTTAACAGTTTGCCTTTTTATTTTCTTTCAAAACACATTTACATAGAGTCTAAACACCATTTAACTTTGTATCTTGTTTTGGAAAGTGGGGTCTGTTGGACACAACTTGGCTCCTTAATGGAAACCCAGTGCAGCCATAACAGAGATTGCTGTTCTTTACAGGATTTAGGAGTAATTTGCATGGAAGTTTGAGAAGCACTGGGTTTTCACCAGTTAGAAGAATTTTTTTTAACATGTGAAGTAAAAATGAGTATTTACTCACACATAGTATATGAAATATACATTGGAATTCACAAAATATAGTTTTAAATTTTAGTTATGGTTTCTTAGTTAGGATGAAAATGACACCCTAAGACTAGACAGTATTTAACCATCTGGGTCCCATTATGGCGTTGGGACAGGGCTTTATGTCTTATTGTGATGTCCTTTCTCTTTGTAATGGCTTTTTAAAATGCTTTGGTTCCTCAACCCTAGAAGCCTTTGATAACTTTTATAAATCAAATTTCTCCACCTACAATATGTTGGGAGCAGTGCTCTTCTGGTTAATTTTAAGGATAACCATAATATTTTAGGTGGCAATTCATGATAGCAGCTGGCAGCAAGGAGAGAGAAATTGTGCAATGCTCAGTGGGTATGTAACATTCTGAATTTTCTCACCTGTGGTATATGTCTTCATTCTGAATTGCCCCATCTATTCTAATACGCTCAGAACATTGAACACATGAAAACTATTTACACTAAAGGAAAAAGTCATTTGTCCTATCACAACTTGACTAAGAGAATGGTGTTCATCCTGTAGACTGCTGACACTTCACGGATAACACTGTTTTGTTCTGATTTTGGGCTGAAAATTGGACCAAAGGCCCTGCACCTGCTGGGCTTTGTCCATAGACACCTTTTCTTGCAAATGAATGAATGTTTGTGTTGCACTCTTTATGAGAAATATAAGGATAGGTGGAGCCTTATTGCTGAATGTAAGGCTTATTCTCTCTGCTCTTCAGATGATCTCCATCCAGATAAAACAGGCCTGAGAAAACAGATAAAACACCACTATGGGGAGGGCCCCTCATCATTTCTATCTCATTAATTTTGCTTGTTCTTGAATTTCAGACAATAAGAACCACATAGTAGGCACTCGTAAGTTGCACACGTACAAACTGAAGACTTCCGTTTAAACATTTAACAGTGACGTCATCATGCTAAAGGGGTAGAAGTGGGTTTGGAAAGACAAATAATGTATGATTGTACTCACATGTGAAATTTAAAAACTCAAACTCATAGAAACAGAGTACACTGATGGCTTTTAGAGGGAGCAGGAGGGATGGCAGGCAAGAAGCAGAGTGTTAAAGGCCAACGATCTTCACACAGGCAGCAGGAAGTGTGCAGACGGCCTACTGCAGAGCAAAGGAACAGTAATTAGTATTAATGGATTGCATCTTTCCAAATGGTGGAAAGAGTAGATTTTAAACATTCTCACCACAAAAGTACATGAGACTATAACTGTGCTAATTAGTCTGATTTGTCTATTTCAGAATTTGTATATAAATAGGTGCAGATTTTATCTGTTGACAAACAGAATGAAGCTACAGTAAATAGTTGGATGTAGCTGGCCCAAGGTGCTGGTCTCACACATATGAGGACCAGGGACAGATCCCTAGCAACACCTACACACAAAGGATCTACAGAGGCAGCTTGCCATCTGTACATTTCTGTGCTGTAGAAGCAGTCCATGGTATGGGAGATAATATTTGAAAACTTGAAAAGGGACTATTATCCAAACTACACAGGAACTCAAGAAATTCTGTAACCAGAAAGCAGTGTGGTGTTAAAACAGGCAAAGGACTTGTTATAGATTTTTTTTTTCCTGAAGAAAAAATACAGATGATCAACAGGTCTATGAAAATCAGTCACTAAATCGGTCCTCAGTTGTTTGAGAAATAAAAATTAAAACGGCAATGAGATTTTCCCTTCAGAGCTGCCCTAAGTCTGTCCTGAAACAGACAGAAGACAAAAGATGGCTCAGTAGGGAGACCTGACGACCCAGGTTCAGTCCCAGGGCTACATGGTGCGGCGTACACTACAGGTGCAAAGGTGGTTTTCTGACCTCTCCATGTGGACATATAAATCCACACACATGCATGCACGCGTAGATGCATAGAAAATAAATAAAGACTATAATTTAAAAAGGGAAAGGATATCAAGAACTTGTGAGGCCACAGAGAAGAGAAAACTTCTGTAGGTTTTCCCACTCTTGGTGGGAACTCAAATTTGGATCTACTTTATAGAAAACTGCATGGAAGTGCCTTAGAAGATGGAAGTGAGAGTTATCACCTCCCCTTTCTGAGAAGAGATCCAAAAGAAGTGAAATGAACATATGCTGGGGACGAGGGGACATGCTCCCAAGTCACCCACAACAGGGAAAGAATAGAATCAAACTAAGTATCTATTAACAGACAAATGGATAAAGAAATCACACACATACACACAATTATTTGTTAGTTAAAAATCAAATGTTAACTAGAAATAGTCTGAGCATAATCTGAAGAGGCTCAGGGAAATACATTAAAGTTTCTGTCACTAGGCTCAGGATGTGGCTCAGTGGTACATTGCCTGCCTAGCAAGCCCAAGGCCCTGGGTTCTGTCTCCATCATTTAAACAAACAAATAAAACAAACAACCCAGAAACTACAGGAAAAGAGCAAAACTAAAACCAAACTAAACCAAACCAAATCAACCAACCAACCAACCAAACAAGAAAACCCAGTCAACAAAACCTTGTCTGCTGTAGAAGCAATCCAACTGGAATTTAATTACTTCTTTGGGACAGTCACAAAAATCAACTCTGAGAGAACATGAGAGAGTAAAAACTTTAAATTTTAAGTTTGGAAAGGGTCAGTGTTCTTCCTCAACAAAGCATGGACCATCCAGTTTGTCACGAATCAAAGGACTGGCCTCAGCTCCAGGATGGAAGGGCAAAGCATCCCTTCTCTAGACCTGAAATCATTAGATAAAATAAACAACATGTCGCTCGATTGATTCACTCTTGAATGGAAGGCTCAGTGATCTTTTCATCATCGGCACAGCATACAATATGCTGCTTTTACAGACAGAGCACCACAGGATACATAATGATTTGAATGAGAACTACCTCACAGGCTCCTGTGTTTGAGTGCTTGGTCCCAGCATGTGGTACAGTTCTGAGAGGTTAAGGGATCTATGGACTGTTGCTTGTCTAAGGGAAGTGGGTTGCTGGGAACTGTGAATGCTGCTTTCTGATCTAAGAAGCCAAACTGTAACTTCTGCCCTTCATGGACAGAGCTGTCCCTGCCCCTACTGCGACCCAGACGCCCCCAGTCCTCCAGGTCTTCCCTGCCAGCAGAGACTGTAACTTCTAAACTGAGTCCAAATAACATCTCTTTCTCTTAAGTTATGGTTGCTGAGTGTATGGCCATAGTGGGGAAAAGTAACTAGCACGTTATCTATAAAATAAACTATAAAACCTTTCGTAGTTACTCAATCTAGACATTATACAGAACAGTTCTCTACCACTCGTTTTGAATTATAATTGTTGTCAGAAATGATGGTGATCATATTTACTCTGTGGTAGTCACGAAGAAGAAAGGCAAACCGGCAAAGCCACAACAAAGCAGATGGTGAGATTTATTTGAACTCAGCCCAGTCTTAAATGTCCTGCAGGAACAGTATGATGCACAATCATTTGGAAAATGGATGATTATCTCTAAGTCTTTGGAAGGAGGCCCATAGTCACATCAATGGCCTCAACACTGACCAAATAAAAATTTCACCTGGTCTCTTATTTTAATGGCTTTCAGTGTGCCAGTGTCTTTACAAGGTGTTACTGTCTAAACACTAAGGCATCCTGGATTCACTCTGAGGCCCATTGACTCTTTACTTTCCCTTCAGTGTATTCTATAAGCACCAGACAGAATACAGTTTGATGAATAACCATAACTAGCTTTTTTTCAGAATACAAAACTAAATGACAGTCATCTCCTGTCTTTCTTTGTGCCCCAGATTGACCGGGTCTCATTCAGCCATGTTTCATTGAAATTTGCATATATTTTCAATACACATAGAAAAGATGTTCAATAACCTTCTCTGTTTCAGCTCAAAATTTTGGCTTCACTTCCAGCTGCTTTGTGACGGTCTGCTGCTCGACTACTCTCTGAAGTGGAATATATTGTGGAAACACATGAAACAGGGCACCATTTTTTGTCTAGTGAGACAGAGGCAGTGGATTTGGGGTGATTTCTCTGGGTGGCACACCAAAAAACAAAAACAAAAACAAAAAAACCCCCCAAAAACGAAAAACAAAAAACCCAGAATGTGTTTAGGCATCAGTCAAAACTCAATGTATTACTGCCAGTACCTCAAAAAGACCAGAGTTTAGAGGCCAGAGACGACAGATTGAACAATAATCTTCAAAAGAAAGTGCATTTCAAAACTAAGCTGATTTAGGCTAAGGATATGTTTCAAAACTAAGCTGATTCAGGCTAGGGATATGTTCCAAGGCAGTCTTTCCAGAGCAGGTGTGAAGAATGTAGCACCAGAGAGAACCACTTTCAATTATAAATACAATTTGGTTGTGGTTTATTATCAGTTTTCCCTGATACTTCCTAATAAATCTGTTACATCATTCTCCTCCCTACACACCAAATACCTTCCTCGTTTTACTTACTGTTAAATTTTTATCACACACACACACACACACACACACACACACTTGTATATACAAATACACATTTTAAAGTTAAATATACTTCAAATTGACACAATGTTATTTATTTATTTGTTTATCTATCTATCTATTTATTTACTAAAATATCCTACGTACCTTCATAGGCCTTCTTTTTTAAGAGAACAATTGATAGTGTTGATCTCTGACAGGCAGCTACTGCACAAAGCCTTGGTCACATGCATATTTCTTCAACAAGTAAGAAAGGGTTTTGTAGCAAGGTGGCTTTTAGTAATTTGTATTATATTAATTATATATTCTAATTTATTTTACTATCCTTAATACCTTATGCCTCCAGTCCAATCTTCCTTCCTACCAACCCCACAACCCTAGGTGGGAGAGAACGAAGATTAAAGGAAAAAAAGGATGGGGTTCTCTTTGGGCTACTTCCTGCTGATTAGGGTCCTTGGGTTCTTTGGGGGTAATACTAGTCTTAGTACAAGTCCAGCAAACCAGCAGACAGCAGCAGGAAGAACAAGCAGCAGTTTGGGGAGCACCAGCAGCCAGGAAAGCAGCAACCTCTTTCTTCTTTGTAGCCCTTTCTCCTACTTCTTTGCAGAGTTTTTTCCCCTACTTCTTTGTAGAGCCCCCTTCTCTTCAGGACTCTGGATTTTTGTCTTCTCTCCCAAGTCCTCAGAGTTTCCATGCTGCAGCTGGCCAAGCCACGCCCCTGCTAGCTCAAGAGACAGTTAATACTTTACACCTGTGTCTTAGGCAGCCTCACACCTGGGATTAAACCAAAACCACCCTCACAATTGATTTTAATAAACTCATATCACAGGACTTGATTTGAATTTTTTCATCTCGGTCATGGATCAAATGCCCCCCCCCCCACTTCTGAGATGACCTTTATCAAAGTTTAGGTAGCAGCTGAGAAATAAGCTAAGGCAATGAGAAGATGGCAAAGACGAAGAACTAGGACGTGGGTCAGTTCAAATCTGTTACTCAGTGTGGCCATCGCGTTGTGTTTATAAATCTGAAATGGTAAAATTGTATCAACTGTAGGATATTATATTCTTGTTCAGGAAGCCTATGTTTTAGCTCATATACTTGATTTTCAGTTGAGATCTAGCCTCACCTTAGTATTATTTTACCTGGAGGTCCCTCAAAACTAGTTTGTTAGTCTTCATAGCTCTGTGTTAGCCCAGCGATTGATGAGAATACCTGAAAATAGATTTTGGATGCAAATACATAATCATTTCTTGTATCTGTAAGTCATGGAGAGTCATGCATTCCTTAATTCTATAAATTACCAAATGGATAAATGAAACTAATATAATAACTTTAAAATGGTCCAGAATATCATAGACTCTAGTTATCAAAAAAATTTCTGGGCTAATTGTAATTATCTTTTTTTTGAAATTAAGTTCTAAAATAATATATAATTTATATAAATAGAGAGGGTGGCAGGTGTTAGAAGCTATAAAAATATACTTTTGGGAGGAAAATTTCAAAATTATGAAAAAGAATGACTTGAAGCATTCTAGCATCATTATAAAGAGTGACATATAAAATTATAGTATTCAGTATAGAATATTTGATAATTCAATCTCTTATTTATAACATAGCTTATTAGAATATTTATTTTCAAGTACTATATTCTTAGTCTGTTTTCAGCTATTAAATAAGCTTTATCCAATTTCCTGACACCATTCTCTTCAATCTTTTCCTTTATAAAAAATATAAAGGGTTAATAACTAACTGCTCCTTTTTGATCTTGGGCAATTGCTATGTCTCGGTTATCCCCAGACTCTGAGAGTCGTACAGTGACCTCCAATTTATTAAAAGCAATAATAAACTTATAACCAGTGAGGCTGATGTAGCCTTGTAAATTATATAAAAATCAGGAGACTTGTGAGAATAAAAGTACTTGATAAAAATTTCATTTTATTGTGTTAACAGACCTATACAATATATCAAGTACTAAGGACCATGAAGATGGCTCAGCAGGTAAAAATCCTATTGCAAGCATGAGGGTCTAGGTTTAAAGCCTCAACATGTATTTAAAGAGTCCAGCCAAGCTTCTCACTTATAACATCAGCACTTTGTGGGGAAGAGAAGGCAAAGATTGGGGTTTGGGGGAGCCACTGAGGCTTGCTCACCCACAGCAAAGCTCTGTGTTTAGCGAGGGGCTTTCTCAAAGGAATAAGGTAGTGGATGACAAAGAGCAACACTGGGTGTCGTCCTCTGGCATCATACCTTTGTGGGTGCACCTGGACAATTATATGCATATACATGACACATATATACAACACATGTACTCATACATAGAAGAAATCATAACAAAATAAAAATGCTTTTCTATTGCGAGAGGAAACAGAGAGGGGTTCCATCTAAAAATAACTTGACTAATACTTTGATTTTGGACAAGTTAGCCTCCAGAAAAAAATTGTTTATCTGACTAAAACAAGTCTTTTTGACTCATGCCACCAGAGATTCTGTGTACAAGAAAAAAAATAGCAATTATACTGAAACAATGAAAATTCCACAGACAAGTATCTGTAAGCACTATGGAGATAATATTTTTGTTGCTGAATACATACAATGCGTGTTGCCTTACATTCAAATCCATGTATTCACTCATATCTATGGGTTACTGTTTGGAGGATCTTTAATATACAAAATAAATTTGAATACTGATATTCTATTAAAAATTAAATCTTGGTGAAATGCTAAATTATACAATAAATGTCATGTGAAATTCTATAAGGTAAACTGAGGAAAGTGTAAACCTTTTTCATAAGCAATCTAGGCTTCCAGAAAGTAGTTTTAGGTTAGATGTGACTGATTCTACAAAATCATTACTCACACTTTGTATTTTTGGCAGTCAAACCATAGAAAGTCATTATAGTAGACCCGGTATCTTTGTAAGTACATCTTCAACTATAACTTCATTAAACCTTTGATTGTTCATGAGATGTGTTCTGGTTTATTAAAATCTGTAAAATCATTAAAATGCAAAATTATTAAAGTGAGTATCAGATACACCATTAAAGAGACTGATGTTGATAATTCCCAAGTAAGAAAGAATTTATGTCATCTGAAACCTACAATTTCAGATAACATTATGTTTGTAGACTTTATAACTAGACAAGGGAGCTCAGTAGCATTGGGTTCAAGTCCATAGACAAAATACTAGGTTGGAATTAACAGCCAAATAGTGACTAAATCATTTTTGATCTTTTTTAAAATTAATGATTGTTTCTAAAAGATTTGTAAGCCAGAGGAAACAACCCCATACCAGTTAACACCATGGTTGTTCCAGTGCTGTGCTAGACCAATTATGAATGACCAAGACCAAGAAAGAAGAAAGAGAAACAGTTGCCACACAGAGACTATAGGCAATGATTTCATTCCATACATGGGAGCTAAAACAAAGCCAAAAGCCCAAGTTACATTCTCCAGCCATGCTGAAAGAATGTAACTTTCCCTATTCCTCCAGAAACAGGGAAAACAGAGCTTTCCCAGTTGTCCGTTTTGACAGCTCCCTCCAATATTAATAGCAAATAATTTGCATGGAATTGAACCTGCCTTTAATTAAATTGTTATCCCATTTACTCTCTTAAAAGCCAACTTATTTCTCCAAACAGATGGGACATAATTACTAGCTCCAAGAGACTGTGCCTCAACTGAGCCAACTGTATTTTCCCTCATCTTCCAAGTGCTAAAATTTCCAGGAGTTTCTTCGGAAAAAAAAAATCATATTATTGAGTCACTAAACAATTTCCCCCCAAACGACCATAGTTTAACAAATAGGATATAGTTAATGAAATGTCACTTAGAAGTGCAGAAGCAATACAGCATTAGTTACTTCGGAGATTTCTCTTCAAAACACATTTCAGAACAGCTAGCTGCCTGTATGTCTCTGCTCCTTCTACTTCCCCCTTCCCCTGTAGGAAGGAGGACATAAACCCTCAATTATTGCTTTATTCACCAATTGCCAATTGCATTGATTCAAGTGTCTCTGGCAGGATAATAAAAACCAATATCCATTATCCACTCCCTCCTTCCCAACCAATGTTTCCCCATTAGTCACAGTAGGTTGAGATGGAGCAAGCTCCTCTGTCTCAAGAGGGCTCCCTGCTCAACCAGAGAGTGGGGAACAGAATGAAAGAAGGGAAATCGTCTGCTGGAAAGGCTCTTGGCAGCAGAGGGCATGCCTTTGTGTGGGTTTTCATGGGGAGAGGCATATGGCTTCTTTACCACAGTAAGAACTTTCCAATTTCCTCATCAGGAGGAAAACACAAGAGAACACAGCTTCCCATTTGTCAAGGCCTGTGCTCAGTTTAGACAACTTAGTGACGTCATTCATTTCAATGGTTTTTAGGAATCAGCTATTTCAGAGAGCACATGGCTGTTTTTGCATTTTGCTGTTTGATTTGTTTTTTTTGTTTTTGTTTTTTTTTTTCTTGGGACTTTAGTTAAAAACTTTTCGGGAAAAAAAAAACAAAAAAGAAAGCTATGGCGGGGCAGGAGCTTAAGCCATGTCCAGCCATTGTTTTTAACGAAGTGAATCTCACAGGTAACCCAAAGATCTTGTGGTCCAGAGACCAAATAAGTGAGAAGTTGATTACATTCTCAACTTGGATTTTCAAAAAAGCACAGCTGCTGTTGCTGTTGTTCAGTGTCTAGCACTGAGCCCAGTGCCTCCTGTGTGCTAAGTACACACTCCACTGATTTACTGTTAAAATCAAAGAGAAATATGCAAAAACAGCCACGTGCTCTCTGAAATATCTGATTCCTAAAAACTATTGAAATGAATGATGTCACTAAGTTCGTTGATGCCACTGTTTCTTTTGGTGTCTCCTGTGGCATGGGACCACTGCACATCTATGTCTACTTTGAAGTTGGGTGGGACCATGTGTCTGATTTGACCAAGCCCACATTGGGTGAAGGCACCTAAGGCATATCTGTGCAAACATTTTTTAGAACCAAAGTCTGCTTTGTCACCTGCTCTTTCCTTTTGTACTGGAATTTGTAGTATACCAGTGAGGCTACACTATGATTGGGTGTCAGATGGAGGTGACACAAGACAAGCCCCCTGCCAAGCTGAGATCATACTATAGCTAGCCTGGGAAATAAATTTATTTTTAAAAATAACTGTAAAACTCATCTAACAAAAAATACATTTCAACTAAAGTCTATATAGCCTTTGACTTTACCAACATCCCTGATTCAACCTGAGAGAATGCCAGAGAATGCCAATACCACACTGAGGAATTGAGAATGACAAGAAGAACAAAGTGTCAACACCAGCCACATTTTCTTTTCTCCACCCTAAGCTACCAGTCAAGTAATTTAGACATTAGATGGGTCAATGAAAGCTTTGCATTTCAACTTGCCTAGTACCACAAATCTTTATATTAAATGTCCAAATTATTTAGTACTTAAATGAGAAATATATTCTCAAGATTCAAAATTCAATAGTGGGGAGGGAAGAAAGTATATAGTTGAATATGTCTCTTGCACACTTGATCCTATCTGCTCAGGTCCAAATTACAATCCTTAAACTCTATTTGGATATATGTCCAGGAATTACAAATACTAGCCAAGTGTGGTGATGCAGGCTTTTAATCCCAGTGCCCAAGAGTCTGGGCAGAGAGATACCAACCAGTTTGCTATGCTACACAGTGAGGTCATATCTCAAAAAAAAAAAAAAACAAATAAGCAAACAAACACACCAAAACATAAAACCCAAAAACACATCATTACAAAACAACAACATAAAAAAAAAGTCCATCTTTTAAAAGTTCTCTGAAAGCAAGGCTATTTATATGCGGTAATAAACTGAATCATTGGGATTTGCTTGGTAAAGGGGAAAACTAATCAATAGAATTCAATTAAATGTTCATGAGATATAAATTAAACAAACTTTTAGTTCTCTACAAATTCATTAAAAATGAGCTCATGCAACCACACAGAGTTTGTTCAATGGTAAAGAAAGGGAGAGACCAAGCTGGTGGTTTCCTGAGGATGACTCCATGGAGCTGGGGGTCATTCTCATTGCAGATAGCAGGAATCTTCAGTCTGTCAGGAAAGGACATAGTGTAGAGTTGGAGGGAACAGGAAGTGGCAAGGACGGCATTGCGTTGAACTGGTTAGAAGAGAACAGGAATTCTAATGAAGCCAAAGACCAGGTATAGTCACTAAGCAACAAAAGAAGTGGCAGTGCTGAATAGACCCCAGTCACTATAAGGGATGTGACTGTCACTCTGACTAGTTTGGACACTACACTTATGGGGAGGTGTGGGGGAGAAATTGGTCAGATTGGTCCTAAGAGATATTGCTTCTTAGCATTCTGTGCCTTCCGTCATTCACTTCCGAAAGCCTTTCCCTTTAGTAGTGAATCTGATCAGCACGTCAATGTCTAAAGTGGGTCTTATTTTTTATGTCTTTCCAGATATCAGTTCTAAGGTGCCTACTATCACAGCATTTAGCTACAATGGAAGGACCACCGGCTCGCTCCTTCCTTCCCTTGGTCAAGGCCACAGCAGCTGGAGGGTGCTAACTGGCCAGAATAGAGCCTCAAGGGGATTTTTGATCTAACCCAGACTTTAGAATTTTCTGTAACTCCAGGAAACAAAAGCAGGAAACATGAATCAGAAATAAAATAATATCCAATGCCTTTTGTTTTTGCAAATTTATCTCCCTCTAGAGAATATTCAAGAAAAAATATTGTCTGGGATTGGGGCTTTATACAACCAGCAATTTTCCTTAGAACTCTGAAAAGAACAAAATATTTTCAGTACATATTTGAAAGCAGTACTTGGGCACCCACTAAGAACCATTTTGTAATTACCAACTTACCAATCAGAAAACTCTAAATGTTTCCTGATCAATGGAACTCAATTGTTAAAACATGAAACTGTGAAACTGTCCCACAGATGGGTGCACTTCAGAGAAAGAAACTGTAGTTAACAAAATTATTCAACGTCAAAACAATACAAACGTTATGCCTCCAAATACAAAAAAATATATAGACACCTTTACAAATATAATAAATGATTTCCAAATGTAACCCTGTCCATCTGCCTTATCAATTGAAAGTTGTTAAAGAAAAGAATTAATTTTGGGGAAATGGTGTATCTCTTACAATGCTACCCTTATTATGAGCTGTGACAGTGCCAACAAGAGAGAGATTTCCAAGTCTGAGTGGTTCATAACAATTATCTCCTTCCTGTGATGCTTTAGAGACATCTATTTTAATGGATATGTTCTCTTTAGAGCCAGTGTACAGAATACTATTAATTTTAGTTTTAACTTCATATACTGGTATATTTAAAAATAAGTATGATTTGCGATTTAGGAAATATGACATAAAAATGTCAAATAACCTTAGCAATAAAAAGGTATATAAGTTAGCAAGTTTTTTTGAAGTATAAGTTTTAGCTGTGGATTATAAGTTTTAGGTTATCCTTTTTGTTTTGAAATTGTGTTTCTAAGAAGTATCAATTTGGAGAAGTAAGACATGGGAATAATATAAGAAATAATTTTTATTTAGTAAAATAGGTGTTTAATACACTTATTTCACAAATATATACATCCATAAAATACTTGAGTAAAATAACATCTATGTTTAAATATATTACACCATATGTATCGTTTAACAAAAATGATAACCTACTATACATGACTTTTTATAATCTGATTTTAAATGCAATCTAAGATTTCAAAAATCATACTAACAAGCCACATGCACTGAGGAGGATTTGCACTGTACAAAAGAGATATACAATGGTAAGGACTGAAGAATGGGATGTTCCCTCCATCTCATCCCATGGAATTTGTCATAGGTTGACATTTTTCCTCTCTAGCCTGAAACTCCATAAGAACTAGGGCCTGTGGTCCAGATGCTCACAGTGTCTTTTTTTTTATAATTTATTTTTTATTTCTTCAAGTTACATCTCAATCACAATCCCCTCCCTACTCCCCTATCCTGTCCCACCCTTCCACCCTCTTCCCCCTTAACCCCCCATCCTCTACCCTTTTTTTTTAGTTTAAGGTATATATTTTCCCCCTCAACAGCTCCCCCTTTCAGTCCAAAAAATGGTTCTTTCTCTCATAACAATAAATACAATACAAAACAACAGAAATAAATAGGCCACAATTATGAGAGTTATACAGCTTGGCTTAGCATACATTCCCAATGACCAGTCCATATGTATTTGGCACCTGACTTTAACATTCTACTATCTAACCATCTCCATGAGTTTAAAGTTCTATATCTAACTCAGCTTTCATACTAACTTGCCTCACAATTTTAAAAACATCTTCTTAGATCCAGAACACCCTCTTGATTCCTAAACAACTCAAAATTTAACTATGAGACTCTAGCTATCTATTCTTCAGCCACCACATAGATTACACAAACTTGATAGCAGCTTAAAAGTTCTTTTTTTTTTTTTTTTTGTAGAGGTTTAGGATATTTCCATGGTTTGGCATTAAAAAGCAGGTAACAGGTTTAAAACACTGTAAATAAATTAAAGGTTACAGCTGTTCAACCTGGTTTTATAAACCTCCAAGAGTTGAAAAAACTTAGAGCTAAGGTAAAATACATAAAATGCATGATGTTAGCCCATGCCTTTAACCCCAGCAGAGACAGGAGGAGCACTATAGAGTTAGTTGTCTTATAAATTCTAGAGTTACAAGGAACAGGGTGGTGATTGTGCACACCCTTAATCCCATCATTCGAGAAGAGTACACCCTTAATCCCAACACACTAGAGACAGAAACAGGCAGATCTCAGAGCTCAAGGTCAGCCTGATACAAAACAAGCTCTAAATAGAGAAAAACTTGATCCAGGGGTGGTGGAGCACATCGTTAATCCCATCAGTTGGGAACCACATGTCTTTGATCCCAATACTTAGAATGCAGAGACAGGCACACAGGACTTGGAAGGATTTAAGTTTAAAAGCTACTTGCAAAAGGCATGCTCAATGCAAACAAATTATCCTTTGAGATCTCAAAATATATACACTAAAGGTTGGTTTAGCTCCAAAATATCAAAATAATTTCTTCTTTAATCCGAATTGAAAGATAATACTTTATATAGTTTCAAAAAACCAAATTTGCTCCAGGAAAAATATTACCTGACCCCCCCCCCAAAAAAAAAAAAAGGTAATTGTCCCAGAGTTAGGATTAGGGCAGGGCTCACAGTGTCTTGTGCATTAGGTAGATAAAGGTTTCTGTACAGGAGCCTCAGGAGGTGGGACATGTTCAAGAACTTTCAAGAGACACCATAACAGAGGTGGCCTACATACAGCCTACTGCCTTGGACCATTACTTCCAAATCAGGGGACATATCTGTATCTCATTTCTTCAACCAGCACACACTGAGCTCTTCTGCCCAGGGAACTGGATGCTCTGCTGGGCAGCTTGGGGCAGTCCTATGTAAGTAGCCCTGCTTCCATGCCTGTGGCACCTGAGGTTGGAGGGAGTAACTAAGCTCACAAGTGAACAAATGAACTTGGAATGTAAAGCTCTGCTAAGAGAGAAGTATTGATACACACACACACACACAAAGACTTCAAGGTACTATGAATTAAATTACAACCAAAATGCCCTATCTACTATGGGCAGAATACACACACTATACTCTGCACATGACCTCTTTGCTGTTTCTTCACTGAATATCTGACATAAATATACATCATTGAGTTTGTGTTTGTGTCTAGCTTCTTGCTGATAAAGTAAGCATATAGTTTTATCAGAGAACCTAGTATTAACTTCTGTACAATGCTGTTTTATTTAGCATTGCATTAGTGTTCAGTAATATAGGTATGTACATGAGAAAGCATCTCTCTATACGAAATAAAAGGAAAGTAGTAGCAAATATGAAAAAAAAGCAATACTTGAGTTTTTCAGAAAATACTTTTACTCTTACTTTTTACTCTTAAAGAATGAAAGAAAGGCTAAAATATTCTTGTTTTCCTAGTGACCCTACTATACTCTAGAACCTTACTGTAGCCATGTTTTTCTTTCCCTCTGAAAACATTAGACTTTTATTTTATTTTTTTATTTTATTTTATTTTTTTTTTGCGCCATTGCTTACAATGACAAGAACTGAGAACACTATGAGTGGCTGGATCAGGGGGACAATATTTTTTATATTTATTTATTTATTGTTTCAGGTTACATCTCCATCATAGTGTCCTCTTTTGACCCTTCCCAGTCCCACCCTCCCACCTTCTACCTCCTAATCCTTCCATCCCACTCCTCTGGACAATATTTATCTGCTCCTCTGAAGGGCTGCCTGAACCACACAGAGGAGTGTAAAAAGAAAATTGAGTGACGATGTGGTCTTATCACTGTTTTTTAAAAAATTTATTTATTTATTGCTTCAGGCTACATCTCCATCATAGTTTCCACCCCTCCCAGTCCCATCCTCTCACCCTCTACCCCCTAACCCTTCCATCCCACTCCTCTGGAGTGGAGTGTCCTTACCTAACGGTCCCCTGCCCCAGTTCAGCAGTCATATGAGGGCCACGAGCCGCCTCATACACTGGGGGTCTACAAGGCAGCACCACTAGGGAAAAGACTGCTGCCATATAAAACCCTGGGCTAATGTTCCAGAATGTGAGCCAGGTGAAAGAGAAACTTAACAGTTTTCCAGTAGAGTTTCTGCTCAGCCAGCATCCAGTTGATGTGGAAGATAACAGTGTAGCCTGACTTTTCATCAGCAGAATGGCTCCCAAATGCAGAACCCAAATTATAATAGACTGAATGGAAACCTACATCGAAGCTTGTCTTAGGTCACAAAATAAGGGATTAATTTGTTGCTCCACAAAGCAATCATGCTTCATGCATAGGATAGTCACCACTATATACCATTTGTCTCTGATTATTGGCCAGAAACTCCTATATATCCTCTTTATTTTTTTGTTTGATTTCTTGAAAATGGAGTCTTTATAAGGAGAAAGGCCTTTGACAGCTTTATTTTATCCCTTTACTCCAAGCTCTTAGGTGTTCAAAGAATATTTGTAAAGTCAACAAATGAATCTATTTCACATGCCATTCTAAATTAAACAAAATAATATGAATGAAAAATCTCAATCCTTGACTGTTTTTGATGACTGGAACAGATAATGGTTTGTTAGCTTTATTATTGTCCTAAAAGATAAGCAGTGAGTGACCTAATAACCAAAGTAATCATTATATACAAAAAGAGGTGAGAAACTTGGGTACTTGCGAAAAAAATATTATCTACTAGATTAGCAAATTAAAGCAGTGATTAAAAATAAACACCCTTTAATAAGCAAAGCCAAATTTCTGTTGCTAATGAACTTCTTGCATGGTTATTTATTCACTGATTTGAAAAAATAATGAGTTCAAATATTTTTCCATACTTGGCTTACTTTTTCAAAGCATATTCTGTACCTTTACCAACAAAAATATTTCATAAACTTACTGTGCTTTCGTTTCGTTTTCCTGTCATTCACACAGATGATTCTTGCTACCCCGGGTTACTCAAAATGTGCTTTGATCTGCATAAAATAATCCAAAGCTTTGGTTTATGACTGGTATGTTATGCACAGATCCAATTCATTTTATGGTCAAATGCGTGGTTAAGTCTTCTATAATTAATTGGCTTGTAACTGTTGTCAATAGCCATCACAAACTAAAAAGCATATGTTTTGCTTTGTACTAAATGACAAAGATGAGATGGGTAAATTGGATAGCAATTTTCTCCTCAAAACATATTTAATAGTTGCTGGCAGAACTGTATCCAAAATATTATCTTCTGAATTATTTTCTAAAATTAATTTTAGACAGAGTGTATTTACTGAATTCATATATTATTTTATAGTTCAATAACAAATATCAAATGGATATTTCAAATGTTCTACAATGCATTTAGTGATTTTTAAAATTTTAAATATCTTGTGATTGGTGTGTATGGGATGCAGTTAAACCCCAAATAGAATGCAGATTTATTTTTTACTTTGAATTTTAATGTGTTTCTGTACATAAAATTCTTGAGCCTAACCAAAAGTGATGTAGATATTTTTCTTTCATTCCTAAGCAATTAAATTATTTAACATGTTGATGGTATAGCTTCCTTAGCTACATACATACTATATACATGGAATTTTCTGTAATTACAGAAGCTATTTAAAACTGGATGTCAATAAAACTTCTATTATCATCACTCAGTAGTTTAGACTCAGCATACCTGCCCAAGATAGTTTAGCTTTTATTTGTTTGAGTCCCTGTCTCTCTAGGTCAGTCTTCTACTTACAAAGTTAGATATGAGCATACTGCCTCATATATAACCTTCAGCAATATTATAAAAGCAAACAACCTCCAGCAATATTATAAAAGCAAACATGATGTTTCACAAGTATATACAGGTAAGATACTAGATACACCACTGGACAAAAGGTTAGATTTGTGTGTGTTTGTATGTGTGTATGTATGTGTGTGTGTGTGTGTGTTTGT
>CAJQZJ010000543.1:39221-134065 GCA_907164525.1 Lophiomys imhausi
TGTGTGTGTGTGTGTGTGTGTGTGTGTGTGTGTGTGTGTGTGTGTACAGATCAACTTGCTGTGTATACTGTGTACCATCACAGTCTCTCCCTGGCCTTATTTCTAATCATGCCAGTCGTAGGTGAAGTTTAATACTATCCCGAGGGCTCAGATTGCAGCTCTGTGGTACAGTATATGCTGAACATATGTGAGGTGCTGAATTTGGACTCTAGTACAAGAAAATCAAATAAGCAGGCAGGGAAAGAAACAAGAAGAAACAAGAAAATATCCTTAGGAATCCTCTTGCCAGAAAGTATCTTCAGAAGAAATCCGCCTCCATAAGTAGCCTGTTGATTAATACTGGCTTGCTTGGATGGCTGTATTTTCCTTTAGACTTTCAGGAGCTGTTGAGAACACCACTCACAGTTGTTATTTCAGAAAAAAAAAATGATACAGAAGGATCATCCCACATATTTAGAAAATAAATTTTCCTTGAATGTTTTAGATATACTTTTGCCACCTTCTGAAAAATAAGTCTCTCATGTAGCATTCTCCAGGTCACACTGAATATTTATTGTATGAAGCAACAATGCTAAGCACCAGAGGGTTAAAAACAAAAATGTGTCATTATCTACACTTTGTCACTGACTCTATCCTTTAGGGCCAGACAGAAAAGGGAAGAAAGCCTAACAAATTGAAAAGATACTATCTTTTTGTGATAAGAGTTCTGATTCTTAGCAGAGCAAACCTGGGCAATGTAAAAGAAGCCGTGGGAGAAGGAGCTACAGAAGTTGGAATAGAGTGGTCACAAACCCCTTGTATGGAGGTGACTCCCTGAGCTAGGAAGATATGGCAACACAAGACAGAGAACAGCAAATACAGAAGACATTCAAGCAGGAAGCGGGTTGAGAATGTGGACCTTGAACAGGAAGAAGGCTGGCTAAAGAGGCCTTGAAGCAGAAAGTTTGGGCATGGAGGCCAGCATAGGTCCATGGCATGATTTGGTGATAAGAGGCAAGTCTAGCAGAGGCAGACCTACAGTTTATGGACATCAGTCCTTTCCCTAACAGAAGTCAGAATATGAAATTTACCAGAGGTCCTTGAATACCACATCAGAAGCATAGACAGAAGGAATGGAGGAAGAGACAGCCTAGGGATCTGAATAGCTCCAGTCAAACTTTTTTTTATGGCACTCAGTAATACTGCTGACACCATGGTGTTAGCCATGTTCAAGTTGTTTCTTAGACACTTTGTGCTGTTTTTGTGTCTCTCAAATTGGCTGAAACCATGGACCCTCTGGTGCCTATGCAGGCATTCATCAGGTAACCTTCTGACATCAGAAGACCCCAAACAACTCCTTCAGAGCACACAAAAGCTTCCATTCTCTGAGTGTGTGTCTATAAACAGCCAAGGATGACTATGCAGAGCAGACCACCAAGTGCTTTCTCTCTCCACCTCTAATCACTCCATATGCAATGCCGAAAACCACCTTGTTTGCTTATTCCATAATTACTATACAATGCACTCCTTGCAGAGGTAGATTTGAGATTTTGTGATCCTAATAAATTTCCTTTCCAGTGACTGGCACATAGCGGAAAAGGCAGGAGCCTCATTTGGGCAACAGGAAGGGATGAGTTACTAGGTGATCGTAAGTATGTTGGAAAAGAATTATAAAACGTTTTGAATCACAAAGAAAGAAGTAGAAACTTACATAGAAATCTGACAAGGGGACCACTCTTGAAAGAACACCTGAAATTATAGGCTGTGAAAAGCCCATCTTCTCTCCTTTTTTTTTTTTTTTTTTTTTTAGTTCCTTGAGCTTTTCATTCACTCTGGCAGTGGGCTTTTACTTTCTGCCTTTAGAGCAGGCTCAATTCTACAATAAAAAGCAGCCTCAAATACTTAGACAATACATGAATTATGTGAGGACACCGCATAGGATTTTGACATTTCTTCCCGCTGCAACATGACCTGTCTGATCTCTTTACAAAAGAATGGCATTACTGCTGCACCAACAGCACTACAAGCAACTTAAGGGAAGAATCAGAAAAAAAAAAATTAACAGAAGTAAAAATACATGTTTTACATTGTTGGTGTAATTTTATTAATAAAATTATATATTATCACAACCAAGAAGATCAACTATGCCTCAGTGTAACACAATAATATTGATACAAATAGTGATTTTTCTTTACAGAAATTAAAGCAGAAAAAAATTTACATTTAAACACTATCAACATAAGAAAATTCTATCTGGGTTTAGGTTTAATCATATGCTATATTCCAAGACAGATATTTTTAGATCCTGGCTTATGTTTGTGTTCCCATGTGGGGCAAGGGAAATGCATCATTTCCCCTAACTTCTTCAATCTAAAACTGTAGCCCACTACATTGCTCCTCATCATGGGTGTAGGTGGAAATCTAATCAACAAAAGCAAGCATTTCCTGCTTAAATTGCTTAATGTTAACTATGTTACTTGTTTTTTAAACCACATCATTCCAAAAGACAATTGTGTCAAACATTTCCATAAAACATTCTTTTACACAAACTTACAAAAGACCTATTTGAATAGTTTATTGCAAGAATTCCATTTGGAAGATGGAGCTAGCAATGCAAACTGCATGAAAGGCATGACTCACACACTGTCAAACAAGCTCTGGTCAGATCAGGACTGCTTCAAAAGTCTAAATGCTGGACCAGTAGGCAAGTCAATAGAAAGTAAATGCATTTTCTTTCTCTTCATTATCAAGCCAAGAAGAACTGGTAGAGAATAAAATGATTGACAAGTGTAATCATTCATTAAAAAATGAACAGGTTTGCTACTAAAAGAGGAAGCCAATACACAGAAACCAATTTCAGACATCTTCTTTGAATGTACTCATTTGAAGTCAACTTAATAATTTCAATTTCCAGTCAAAATGGAGCAAAGGGGACCTTTTAGAAGTGCCACCCCATCTTCAAAACACAATGCAAAAAGAAAACCATTGAAAATGTTTTCTGACATTTTATTTGTGAGTATGTATATGTAGGGTCTGTGTATGCCATGAGCATGCATGATTGACCATCCAAGAACACTTTGCAGGAATTGTTTCTGTTTACCATATTGGCCATTGGTCATAGGTGGCAAGCAACTTTTATGTTTTTATGAAACAGAACATAAGTCAATATAGGAAGACAGATAGTAAGGTATACCACTAGTAAAGGTATATCTACAGAGTACGGACATACCTTATTCTCTTGAGACAGTGAGAAATCCACTGTTCAAGGACAGCCATGAAAAAATCTAGGATGTCTTCGTGTCGTGGAGGAGAGGGGGGCATTGCCAAGAACCCAGAAACACTGAGACTGTGAGAGTTCACAAGACATGGTACTACGGAAGACAGTTTTAGAAAGAATGAACTGTTGCAATGGGTACAGAACATTTCTACCAATTCCGATAAGACCATGTATATGAGGTGAACAAGTGAAGCTGAGAAAAACCACATATCAAAACAAGTTACCTTCTTCCACTAGCAAAGTCCCATGTGAAATCCCTGTAAATGGAGAAAGGGTACAAATATTTGAGAAATAACCATTGAAAAAGTTTCAAAATTGATGAGAACCATAAATCCTTAGATTTGAAGAGCTCAATGAATCCCAAGTACAAGAAATATGAAGAAACCTAAACTAAGGGATAATACTAGCAAATCACTCAAAACACATGATAGAGAATCCAAAAAAAAAAAAATTAGAAGTATGACAAACAACCAAAAATTGGAAAGATTAAAAATGAACAAATTTCTTTAAAGAACATGAACCACCAAAGTTACTTGAGCAGAAATTGATAAACCTAACAGCTCTATATCTATTAAAGAATTTATATTAATAGTTAAAAAAATTACAAAATATGTTCTATTTCACACTGCCTCACTGGTGACACCTCCCCAACATTCAAAGAGGAACCAATAATAACAAACTCCTCTGATAAAATGCACAGGAGGAACCACTCTCAGATCATTTGGTGCATTTCTGCAACTCAAACCACACAGAATGACAAGAAAAAAAAAGCTCAAATATTTCAACATAGATAATATATTAGAAAAAAATGATCAACCCAAATCCAATAACACATGTCAACAGTAACACAGAATTACTAATAGAGGACTTAGTCCCAGGCATGTAAAGGTTACAATATCATTTTTAAAATAATCAACAAAATTTACAATAACAAACAAAATGGGAAAAGATAGATGATCATCTCAATGGATACAGAAAAATGTATTTAATAAAATATAACATAATTTACCTAAAAATAGCTAAAAGAAAAATAGAAACATCAGCAAATCTGAAAAGGGTATCTATGACAGTATATGGCTAACACACACACACAGACACTATTATGTATAATAAATTATATCATATTATATATTATATAACATGTTATATAATGATAAAAGACTAGATAATTGTGAATCAGTCCAATGTGTCTGATATGTCAGTACTGCTCAGTATAGCCCTGGGCTATCCATGTAAATTAAAGGGAGAACAGCATGATCATCTTGTAAAAACACAGCACCATCTATAAAAAGCCATCATACTTAATAAGTGAGTCTAGAAAAATTGTTGGACCCAAGAACAATATACAAAAATCAACTTTATGTCTATACAGTGACAATAACTTGGATTAGAAATTAGAGAAACAATGGTATAAATTACATGTTTTAATATATTATACTTAAGGATGAATTTGGATCCATAAAACATTTTCATACTGTAAACACAAAACAATCCTAAAGGAAATATCAAAGCTCTGGCTGAGGTTGAATCAGAGGTAGAATATTTGTCTAATGTTCAGGAGGTCCCAATTCATTCTCCAACATGAGTAGAAAGAGACAAAAATAAGAGAGGATGAAAGGGAGGAAGAGGAAGTAGGGAAGAAGGAAGATGGGGAGGAAGAAGGGGGGATAGGGAGACAGGAAGAGGAGGAGAGGAAGGGGAAGGAGGAAGAGAAGGAGGAGGAAGAAGAGCCAAATAAATAGGAATATTATGTTCAAGTTTTAGATGGCTCAATATTTTAAAGAATTATTCCCCAAATTCATCTAAATGCTTAATGCAATCACAATCAGAGTTTTTGTTATGACTGATTCTAAAAATTTTATGTATTTGGAAGAATCTTAATTCATTCTAAAAAGAAAATAAAGTTGATGACTGATTGTAAAAATTTTATGCAAATGGAAGAATATAAATTCAATCTAACTCTGAGAAAGAAAATAAATGTGCAGGATCTAAATTATTTGATTTTAATGATTTGTATAAAATCATGATAATTAGGATAGTGCAATACTGGCGTGAAGAAAGACAAATAAACCAATGGACAGAAAAATGAAGGTTCAGAAGGTGACACACTTGAGGCAAAAAAAAAGTCAGACAATTCATTATTTTTAAATATCAAGAAAAATTTCTAGCTTCAAAATCTAAAGTGGGATCTGACAAATGTACATTTGAGTTAGATGCAAAGAAGAAATTCATTTTATGAAGCTTGCTTTTTAAAAATAACTAATTTCATCTGTCTTCAACAAAGTCCAATTCTTAATATTCTTTGAGCCAAGAATATTAGAGCCCTGATCTTGCCACCGTGCTCAGTGGCATTGGCTTAAATTCTATGACACCACAGAAACAAAGATTTGGTTTTTATGTGGTAACAGTACAGTAGTAATTTTTTTTCAAAACAGGTTAGGATATTTGTTTAATTTCATAACAGATTTTTTGTGCTCTTAGAAAACCACTGGGAGCTTCAAAATAATATTTATATAGATCATGAAGCTACTTTTCTTTTGCTGTATATGGGAAACAGATATCTCACTTTCCTTATTCATCAAAAGAAAAGTCCTTCAAAATATGCCACTATGAAAAACTTTGGATCTGAATGTCTGTTTCTCTCTTAAGACTTCAAACAGAGGCCGGGCATGGTGGCACACACCTTTAATCTCAGCACTTGGGAGGCAGAGGCAGGCGGATCTCTGTGAGTTCGAGGCCAGCCTGGTCTACAGAGTGAGTCCAGGACAGCCAGAGCTGTTACAGAGAGAAACTCTGTCTCTAAAAAACCAAGGGGAAAAAAAAAGACTTCAAACAGAAGGTCTTTGATATATTTAATAAACATAATCCAACTGCCCTTCAAGTGCATATGGCAAAGGGTATGTCAGTCAATTAATTATATAATCCCAGTCAGTTCCCATTTTCTGGGGAGGAAAAGGCTCATCTCTCCAGCAACAACAGTTTGGATTTAACGTGTTTGAGACGATATTTGCTTATTGTACAGTAGCTGATGGGCAAATGTTGCTATCAAAAGTATAAGTTATATGGGCAAAGAAGTTAGATATGGACTTGTGACAGAGATGACAATAACTCAAGTGTGACAACACCCTCACTGCGCACGGCATCCATTGTCTAGAAGGTCACTTCATACAGACACTTCTCTGTTTTCAAAGTGGCTATGGGGATTGGACTCAGCACTTTGTGTATTAGAAGCAGACATCACTGAGATTTATCTCCAGATTCTCTTTTTATTACCCTATATTATATAAATACATATCCAATACATACACATACATAAACTCTTATTTGACACTTAGAAATTGTATATATTTGTAGGTACAGGATGCGGTCTATAATATATTTATACAAAGTACAATAATCAGAGCAGCAAAGTTAATAACTCCAACCAATACAGCATTTTTCTGTGTTCACAGCACTTGAAAATTCTCTGTATTATTTTTTGAAAGTTCAAGAAATTGTCATCAGCCATAATTATCTATTATGCCCATGTATGTCCCTTAAATTGTCATATGTCTGCACTTCCTCATTGAAAAAGTTGCCTGTTTGACAAAATAACTCAATGTCATTTTAACCTGGCTGGCAGATATCTGGAAATAGCGCTTACAGTTGCCACTTCTAAAAAATAAGTAACACACACAACAATTTTTATAGTCATTTAAGATGAATTGCATTTCAAGTGGAAACAATGGCTGTTTGGGGTTTACTCTCTTCCATGTTTCCTATCTGGCTTTTAATCTCACAACCACATGGTGAGAGGGTGCCAATTATAGACCATCATTATTTAGAAAAAAATAATATCATTATTATTCAACATAAAGCCAAACAATGAACCTCCAAGTCACCTAAGTTTAAGACCCCAGAAGTAGGAGTGGTGGTGAGTCAGGCAGCTAACTGGAATTCAAGAGTGCTCTGAATTACATCCTTAACAAGAATAGCCTGAATTCTCAAAAGCACAGTCAAAATCAAAACCTCCCCATTGTTTTTGGCCAATCTGATAAGACAAAGGGAGACAGATTTTCAATTAGCTAAAATAAAGAGGCATAAAGGGAAGCACTTTTAGCTGGTTGCTTTGTTGACTTAAAAGTATTGCAAAAGTTCACCCTGAGGTGGCACAGAGTGCAGCTGCAAAGGTACTGTGAATTACACAGAAAACAAATGCTGCTTCATTTCCCTTGGCCTGGAAATGCTTCAGGGAGGTTATTCTCAGCACAAAATGCTCCAGAGAAGTTTTATGCCCATAGTGAGATTCATTTTCTCTATCTCCTCCCTGTTTATCTCCTCACTAACACTTATAAGGAAGGAGCACGCAGACATCTACCCTCAGTTGAGTGAAGGTTACATTTTTTTCCTTCATAATGAGGGCTTTGAGAACAACAAAGGCCAGAGACAGTTGCTCTGACGACCCTTCTGTTTTAGCACACATTGAAACATTATTTTGCCACTTAGATTTTTCCCCTCCCCATTAGAAATTCAAATGAAAGCAGGACAATGACAATTGAAAGAGGGCTCATCTAAAACTCCTTTTATATACACTCACCCATGCCTCCAAAGTGTTCTACTTATTTGAGAAAGAGGGAGGCAGCTGGGTTGGGAAGATCATTTGAGTGGCTGCTCTAGTGTTCTGACTCTACAAACAAAGATCAAAATAATTACAAAATTGACCACTCCTGACTCTCCCGGTGGCTACACATAGTAAGAGAGTTCATATCACTCTTCCTTTTAGGGCTGCCCACTGCCGTAGTGATATGGAGGCTCATTACAATAGGTAACTACATCTCTCTATACTGGTTTCTGCCACATATATTAGGTGGGCTGGTGAGAGTTTTTGTTTCATTGTGGGGTTTTGTTTGTTTGTTTTTGGTTTGTGTTTGGTTGGTTGGCTGGCTGGTTAGTTTTTTGTTTTGTTTATCAACTTGACATAAGCTGGAGTCATATGGGATGATGGACTCTCAACTGAAAAAATGTCTCCATCAGATTGGCCTATACGTAAATCTGAAGGGTATTTTCTTGATTTAATGACTGCCCAGCCCAGTGTAGGTGGTGCTACCCCTGTGCAGACAGTCCTGTGTTTTGTTAAAAAAAAAAAAAAGTAAACTGAGTGAGCCATAAAGAGCAAGACAATAAACAGAAATCCTCTATGGCCTCTGCTTCAGTTCTTGCTTCCAGGATCCTCTTGAGCTCTTGTCCCAACCTCTCTCTTCATGATAGGCTATAAGCTGTAAGGTGAATAAATCTTTTCCTCCTCAAGTTGCTTTTGGACAGTGTTTATCACAGCAATGTCAGAATAGAGTAAGAGGTTCACAGATATTGCTGTGACAGATCCAACTTTTTGTTTTGGGGAGAACTGTGGAAATGTTTGAAACTTTGGTCTGGAAAAGCCATTAAGTGCTCAAAGTTCAGTGAACTATTCTGTGAAGCTTGGAAGACAAAAGTGTTGAGAAAAATGCAGATCATGGAGGCTTGGCTTGTAAAGCTTCAGAAGGAAGCAAAGACTTCATCAGGGCCAACCACGAGCTACATCTGAATTCAGCATTTGTGGTTTCTGGTCAGTTAGGGCTGAAGAACTTGCAAGGCCAGTAACACTGAAGTAAAACCTTTGCTGTCTGGAACAACTGGTGCTGCTTAGCTAGGGCTGAAAAATCCATTGTGATTAATAAGAAACCAACATGCTTGTGGTTAAATTTTCTGAGAAGCGTTTCTTCACAGTCAGCACACAGAAGGTAATGTCCGGAGGAGTCAAATTACATCTCAAATTGGTAGCCAAACTTGATAATATGTAAGAGTCTTCCTTGTAGTATCAATTCTGGTGACAGAAAAGCTGTAGGTTTGAAGAAATCACACAGAACATCTTCGACTTAGCATTATGAGAAGCCAGGAGGCCATTGGAGAAGGTGTAGCCTCAGTTGCAATGAAACTCAGCATGCTGGAGATGTCAAGACAATGGGAAGACCACCAAGGACAGCAGCAGATGTGTCGTGAAACCTACCTGTCCCTACCAGACAAGGTGTGTTTGCAGTGGATGGCAGAGCTAAGAGGTGGGACTATGCAAGCCTTTTGCAACCCAAAAGATCATGAATTAGTTCATGATGTCAGACACTGAAGTATTTATACTTCTAACCTTGGCTTGAAGTTGATAGTGACTGTGCCCTGGTTCTTATTTCCTGGAGTAAGAAAGTACTTAACTTGTTTATAGTTTTATAGGAACCCACAACTAAGAGACATTGGATTTTTAAAAAAGAGATTGGATTTTTTTAAATGCTGGAATTTTTAAAGACTGTGGGAATTTTTAAAAATAATTTATTTTTTATTTCTTCAAGTTACATCTCAATCACAATCCCCTCCCTACTCCCCCCTTCAGTCCCACCCTTCCACCCTCCTCTCCCTCAACCCCCCATCCTCTTCCCTTCTTTTTTTTTTTTAGTTTAAGGTATTTCTTTTTCCCCCCAACAGCTCTCCCTTTCAGTCCAAAAAATGGTTCTTTTTCTTATAACTATAAGTACAATACAAAACAACAGAAATAGGCTACAATTATAAGAGTTATATGGCTTAGCATACATTCCCAATGTCCAGTCCATATGTATTTGGCACCTGACTTTAACATTCTACTATCTAACCATCTCCATGAGTTTAAAGTTCTGTATCTAACTCAGCTTTCATACTAACTTGCCTCACAATTTTAAAAATATCTTCTTAGATCCAGAACACCCTCTTGATTCTTAAACAACTGAAAATTTAACTATGAGACTCTAGCTATCTATTCTTCAACCAACTCAGAGACCTGAGAGGGACAAATATATCTGATTATATAGGACTGTGGGAATTTTATAGTTACACTAAAGGCTTTACTGTAATATTAACAGAAGATCTTGGAAAGAAACAAAAAAAAAACTATGGTATAAAAGTGAAATATTTGTTTGTTAAGTTGGCAAATGGTCAATTGCACTGGTTAAGATTTTGTCATCTTGACAAGTTGGAACCATCTGAGAAGAAGGATCGACCCTCAACTGAGAAAATGTCTCCCTGAGACTGTCCTATAAGTAACTGTGTGGGGAATTCTCTTGATTAATGATTGATGTGGAAGGGCTCAGCCTACTATGGGTGGTGCCACCCCTGTGCAGCTGGTCCCAGATTGTAAAAAAAAAGCAATCTGAGTGAATCACAGAGTAAGCCAATAAGCTGTACTCCTCCATGGTCCTCAAATGTCTGCATCCATGTTCTCCTTTAAGTTCTGCCATGACTATTCTTCACGATGGACTATAATCTGTAAGATTAGTAACACCACCTCCTCCCCTCCCCCCGCAACTTGCTTTTGATTGGTATTTTATTACAACAATAAAAAGCAAACTAGGGCAGTCTGCAAGTCAGTGTGTTCCTCTCAACTGTAGAAGGGTTTCAGCTATAACTATAAACCTTTCTCTCAGAGTCTGGGCTAGAGTAGAGGAGTCCACATTTAACACCTTCCCTATGTAGGTAGGTCACAGCTTCTCTTACGTGTGTGGATCCCTGGCATTAGAATAATGGGCCCAGGTTTACCTATGAGGTATCGGTGTTCACTTGAGCCCGAGCTCAGAGATGAAGCTCTCACATGCTTCCCCTCCAGCTAATAATGTTTCTCAGAACTTGCTTGTAAATGGCTACAAGAATACAAATTATTTATAGACACAATGAATTCCTATGTGACAACTGAATTCATACAGCAGCATCATTGTCACTAAACCTTTGTTTATGAGTAAACATGTACCAAGAATGGGAGCTTCTTTATGCTCTAAAACACTGAAGAATATTTAAGTACACAGTAGCTTCTGCCTTTACACAGCGTGTAACATACTCGAAAAGTTAAAAACTACCACCACAAGGACAGAAGAAACATTAAGAAAATTAGTTGATTGTGTAAGTGGCTCCCTTTTTTCTTCCCCCTGTTACAGCTCTTTATTTTTAAGAAGAAAAGGAAGAAAACTCAGCAGAGAGGAGTGAGGCTTATGGAGGACTGACTAGAATATGCAGTTCTGCTTGGCTTGGATGGATCCCGACTGATAGAACTTTCCAGATTTCAACCATATAAACGTGTCTACTTACACAAAGTCCTGTTAGACAGGGGCACTGTTTGCTTTGTTTTTAGTTAAAAACAAAACAAAACACAACAAAAACCAAACACTGGGGAACAGCTGAGAGGTTTCTGTTCCCAGAGTTTCTGCCGTGTTGTTCACAGTACCAATCAGTTACCAGCAGTGGAGTCCCTGGCAATGTAAGACAAAGTGCAAGTCATTCTCCCTCTCCCCCATCTCTCTCTCTCTCTCTCTCTCTCTCTCTCTCTCTCTCTCTCCCTCTTTTCTCTCCTTTCTCTTTTGAGACAGGGTCTTCCTACATAGCCCTGGCTGTCCTGGAACTCACTGTATAGACTAGGCTATCGTCAAACTCACAGAGACCCACTTGCCTCTGTCCACCATGTCCTCCAAGTGCAGGTTTTCAATTGTCTTTTCTTCTCCAGCAATTAACCTGCACGCAAACTTTCTCTTTCCTTAGACTTCCAGAGAGCTTATGGTCATGCAACAGCCTCATAAGAACATTTATTCACTTCCACCTACTTATAATGAGCAGACTTGCACAGGAGGGTATAGTGGAGAGTGCAAACTGCACTGAAGGTGTTGTATGACCCTCAAAGATGTATAAGACTCTAGGAGTAAGTGAATACGTGAGACTGTGATAATGTTCTAAAGACAACAAAGCGATGTGACAGAGGGTGACCAGAAGCACAGAAAATGCTCAGAGAAGGTATGCATGAAATAAAGCCCTCTTTTTTTTTTTTTTTAAACTTCAGGTTACATCTCCATTGTAGTGTCCTCTTTCCACCCCTCCCAGTACCGCCCTCCCACCCTCTACCCCCTATCCCTTCCATCCCACTCCTCTGGAGTGGAGTGTCCTTACAAAACAGTCCCCTGCCCCAGATCAGCAGTCATATGAGGGCCAAGAGCCTCCTCATACACTGGTGGCCTACAAGGCAGCACCATAGGGCAAAGTGTCTCACTGAAGGAAAAAAAGTTTATGTTCATGTTCCCTTTGGTGCATTCGTTGTAGTATAGTTATCCTGAACTATATGGCTAAAATCTGACTATAAGTGAATAGATGTCATGTGTATCCTTCTGGGTCTGGGTTAGCTCACTCAGGATGAGCTTCTCTAGTTCCACACTGACCTCCATAGTGGTTGCGCAAGCCTACACTCCCACCAGCAATGGAGGAGGGTTCCCCTTTCTCCACACCCTCACTAGCATGTGCTATCATAAGAGCTTTTGATCTTGGCCATTCTGACAGGTGTGAGATGGAATCTCACAGTCGTCTTGAGTTGCATTTCTCTGATGATTAAGGATGCTGAGCATTTCTCCAAGTGTCTCTCAGCCATTAGGAATTCCTCCTTTGTGAATTCTCTGTTTAGCTCTGTTCCCCATTTTTTTTTTTTTGGAAATAAAGGCCTCTTAAGGAAGGCACACATTCAAAACAGTTGCCCTTAGTTGAAATCTTTGAGGAGATGAGAGGATAAAATGTGTAGGCCCTGGCACAACATCCATTTGCTCTCAAGTCTCGGTATGTACAGTTTGTTCTTTGTTCACTTACTTATTTCTACTATATCAGAAATGATATGTGTCTTGGGTTCCCACTCTCATGTTAACATTGTTAAAATATGTATATTACAACTTTATCTCTGCTGCTTTTTTTCTATTAAGGAATGAAACCATACAAAATAATTACATAGTTTAATAGGAAGCTATTTGTTTTCAGGACTATGGCATTCAATATCATTGTTTATCTAGACAATGAAAATTACAGAAATTTAGAGTTTTATGTTTGTTGACTATAACAAAGGCATGACTAGGGACTTAAAAATCTGCCTCTCAGCTTGGAGAAATGAGTCTGAAATTGCACATTTACATACTTTTCAAATTTAAAATTAAACTGTGTATTAACCTTTAGAAGTGAGATTGTTTTGTGGCGTTTTAAATAAGATGAATTCTCACTATAACTGGTCTGGTTATCCAGGCCAGGCTGGCCAGGTACTTGTTGTCATCTTGCCTTCTGGATGCTAGATTGCAGGCTTGCAGTTCCATTCCTCGTTGGAAACAGGTATGTGCTTATCCAGCAGAAAGCAGCTGAGATCTTGTACCTGCTGAGAGGCACTGTTCTACCAGAAAACTCAGTCAACTGTTTCTATTGTTTGTAATTTTAAGAGATTCACTCCATATTTTTAGTAAGAACTCAAAAACAAAACAAAACAAAAAAAAAAAAACCACCACTCTGTTCAAATTCCTACTATTTCCAACAAAGAAGAGCTAATCAGGGGAGGAACTTGGGGACAGGCTGTTCTACACCTTAACTTTTGATAGACAATTTTTTTCAGTGATGATAACTGTAATAATTGTGTGTGTGTGTGTTATATGTGCGTGTGCAGGTACACATGGCATGTGGACATATTAGCACATGTGTGTGGAGGCCAGAGGGCAGCCTTGGATACTCTTAGACACTCTTTATTTTTTATTATCCTACTTTTAGAATAAGATAGGGTTTCTCATTGTGCTGGATCCTGCAAAGTAAGATCTGATGGCTCACTGTGAGCTCCAGGCTTCCATCTGTTCCTGCATCTCCAGTGCTTTAGATAACAAGCACATACTATCACAAGAGCTTTTCGTATTGGTTCTGGCATCAAACTAAGGTCCTTGTGTTACAAGGCAAGAATTTTATTGACCGTGTCATGTCCTTAGCTCTAACTTCAATAAGCTGATAAAAACAACTTAAAACTGATGTCAGCATATGACATAAATGCCATTATGAAAACCTATGTGCATTTATTGCATGTGTATAATGCCACATTCAGGGTGAGGTAAGTCAGAAAACTCAACACATGTCTCAAGATTTCTGGAGTAGCATATTGTGTGAGTCATTACAGAGGAAGACAAAATGCAAGACTCATAGTTTACTGTAGGTTGCTTACAAGGGATTGGGGAAAGAGTCAATATGTTTTCACTTATTTTAGCTGAATATTTGTTAAAGAGAAAACACAAGCTATTGTAGAGACTCATGTTCTCAAGTAATATAGCTTGATTAATCAAATGAGGCTTTGGTTTATCCCATTTCTTATTGTTTCCATAAATAATAGCCACAATGAAGGTTTTAAAATAATTGGGGAGAAAAATCTTCCCCATAACGCCCCACACCTCTTCCCAAGAAACTACCCTTGACTGAGTTAAGAACATGTAGGTGGGTTCATCAAATAGCTCTGTAATCACTAACAGCCTTGTACTCTGTCTTTCTGACATGTTTCGAGCAGGTTTTTAAAACCCATTCTATTGTAAACAATCCTACTTGGCAGGCAGTCTACATTAAAATACATAGTTTTGCAAAATGTGACATTGTATCCTTTGTAATTAGATTGCCTTTTATTTTGCTCAGTGAGAATAAGAAGCACTGCTGTGTTAAAAAAAGAAAAAATGGTCCAAAGCCCTTTCCTACAATTGGGATTACACATCATTGACGGGACCAGCCGTTAAACAATTTTGAAAACACTGTTGCAATCATTTTCAGCGAAGGTAAGCTTAGGGGATGTTACACAGATATTTTTTAGAGAAATGTTCTTTGTATTCATTGCTATAAGTTAATGGATATGCCAATTTGTGAAGCTGGACAAAACAAACCAATTTTATCCTAGGATTGCAAAACCACTGTTCTAATATAATCTCCTTCAAGCACAGAATAAATGGAACTATAGAGAAATGAGTTTTATTAAACTAGGAACACACGGCATACTAAGATAATTTCTAAAGCTGTGGGTGTTCATGAAGATTCACATCAATAGTAAATGATGTTTTAAACTTAGAAATTACCTTGATAGTTAGTTTCTCCTTTTTTCATTGGAGGATATTCAAATAGGCTCCAGCATGGTAAAAACAATAATAAAAAAAAACTATACACACAGAAAGCATTAGCTTTCTATTGATTTCATTACCTATGGGTTTCATATTGAAAAAACATATTCAAATCATTTATTTATTGAGTGCTAGCTTAATGATGTTCAATCTTAGGTAATCCAGGCGAAGGACAAAGAAAAATACAGAAGGCATATAGAAGGTGGTGGGAAATAGCTAATATCTAAAGGAATGCCCTTTGATGGCAAGTAAAGAGCAGTGTATATAAGGTATCAAGACTATAGGGAGTCTTGATGAGCTTAACTGAAATGAAATACATTAAATGCACAGTCAAGAAAACGATACACTTCCTGAGCATTCAACTAATAACATTAGATTTAATACACTCACCCACTAGCAGCCACATGGAGTCCTACAAACCTGACGTAATTACAGGCAGTGAGCATATTTAGTGTTGGATAAGTTAAAGGTACAATACATATTGAATGTAGGAATTCCCAGAGAAAATTATTTTCAAAAAAAAATATGTATCAGAGTTGTAAAAACTCCAAATAGCCAGGTGTGGTGATACATACCTTTAATCCCAGAACTCAGAAGGCACAGGCAGATGAGTTCAAGGCTAGCATGAGCTAGAGAGCAAGTTCCAGGATAGTCAGGGCTATACAGAGAAATCCTATCTCAAAAAAGCAAACAAACCATGACAAAATAATTTCTATTTTCAAGGTAATGATAAACTTTAGCATTAAACTAATTAATTAAATTAAATAAATATAACTATTATTAATAATTATAAGACAAGACAGCTAAAGATATTTTGAAAACAAATATCTGAAGGTTTTAATGTCTGTCTTGTAATACCATATTATAAAAGTATATTATTAAATATTAATACATAACGGTTTAACTTTTAAAATCCAGCATGAGTCTGAAGTTTTCTTTATGTTCCATATAGAGAGGGGGATTTATGAATAAATTTATCCCATTTACCTTTTGTTAAGATCACCATCATATTTGTCTCCACAGTAGTTCTCAAACTGCATTATTCTCTTCTCATGTCTCGTTCATTCGGCCCCCATCTGATGGCCTCAAGGTGTCTAGTCAGGGCTTGGAGGACCTGATAGAAAACCATTGTTCCTACGATGCTACTAAGTGATCTAGAACTTTTCCTACCGATGACACAGACCATACCCTATAGATGTAATCAGTATATACATTAGAAACATTCTAAAACTCGCAGGCATATTGGGAAACTCTTCAAAGATAAACATGCCTTTCTTGTGATATCTGTTGAACACTTCCTTCCCACTCCTCCCACCCCAGCAGCCCTTGGGATAGGCTTTTCTAAGGCTTCAAGTCTGTTTCCTGCCCTCCCTTTTAATTTTTTATTTTCCTGTTCACTTTGTGGTGGCACATAAGATATGAAGATACCTCTGATTCTAGGCCCTGCCTAGGTTGGTGGATTGCCAACCATTCAGGCACAAAGCTTGTTCCCTATCATGTTTTGTTTTTAGCTTTCCTATTTACTGTGTAGTAGTATATATATGAACTTGAATATATCCCTGATTTTACCCTTTGTCCATCTTGGTGGATTGTCACCTGTTCACGTTCCCATTCAGACTGGTGAAACCTTTTGGTGACTACTTTTCCCCTGCTGGCCTGATCATGTCTTTGTTGTATCTTGAATCTCTGAATGACACTTGATTATTATGGGGACTCCAGAGATGAGGACAGTTACAGATTTTGTTTCTCCATTCCTGCCCTACAGCAAAACTCTCAAGACCACTAGAGCTAATGTTCTATCATCCAGGGGCTCACCCAATCTGAGCTGGTCTCTCTATTCTTCAACCACCAGAAAAATGTTGGAGCTCAGCTCAGGGGATCTCTATTCCTGAAAATCTTAGAACGAAGGCAAAACTACATGGAGGCCCTTTTGTGCATACAGACTTCTCCTTTTAGAACCAGGAATTACTAAGAACACATTTTTCTCATGGCGAACGGCAAGAATCAGAGACCATTTGTACCAGCTTTAAGCACATGTGAACTTGCTGAGTCATTGTATCACTGTCATCGGCCTGAACCAAAGAATACCACAGAGTAAGAAAATGGAACACACTATTAAATCCATCCACCTTCATCCATGGCCCAGAAAGAGTGAAAAAAAAATTGTGAATAAATGACAGCACTAATCACGGATGTTAGTGATCTAAAATTGATTACTCAAGTATATCATTTAAGACCCTGTAGCTGTTAAGATTTTTATATTCCATAGTGTTTCCTGTGAGTGGAAACAGAGCTAAAGCTTATGCCATTTCCCTCTCACAACTTCACAGAGTTAGTGAATAGTCAAAGATTTCACAATGGCAATGTTTATGAAGCATACAGGCTAATACATTATAATTTCATTAATTCATTTGATATCCCAACTGCAACAGCAGTCCTTCCTCTCATCCCAGTCCCATCCTCGCACCCACTTCTTTCATCCCCTCCTCCCCTTCTGGTTGGGGAGACACCTCCCTTCTCACCCCCAACCCAGTACCAACCCATCCTGGCATATCAAGCAGCATCAGGACTAAGTGCACCCTCTTCCACTGAGGCCAGATAAGACAGCCCTGCTAGGGGAACGGGACCCACAGGCAGGCCACAGAGTCCAAGTCAGAGACAGCCCCCATTCTAAACGTTAGGGAATCCACATGAAGACCAAGCAGCCCACCAGCTTCATACGTGTAGGAGGACTATGTTCAGTCCATGCATTCTCTTTGGTTTGGTTGGTGGTTCAGTTTCTGCGAAGCCCCCATGGGCCCAGGTTAATTGTCTCTGTAGGTTTTTTTTTGGTGCCCTTGACCCCTCCAGCTCCCTCCATCCTTCCCCTAACTCTTCCACATGACTTCCTAAGTTCTGCCTAATGTTTGGCTGTGGGTCTCTGCATCTATTTCCATCATCTGCTGAATGAAGCCTCTCAGATAAAAGTTATGCTAGGGTCCTGTCTGCAAGCACAGCAGAGTATCATTAATAGTGTCAGGGGTTGGCTCTCTCCCATGGGGTGGGTCTCAAGTTGGGCCAGTTATTTGTTGGCCATTCCCTCAATCTCTGCTCCATCTTTATCCCTGTGTATATTGTAGCTTCAGAAACACCATACCTTCTGGAACACATCTCAGCACTCTCAATGTTTACAATGCACTGCACTTATACACAGGATACTCTGTGTACAGTATAAGTAAAAATGCTCATTCAAAAATGCACAAATGATAATCTTATCTGTACCCTAGAATGGTGTAATTTGTTCCTGATTAGCATTCCAAAACCAATAAGGTAAAATAAATAATGTTGATCATTTGAAATATGAAACATATAAAATTTAAACATATGAAACACATAAACTTGTCAGTCATAGCATTCTGTACCATTCTGAATGTATGTGTTTCTGGTGAATAGTCTACAACTGCAAAAAAGATAACACTTGCCATGATTACAGCTATAAGTCCAGTTTCCTACACTGAAGAATTAATGACAGACATTCCAAAATAGTAATTAGATAATGAATGAGGCATAATTGCCAGACTATAAAATTGGCTCAAGTAGCAATGTTTTTCCACAAATACAACAGAATGAAATTTATGATGGACCAATACATAGCATCCTAGTAAATTCAGCCATGTTTAACTTGTCAAAAAAAGTCTACTCAAGGTAGCAAGTTTTAGATCATTAGTAGCTAGAAGCATTTTTTCAGAATATACACTTCATAAAACTTTTACATTGTACAATTTGAATGAAATTAATGAAACTTCAAAGAAATATCACAACTCATACCCTTCTTTTCTTCCTTCTCTTTTAAAAAAATGCTATTACATGTTTATTTATTGTGTACATGGGGATGGGCAATGTGTGTCATGGTACAAGTGTGAGGCTCAGAGGGTAACTTACGGGAGTTGCTTCTCTCCTTCCACCATGTGGGTCAGGACTTCAGGCATGGCAACAAGTGGCTTTGTCCCCTCAACAATCTTACAGCCCCCACAAATCCACACTCTTGGGGAAAATTCATTATGACTAAGATATGTTTACCTTATAACTAGTTCTCATGCAAAATAAAAATTAGAAGAATTTCTACAATTTTCCCAATTTGCATAAAATTCTATGTTCAAAAATTAACAACGGAAACTGAAATGACCCTTTATGTTTAGGCATGGAGCTTCAGTGTCTCTTTCTGTGAATATTGTTCTTGTTTGTTTTGTTGTAATCAAGATGTTGCCTCCAAGTTGAATGAACTGGAAGTTCCTGCCACTGTTTTTTTCCCTCTTCTTTTTTCCCCTCAGATGTTTTTGTTTTCCCCATAAAGCTGTTACTTGATGATTTTTCTCAGTGCACACATTTGCATGTATCATTGATAAGTTAAATCCATCAATCATCAACCAGTGCCAAGCAACTCACCCTTTGCCATGGTGGTACACACACACGCTAAGTCATTCCTGTAAAGGCTGATCAGTGGTAAGTGCTAAAGGACTACCTTGGCTGCATAGGAAAAACCACAGGAGCACAGCTGCCTCCACTATTCCCAGCTGAAACTACTGTTTCATCATCTTTCATGTAAACTTTACCCAACAGAATTGAATCCAGAAGAAGACAATGAGACTTGATGGCGGTAATAGTTTGAGCAAAACCATGACAGGGAGGAGGAAAAGATGGTTGGAACCAGTGATAACTAGTTTTACAAACTTATAAGTTTTTGGACTCATTATTTTACACTATCCCAGGTATCTGAGGATCAGCAAAAAGAACAAGATCCTGATATTTGGATAAATCTGTTGTGTTTGAGTGTTTTTTTGTTTTTTTCAGTGCCGAAGGTCCAACCTGGGGTGCTGTTCACACTAGACAAGTTCTGGACTCTGCTGCACCCCATACCTGCCTCCATTTGCTTTTGCTATCAGGCTGAGTCCCACACAACTGGCAAAGAAAGGGCATTTTTATATCTCACAACTAAATCACAGTGTCAAGTATCAGGGTTTGCACCCTACTTACAGAAGTCTCCCAGAATTAATTATATTTCGGCTTGGCCTGGAGATCACAAATGATAGATGTGGTTCAGCCATCTAGATGCAGCAGGAAAGATTCATTTGTCTTATAAGCCTGCAGGGTTTGCTAATGTTTCTGGTCTATAGACTACTCATTAGGCCCAAAGATGCTGATTTAGTTGGTCTGAGTGATCTTGAACATCTGTTCTCTTTAGAACCTGCTGAGTAAGCTAACGTAGAGTTTAATTTCAGAAAAAAAACAAAACAAAACAAACTGGAGTGTTCCACCATCTTTGTGAGAGATGCTTTTTTCTACAGCTGGAGTTTGAATAGTTCTTCATGAAAAGGGAATAATGCATCTGTGGAATCTTTGATTGCTGCCCTATATAAGGGGGTGTGTAAGTTCTTCCACAATCTTTTTGTGGCATATAAATAATATCCTTATCCCTTTGGACATCACACACAGAAAAGCCATCTCAATTCAAGGCAATAACAAACACTCTAAGACCACTCCTGAAGAGTGGTCCAAAGACTCACTGTATTGGCTTTACCTAGGAGCTTTTAAAGAAACAAAGCATTTCAGTTCCCCTTGGACTCACTGAGTTAAAATTTATATTTTAAAAAGATTCTAAGATGATTTGGGGGGCTTATTAAAATTGGAAAGGCACAGCTATAATGACATTCTCTTATGTTTCTCCTAAGTTTCAAGTTCAAGCACTTTGATCAAAGGGCTGTGTTAGTACAGTATCCAAAGCACTTCAGAAAATTAACACCAGCGCCTAGCCAGAAAGTGTTAGCAGAATGCAGGGGAACACTGCATTCTTTCCTGTCTGGTTTTGGCAAGTAAAGTGAAGCTACCCTATAGAGAAGACTGACTCTACAAGGCGAGCAGCAGCATCCTGTGCTCTATAGCGGTACAGAAATATACCATGTAACACTTCCTGCACCAGCATCCTGAGCTCTATAGTGGTACAGATATATACCATATAACAGTCCCTACACCTTGGACACACCCACACTCACACATCATTCGCTTTCTAATTTGCACTTGACGATCTTTATTTTTTTAAGATTTATTTTAATTTTATGTATGTTTTTTTTCTGCATGCATGTCTATGCGACACATACACTGCAGTGCGAGCGCAGGCCAGAAGGGGGGGGGGGGGCAGGTCCCCTGCAGGTGTACCCTGAAGGAGAAACAAAGGCGGCACCATTTCTCCAAGGCCCTGATCTTTACTTATTTATTTTTATTAATAGTCTCAAGTAATGAGCTATTTAAGACGATCACTGGAGAATGTTTCGCTACCTAAGAGTAACTGACCATCCACTGATAACCTTTCCCCATGCATTCCTCCACACACCCTCACTCTACTTCAACTCCTGTAAGGCCAGCTTGTCCAGGCTCAACTTACGAATGAACCCACCTTATTGTCTTTGTTTGTTTTTCTTCTTCCCAATAACACAACAGTTTCCAGTTCCATCCACATCGCACAGAGCTGCGTCCTTTTTATGGCTCAGTACTATTCTGTTCTATACCTGCAGCACGTTTTCTTTATCCACCATCTGAATGAGCATGACAGTCGTTTCCATCTCTTAGCCATTGTGAATAGTGCTGCAATGAACATGGAAGAGCAGATGTCCCACCAACTTTCTTATGGCTTTACTTTGACCATACACCCTAGGAGTGCTGGGCCACCTGGGGATTCTAGTTTTAATTGCTTTGGGGAAGTTCCATACTATTTTCCATAATAGCTATACTAATTTATGTTCCTGTCAACAGCGTGCAAATGCTGTTCTCCCAACTTGTCATCCCACTCTTAGCCCAGGGGCTGTCTTTGCATTTCTCTGCACCTGCATTCATTTCCTGCCAGATAGCCAGCCACAGCATTTTCTCCTTCAGTTGATCTAGGTATCTGCTGTTATATTATAGTTTCACAGCATCCTCTCCATGACACACACACACGTACTCTCCTTGTTCTCTAGCATTTCGCTCCAATAAATCTTCCTATGTATCTATGTTTGACACTAGGCTTTACTTTGTTCAGAAGAATTTTTTTAAATTTATTATTAATTCAAATTACATCTTGATCACATCCCCCTCCCCCTTCCCCTCCTGGTCTCACCCTTCCACCCTCTTCCCCCTTTCCCTCCTACCTCTTTAGATATCCCCACATATCAACCTCCCTCAGTTTATCAGACACATGAGGGCTAAGAGTTTCTTCTTATGCTGGGGCCCCCCATATGGCAGCCAAGCTAGAGTACAGTGTCCCTACTCAGCTGTCAGAAACAAGGAAATCATGTAATTTGCTGCCAAATGGATGGAACTAGAAAAGCTTATCCCATGAGAGCTAACCCAGACCCAGAAAGATAAACATGGCATGTATTCATTTATAACTGGATTTTAGCCATATAGCACAGGATAACTACACTACAACCCACAGACCCAAAGGAACAGGAACCTAGCATAACTATCCTATGAGAAATTCCACCCAGCATTGGATCAAAACAGATGCCAAGACACACAGTCAAACATTAGGTGGAACTCTGGGAGTCCTATATAAAAGAGGAAGGAGAATCCTGGAGGAGGAGACAAGAACAACACATGAAGATTACAGAACCAACCAACCTACACTGAAACACTAACCAATTAAAAAAAATTAGACTAGACCTACCACCCATAGCTATATAGATGATAAGCAACTTAGTCTTTTTACAGATCCCTTAGCAAGTAATAATTTTGTTTAATTCATAGTTATATTCACCATCTAAATCATAACCAGACATACAGTGGTAGCCATTACTTGTTAAATATAGAAGTACAATCTGTCTTTAAGTTCTACCCCTTGTTGCTACTGGGGACTGAGATTGAGCTAAAGGATGTCATAATGTTGGTTCCAAATAAACACAGCTAGGTAAACAGTTGACAGGCATCAGGAACATAGCAGACAATTGTCCAAGGAAAGTCTCTTGGAGGCCTTAGTAGTATTCTAGAGGTTGTGACCAATTCTTGTTTCTAGAGATAGTTTTCCATGTTTCCATTTAAGAAAAAAAATCCACACAATGCACAAATGGGAGTGAAGTTGGTCCCAGGGTGCATACATTCCAACTGGCACCCATAATGGACTGCTGATGGCCTAGCCTATGTGGGAATTCACTTCAAGAATAATGACATCATGCCTTAATCCTCCTGAATCACATTTTCACCCACTGAGCAGTTCAGACAAAGCCAATTACATGATGTCATTTTCTATTTCAAAAAGAAGCTATGCACATGGCTAGATATTTCCTCCCATTAGCGCCCTACAGTGAAGGCAAGTAGCTAAAATCTCTTTAATGCTAATGGTACCTGGTGAAAGGAAAACCAGCAAGGATAGGCTGTCAAGACCCAGTTTTTAAAGCTACTCAGTTTGACATTCAAGGAAATTTGAAAGATATAAATGGTTATTTGTTTTGTAAAGTGAGAACAGATCTATTGCTCAATAAAATTTACTTGCCAGTAATGTAAAAAAAATATATCTGCGAACTAATTTGATGAAAACTTATTAAGGAAATCGCTTAACACAGAGATATATTAATTATTAGGCTGAGATTTAAATGCATAATTAATATGTGTATGCATGTGTAATTTTGGAGATGATTATCTCTGCTTCATTATTCAGCTTACTTTCAAGATTATTATAAACATGAATGAGCAAATACTCATCCATGTTTGTAAGAGATAAATGAGATTTCTAAAATCGACACTCTCTTCTTAAGCATGTGTTACATTTCCCAGTGTACCTTGTGGTAATGGTGTTCACATGATTGACTATAGGTCAGCAAATATGAACTAATCTGTCTGAGTATCCAAAAATACCTTTATTTGGTAATCCTTCCTGCTCCTGCCTCTTCTAACTTAATGCAAGCTTCCTGGGAAAAACCAAGATCCAAAGTTCAAACCTCGGCACCACCCAAACATTATAAAATATAAGACACATACACACAATTCTCTAGTGTTTTGGTACTAAAATTTGGGAATTATCTTTCATAGCATCTAATGTCAGAGAGAACCACACTGTCCCTCCTAAGCCCTGTCTTATATCATGGTGTCATGATCTGATAGCCATGATTCCTCAATTCTCCAAAATACTTGAGACAACTATAAGATCTCAGTGAAGAGGTTTCAGAAGAGACAATTTCTTCTTCTAGACAGGCATTCCAAAGTGGTGCTGTATCAGCATTTGGCTCGCAGCGGCATTCTGTCTTACACATCTGTCTTCTACTTGCAGCACAAAATCTTACCAGCATTTTGATCAAGATATTAAAATGGGCAAAATAAATGATAAACTATATAAAGCAAAATAAGTGGAATACAGTAACAAACAATGAAAGAAAGGGGACATTGATTTGAGTTACTGGTGTCACCTGGTCCAAAACAGGGTCCACAAAGTCTGCAAACCATGACATTAACCATGACAGCAGTCATGATGTCTGCAGAATAAAATCATCTGACTTCATTTGCGTGAAAAAAAAAGTTATGCTAATTTTCCAAGAAAAACTTCAGTGTTAAATTTCCAAATGGACACATTTCTAGTTTCCTTAGAGAAAATTAAAATGATTGTAAACAAAGAATGGTTTCTGAATATTTCATGTCTTCAACTGAAGGGATGGGAACTGACAGACGCTCATGTATACATGTGTGTATGTGTGTGTGTGTGTGTGTGTGTGTGTGTTTGGAAGGGGTTGTGTGAGAGCCACTAACAGCTAAATTCTTAATTCCTAAGTTATTGCCAGAAATAGTCTTTTACCTAAATTTATGAGAAAATAGTAGAATCATCAAAACTATCCCCTGAATACAATGTAATTGAAATGGCTGTGGTAAAATTACTGAGGAAATGCTGTTTCTACTGAAACACGGCTCCCAGGTAGGGCTATTCAAAACACACACCTTGAGAAGCATTATGTATTACATTTAGCACTCTATGAAACACACAAAAAATCTGCCTGTAGAACACAGCTCACCAAGCAGGGGGCCAGCTATGAATGCTGATGACAAATAACAAGTCAGCCAGTAGGACGAATCACAACCCACCTGCTTCAACCTCCTATTTTCTCCCTCCCCTTCTCTGTTTAATTACAGCAATTTTCATTTAGTGAATACCCAATCCCATCCATATTAATTCTGACTTTGTAGCAGGCTGTTTAACAATAACTGCTTCTTCATCTGGGCTTCATACCTGTCCTCTTATCACAACCAGAGCTTTCGCTGGCAATAAGATTCCAGTTAGAGAAATTGACATCTGTGAGGCAATGGTCCCCTAATTGCCTTCTGTACAGCACAAGTCACAAATAGAGCACTAAGGAAAGGGTTTCTTATTCCACCTGAGTGTACATATGATGTCCTTTCATACATGAGAGCCTGAGGAAGATCTTTCCTGCAGGCACTACACTATACATATTGAGCCTAAGCTTCCCCAGCTGTAGCAAGCTATGCATCTCCCCTTGATATTAAAACAATTAATATTCCACAGACTGACTTGGGAAATATGCAATTAAATATGACACACACAGAGTGGGAGTCAGATACTCTGTTAGAATCAATATGTGGATGGTAATTTATAACTAGTAAACTAAATATTAACCTATTAAATTTATAACTAGTAAACTAAATATTAACCTATTAGTAATTGGTGAGCATTAGATATAGTGGCAAGCATTCCATTTTACTCCATTCTCTCTTTATTTGTTTTTCTTGCCTCCTTCGGCATTGCTGCTTCAGTAATTACTATAAGATGTACATTAATCTTGGCAAATACATGTAGACTCTAGATATATCAGCCCCTCTTGGAGAAGACATAAACAGTTTTTTAGTTCTTAAGGTTTAAACATAGAAACACCATGTGACCCAGGATATCTACTCCTGAAGATATTCTGAAGACAGATGAAAATGGATTTTAACCGGTGTTTTAGGGTCTGCCATCTGCAACGGCTAAGTTCGGCCACCCATTAAAACAGCAAACACCATTAAAGAGCTCACCAATGCCAAAAAGTTGAGGGGAAAAAATGTCTAAGTGTGCTCTGGGAAGATGAATGAATAAAGGGGTCCAGTGACTCCAAGTTTACCCACACGATACTGACCTGAGCTTAGTGTAAGAAGAGGAAGCCACAGGGCAAGAGGCAAGAGAAATGTTTAATCAAGTAGACCTTGAATAGGTGTGATCTGGATGATCACTGCCTCCATTCTGATTCTGCAGGTTTGTACAAAGTCCTGTTGTTTTGGAGATAGGCTGGTCTTACTCCTTTCCCTCACAGATAATTGCCCTGGGGGATGGTCTGTCCCGTGAAGTTCTGCTTTTCCTGTGACTCAAGGTGACTGAATGCCTGGATAAATAGCTAGAGAACTTCAGATGCCTTTTGAGGATCCAGGTCCCAGCACTTTAAAAAGTTGTCAGTAGAAGCCTCCAATATTATCTTCGTGTCTCTCAACTTGAAGGTGATGGGATAAGTAGGTATCATGGGTTCCTAGATAGACTTCCTTGATTGATTAGCATGCCTACGTGAGAGATGAGTGATGTGCAGGAAAGGAGACAGATGCAGATTGAAGGCAGATTCCAGGTTCTAAGCCCGTTTTCAGTGGCCTTCTGAACCAATCAGGAAGCAATGATTTTAGCAAAGGCAGTCTTTAAAAGCATGCTACAGAATATCTACATAAAATTATACACAAATGTATTTTTATCCAAAGAGCAGAAATAGTCCAACAGTCCATCAGCTAAGTAGATAAATAAAATGTGGTATACCTTGATATTAAAATATTATCTGACTATGAAATGTAATAAACTTTATGCCAGTGAATGGAATCATTCATTACATACCGTGACTAAATTAATCAAATGATAAGAACAGACAATTCTGGAGAATAAAGTTGAGTAGTGGTTGTCCCATGTTGTGAGGACCTGAAGACAAATGAGTGTCTTACTGCACAGTGTGCTTTGGAGATGACAGAATCATCTTTAAGTTCCATTGGACTGATGGCTATACAACTCCTCACACACAAATTGCTGAATTGTTCACCATTTAACAGTGGAGGGTGGCTATGAATTGTTTCTTAATAATGTTTTGTACTTGTTGGTTTTGTACCAAATGTGACCCTTGCATCTCTCTCAACTCTGTAAAAGGTTGGTCTGGGATAAAGAAAGGATGGGGTGGGAAATGCAAAGTTTACATTTTTTTTCTTAATGAGAAGTTGGTTTTTAAGTTTCCTCTGTTTTTCACAAGCACTTTCAGACAGTAACAATGCTCACAGGTACATGCATGTATGTTAAAAAGCAGAAATTATCCAGCATTATAGTAATATGAAACTTGGGTTTAGCATAAAGATACATTTCCACACAAAAGATCTAAATAATAATGATTCAAACACTTAAAAATATGATTCAACACACTACATGACCAATTTGTGGGCATAACCACTCATAACTTGAATTTGATTTAGGGTTCTGTAACATTTTATAAGTCCCCAAGCAGTGCCACAAACAGCCTGCCTAAGTACACATCTCTCCTGCACAGAATCTGGACTCTTTCCTTAAATATTTCTTCTCCATGGAATTTTCTTCCTTCCAAGAATGTCCTGTCAGACTATAGGAAGTCTCTTGAGAAACCTCTGACTGTATGAACCTCATTTCATGTGGTGGGAGCAACACAGGTTCTATGATGTGACTGTAAACTGCTCAATGCTTGTCTTTACACAGGTGCTCAGCCATGGGTCCCCAGCATAGCAAAAGAAACAGCAACATCGTCGTCATCATCATCATCATCATCATCACCATCACTACCAGCAGCAGCAGCCCTGAAACATGCCTCCTCGGGTGCCACCAGGAATCTACCATCTCTAACATCCTAAGAGAGGGGGCTGTACTAGATCAGCTGGTGCTTACAATAGATCCTTATATTTGAAGAAGAAGACAAATGGTTCTGAGTTGAGCTTCTCCCCAACTTTTCCTGACTATATCACTCAGGTAAAAAAAGACTCCAGGAGCCAGTCTGCTTTTTGATAAAACCAAGAAAATGTATGGCCATAATAAAGGACTGTTATTATTGGTAGTTGAATTACACACAGAAAATCTTATTAATAGAAATAACATCACAAATGTTTGTTACCATTATCATCATAAATCAATTCACTAATATGTAACTAATAAAAACATACTTGACATACTGAATTATTTTATTTACTTGTCTAGATAGGAGGTTTGAAAATATCACATTTTGAATGTGAATGAAAATATACTAAAACTTCCATGTATTGTGTTAGGAATAATGCTAAATACTTACACCCATTACTCTACTCAAGCTTGAGATAAAAGCTGAAACAAGCAGACATTGTTGTACATACCAGTGATACCAGCTGCTCAAGGGACTCTTGAGTTCTAAGGCATCCTGGGATACATCATGAGTTAGAGTCTAGCCTAGGAAGCTTAGGCAGACCCTATATGAAACGAAAAATAAAAAAGTGCTGGGTATGTGGCTTCTCCCCCTGCCCCAGTTCTCAGAAATGCCAAAAAAAAGTGTACAATTACTGTCCCTCCTATACAACAGAAAGCTTTAATAATAAAAAGCTTTAATACGATGTAGCTTTGTGTAGTACCAATTATCTGTGTAAGAAAGAATGCAGAAGCCATATTCACAAGGATTGAACTAAAACTTATTACTGCTTGTAACCTAAGTGAGCTTTTTTCTTTCTTAAGTGAAAATACACAGATAATAAAAGTCTAGACATGAAGTGTGCAACTTTATAAATTTTCATGTAGGTGTACAACCATGTAGTTCATGCTAGATCAAGATTTAGAATATTATTCCAAAAAGGCTCTTTCATACCTCTTTCTGGCCAATGTCCTCTAAGGACACAATTAACCACTTATTATTTTTGTCTGCTCCCGAAGCTACTATGGGATGAACTACAGAGTTGATGGTATGATCATGCTTGCCTTATAGTGTTCTACTTCGTCTTTGCCAGATTCCTCCATCCCTCTATTTTGTATAGCAGTAGTTTATATACTTTTTACACATTGTTAAGTAGAAACACATTTGTTTGAATCATAAATAGGCACACTAGTCATATTCCTTTTAAATTCATCCAAATGGCACAGACAGAAGGAACTGAACCTCCTCTCTCAGCCAATATGGCTAAAATAGAGACTAAACTGCAAGTCTTTCTAATTGTGCAAATAAATGACATATTCTGATATAAAACCAAACCTAGACTGTAAAAGCACCTTGGGAAATACTCAAAAGATTTTTAAAGAGAAGAAAAGTTTCAACATCCTGCCAAAGATGGCACATACGAGTCTACAGAAGGAAGTCACATAATTGTTAGAGAAAGCAGCAGTAATTCCATAAGAATCTGATTTGATTGTTAGGTTCAAGAGTAGGAGTCTCAGTCACATCACAAGCTATAATTGGTTCCACTGAGGATTAAAAACACGGCAGATGCTGACCCGATGTGGCTGTGTGTAGAGCTTATGGTTCAGTACAGAGTTTGATTTAAAGGCTAAAATCTGGGGCTGGAGAGATGGCTCAGTGGTTAAGAGCACTAGCTGTTCTTCTGGAGGACCTGGGTTCAGATCCCAGCACCCACATGGCAACTCAAACCTATCTATAAGTCCAGTACCAGTGGATCTGACACTTCACACAGGCACACATGCAGACAAAATGCCAATGCACCCAAAAAATAATGAAAATAAAATCATTAAAAAAATAAAGGTTAAAATTTTAGTAAGTCTGTCCATGGTTTTTTGTATGGATAGTAGAATTTGAAATATAATATGGGTTGAGTACAGGAACATGTTTGGCGGAATATGCTCTGGGAGCTATAATGAAGAAATGTGAGACAGATGACATCATCATTACTATTAATGGCTCTAGAATGATGGAAGCCAACAGACTCACCAGTGCCACACTTGGCATGTTTCACGCTGGACACGCCTCTCTACCTAAGGACACCGAAGACACTATCTTTAATGTGATCCTACTTAATGATTTTCCAATGATGTAGATTTAAAAACCCAAGCTATAGGGCCAGTGAGTTGAAATGGATTTGGGAGGAACCATTTAATGTTATGAACTAGAGCCTCAAAGTTTTATAAAGGAAGTCATATCAAGAAATAAGAAACTTCAACAATAGTCAATTTTTCTTTTAATTTCTACCTAAAATTTTTAATTACCATGTAAAAGAGGATAGGAGAGAAGTCTCACATTGGCTTTATTTAGCTAATTATAAGGTAACTAGTCTTTTGTTTTTCAAGGTCAGAGCTGCCATTCATGATTTCTCTTAAGTAAGGAGGCTTAGCTCAGTTTCCCTGTATAGCTCTTCTGCTGGAAGATGAAAACAAACCAAATGGCCTCAGAAGATATTTATGCCAAAGGAAGTCTTCATTGTAGGTTACGGAGGAAGTCCTGAGTGAACATGTGCTGTTGACATTGGCACAGCCGTGTCAAGGACCCCCTAATTGCCTCAGTCCCAGCCAAGTGGCGGTGCCTTCCTTGGGTGAGGCATAGAAGGATGGCAAAGCCTTCTTTGGGTTCTTGTGTAGATGCTAACAGTGTGTGCAAAAAATATCCACCATATCCTTCTTCCCATAGGGATTTATGGCTTGAAGACTGCTTTCTTACATAGACTGCTCCTACTGAGATTAGCTAAACTTGCATCTTTGACTCATCTGTGTAAGTCAAAGTCTGCCTCTGTAGTTATCTGTAATAACTCCACCTCCTTCCTTGTTCAGCTGTATACCATAAACCTTTCTTTCTTCTTCTTAATTTTTTTTGTTTATTTTACATTCAATTGCAACCCCTCCCTCCTCTCCTCTAAGTCCCTCCCTCCCATCCACTTCCCCCATACACCCCACTCTGCCTGCTACCAGCCCACTCTGACACATCAATTGCATCAGGACTATGTGCCTCCTCGTCCACAGGTAAGACAAGGCAGGTCTGTAGGAAAATGGGATCCAGAGGGAAGCAACAGAAAACAATTCAGAGACAGTCTCTGCTTCAAATGTTAGGAGATCCACTTGAGGACCAAGCAGCCCATCAGCTTCATATTTTAGTGGGCCTAGGACCAGTCCATGCAAGGTTTTTGGTTGCTATATGAAATAACTATGCTCCCTTGTTGTTCAATTGTCAGTAAACACACTGAGCTGTGTCTTCTCCATCGGAAGCCTAATCAACCTGATCTCAGCTTTTATCTGTATCCAAGTATTTTGTCTTTTCTTCATTCCCTTTCTTCCCAGGTCAAGTCAATTCCTATAGCTTGCAGGATGCAGCACTTCACCCTAAGGATGTCTTCAGGCTTGGTGACCTAGGCAAACAACTGGAATGTAGTTGGAAGAGCTGAAACTGGAAGAAAAATCTCTTCAGAAGACAAGAAGGAGAAGAGTTTTGTTTGGCTTGAACATTTCCTGAAAGGAAAATCTTTCCTCTGAGATGACATTAATACATAATGTTTTTCATTTGCTTTATGGCTTGCAGACAGTGTGTGTGTGTGTGTGTGTGTGTGTGTGTGTGTGTGTGTGTGTGTGTGGGTGTGTTGAGTACTCAACATTTTATTGGTAACCGATTGGCCATCCACATCTAGCCAATTGACAATCTAGTTCAAACTAATAAATACTTTCCTTGGAGTGTCCCCAGGTCTGAGAAAATTCTTACAAGAATATTTCCCCTAGAAAATATAACAAATACATAAGGTGACAAAGTTATGCCAGTAAGAACCTGAAATATCATATGTAGTAATGTTAAAACAAAAAAATTATGTATAAGATTTATCTGAGAATGGGTAACACTTCAAAGAATAAAGAAAAGAATGAAAATTTCACTTAGGAAGAATAAATATAAAAATAATAAGATCTGTTGTTCTTCGGTAGAACATGATGAATACAGTAAATAATATGTATTATGTGTCTCAAAATGATGAAATTATTATGAGTTGGCTCTCCAAAAGGAAATGACAAATTTAAGATCATATATTTGCTAATTACCTGATGGGATCATTATTCAATGTGTGTGGAACTCAAAACATGAAGTTGAACTTCATAAATATGTATAAATATTATGTGTCTGTCAATCAAAATAAAATAATTAAAAACAAAGAAGCTCAGAAAAAAAAAGATCAGTGCAGAGATGTGAAACCTAGTACCAGTGGACACATCTACAAAGTCACTCCCTCATCAGAGACTCAGAGATCATTGAGCATGAATGGGAGAAAGATTGCAAGAGCCAGAAGATCAATGAATTTTCTATAAGACTGTGTCTCCTAGGAATGTCACAATCTACACCCACAAATTCTCGCCAACATGACTGCCTAAACATGCAATGAACAAGAACAATGCAATGGACTTGCCAAAGCTGACTGTGGAAAGCCCAGCAGACCCAACCCTACACAAAGAACTTCAGGCAACTAGGGATTGCTGAAAGTGGGAGAAATAGTTTTCTCCAGGGAAAAACCCAATTGTTTACCAAATACCAAAGGGTCAGCCCTTAAGACATACACACAAATAACATGATACAGAGGGAGCAGGTTGTTTTTATGTATTTAAGAATACATAAGTACTTATGTATGTATGTATGTATGTATGTATGTATGTATGTATGTAAGTATGTATGTAAAAACAATTAGGATACATGGGAAGATTCAGAGGGAGGAAAAAGAAGAGAGGAATGATGTAATTACATTATATCTCAAAAAATAAAAGAAATAATAAAAATATAATCACCCTGGGGATATATCTCAATGGTAGAGTGCTTTCTTAGCATATATAAGCCTCTATTATCAATATGCTGGACATGCATTACACATGTGCATGCATGCACACCTAGCACCCACACACATAGAGAAAATTAAAATGAAATCTATTGATATTTTTATCCATGGAGGTAACAGCTGAAGGGATTATTACTAAACCAGAGGTAAAATTATCCAGTTCGGAAAATGTGAGAGAAACAAGTGAAAAGTATGAGAGAGGTCATGATGACCTGGAAGATAATGTGAAAAGACCTATAAAAAATAGGGGTGGGCGGGGCGGTGGTGGCGCATGCCTTTAATCCCAGCACTTTGGAGGCAGAGGCAGGTGGATCTTTGTGAGTTCAAGGCCAGCCTGGTCTACAAAGTGAGTCCAGGACAGCCAGGGCTACGCAGAGAAACCCTGTCTCAAAAAAACAAAACAAAACAAAACAAACAAAAAAACAAAAATAGGGGTTGATGGCAGAGAAGGAATGAAGAAATGACCTGCCAATGCGTGAAAACAGTTGTACTCAATTCTTAAATTTAAGAGGCCCATGTACAAAATATTCCATATATTGATGTGGTGGTTTTCAGAAGAATGCCCCCCCCCAGGCTCATAGATATTAATGCTTGGTCACCAGGGATTGGCACTATTTGAAAGGACTAGGAGGTATGGCTTTGTTGGAGGAAGTGTGCCAGTGGGGATGGATTTGAGGCTTCAAATGCCCATGCGAAGCCCAGAGTCTTTCTCTCCTTTCATGCCTGTAGTTTCAGATGTAGGACTCTCAGCTCCTTCTACAGCATCATATCTTCTTGCATGCCTTCTTACTTCTCACCATGCTGATGGCAGACTAAACCTCTAAAACTGTAAGCAATCCCCAATTAAAAACTTTCTTTTATAAGAGTTGCTATGGTTAGGGTGTTTCCTCATAACAACAGATTACTGACTAAGACAAGCAGAAATTGAAGAAGACCAAAGACAACATGAAGATACTAACAATGATCAGAAGGAATGATAACTTCCAGGGAATAACAAGAAGACTGGCTAATCAGCCATAATAGTTGACACCAGTCTGTGGGACACTTGCCATGTACCAAGGGACTAGTGTAAACTTTAAACCAAAACCCCAGAAAATACACTTTCTAAAACAAAAGAGAATAGAACTGCACTTTCACTCAAATAAAAATATGAACACTTTAACAGTATTGCTTCAATAGAAGACTTCCCATTGCTGGTGGGAGTGCAGGCTTGTGCAACCACTATGGAGATCAGTCTGACGATATCTTAGAAAACTTGGAATAGCTCTGCCTCGGGACCCAGTCATACCACTTCTGGGTATACACCCAAAGGTCTCCTCACGGAATCATAGGTAAGTTTCCTCATCTATGTTCACAGCAGCCTTACTTGTAATAGCTAGAACTGGAAACAACCCAGATGTCCCTCAACCGAAGAATGGGTTAAAAAAACTGTGGTACATCTACACAATGGAATATTATTCAGCTATCAGGAACAATGAAATTATGCAATTTGCAGCCAAATGGATGGAACTAAAAAAGCTCATCTGGAGTGAGCTAACCCAGACTCAGAAGGATGCATATGGCATCTATTCACTTATAGTAGGATTTTAGCCATATAGCAGAGGATATTGATACTACAACCAACACACCAAAGGGAACATGGACATAGACTTTTTATTTTTTTATTTTTTTATTTTTATTTTTTTCTATTTTTTATTCTTTTTTTTATCTGTTTGTCTGCCTATTTGTTTGTTTGTTTTGTAATTCTCTCTCCCGGGCAATGAGACATTTTTCACTGGTGGTACTGCCTTGTAGACCCCCAATGTACGAAGAGGCTTTTGGCCCTCATACGACCGCTGAACTGAGGTGAGGGACTGTTATATAGGGACACTCCACTCCAGAGAAATGGGATGGAAGGGTTAGGGGGTAAAGAAAAAAATGAAATGTGAAGTTTCGGCCTTTTGCATAAACTGTTTAGGATAATTAAGAAATGCAAACGAATAGTCATGCAAGCCTGTCATTGTGTTAGGTTCTATGACAAACTATTATAGTTATTTTCTAAGCTAATCAGAAATGAAGTTGCTAAGAGACAAGCAACATCTGCTTATCCTAATATAAGAGATAGATAGGGCCTCTTCAAAAACCTCAAGAGATCTGCAGAGTATGGCATTCAAAGATGTTTTCTTAACTTTAGATTTTTTTAATATCGAGACATATCAACTCCTGACAGCACCCCCTATTCTACTCCAAGTAGAAGATGAGCATCGAAAATCTCCAGTGGGAGATGATTGAATTAGTCGGAAGCCTATCTCTTGACAGAAAACCCCCTTGCTCCAACTGTAGACAGAATGCTATCCAAAAAGGACAAATCTTGGAAGCAGGTAAGTCAACAACCTAGCTCTGCCAAGACAGGGTAGGCAAGTCCTTCATAATTCCTGCTCTACAATCAATGTCTGTCAGAGAAACCCAGCCAAACGCCTCAAGATTGATGCTGTAATATATGGAGAGAAAATGGGAACTGTCCAGGCAGCCACTGGTATGTCATTTCTTAGTTTTGGAAGCTGCAGGCCCTGCACTTCCTATAAAATCAGATATATTTATCCCTCTCAGGTCTCTATGGTGGTTGAAGAATAGGTAGCTAGAGTCTCATAGTTAAATTTTGAGTTGTTTAGGAATCAAGAGGGTGTTCTGGATCTAAGAAGATGTTTTTAAAATTGTGATGCAAGTTAGTATGAAAGCTGAGTTAGATATAGAACTTTAAACTCATGGAGATGGTTAGATAGTAGAATGTTAAAGTCAGGTGCCAAATACATATGGACTGGACATTGGGAATGTACTCTAAGCCATATAACCCTCATAACTGTGGCCTAATTACCTCTGTTGTTCTGTATTGTATTTATTATTATAAGAGAAAGAGCCATTTGTTGGACTGAAAGGGGGAGCTGTTGGGGGAAATAAGATATACCTTAAACTTAAAAAAAAGAGGGGGAAGAGGATAGGGGGTTGATGGTGGGAGGGTGGGACTAGAGGTGGGAGTAGGGAGGGGATTGCAATTGAGATGTAACTTGAAGAAATAAAAAATTAAGTAAAAAAAGAATAAAATTAATTATCCCTTAAAAAAAAGATGACTTCCCACAGAACAGATTTGAACCATAGATCAGGAACAAACATAAAAACCCAAGTGCCAAGTCAGATATCCAGAGAGAGTTGAACATAAAAACCAAATGGACACATGAGCAAAGTCATACAATCACTGGGTGTGTTAAACATGTCAAATTTCTATGCCTTGACAAATTAGATACCATGTGATCATTTAAGAAAAAAATGCTTATTACATTATCATATAAGGAGATTTTTATAAAATAGAGCACACTATATGCTTTTATACATTAATTTAAATGTCACAACCTTTAAGCAAATTTAAAACAATCAAGACAAATAAGAACAACAAAAATTAAAAGAATGACCAGTAAATCATAACAACATGAAGTAAATTGAAGTAGCATTAATTCAGTGAGAAATCAGACTGAGAAGACTAAAGAGAGACAGCCTGAGTCCATCTGTATGCGATATAAGACTCTTTGAAAAGAAATATGTTCATATATGTAAACATTAATCAACATAGCTTTCAAATCAGTTGGTATGAGATTAAAGTCATAAAGAGAAAGAAGAGGAAAATCAGCAAGAATTCACAAGAATGATTAAACATGATAAGGGATCATCCAGGGGTTTCCCAAGATAAAGGAAGCTGTGGTGGCTGAACAAATGTTTACTGCTATTCATTACACAAACAGAGGAACATAATACACTCTTCGTTTATTCAAGGTTGAAGTGACACAGGAAGGTGTTCTTTCCGTTGTTTTGTATTTGATTCTCGAGAAAAGGCTCTTTCTAAGGGTGTTCTGCAGCAGGCAGCCAATGACACTTTGTCTTTAATGCCTAAAAATGATTAGGAAAAAATGGCGTGTTCTGCATGCAGTTCTTATTTCATAAGCAGGCAAGAGGACTGTGTAGTAGGTTAAGACACCGGTCTTACTCCTAATTAACTTCTTCCCATGGGTGCTCAGAGCCAACACAAAACTCACTCTGTCTCATGGGCTTACTAATACATCACACTAGCTTATATGCTTATTCAGATTGGTCAGCTTACTGTAAAAAGCAATCTGGAAAAAAGGCTACATATCAATAAAGAAACCCTGGTGAATGCAAACAGGGAGTTGGGTTGGTTGCAATATCAAGGTTTAAACAATGCATTGAAATTATTTAATAAGGTCCAAGGAGCTTGTTTAAGAATATATAAAAGGAGATGGATGCATTATATAGTACAAGCCCTTTAAGAGATACAAAATCAATCAGTTCTCTTTCAGAAAGGCCTCAATATTTCTTACTCAATCATCCTTAAATGGTGAAGCTCCCAGTTCAACCCATACATAAATCATGACTATACAGAGGTCACTCTATGGCTGTTCCATGCCATTACAAGGAATCAGAGAACTATCAATATTTCCAGAACGCAACACAAAGGCAGAAAGTATGAGGCCTTAAAGTTTTCCTCAGCCTCAATGGTGAGTCCACGAGTTGGTGCAAATAAAGTGTTTAGAATAGCTTTTCATATTCACTAAATATTAGCTAGCTGTTACAGTTTTCTGTTTCCATGTGGAAGGCAAAACTTCAGATAAAAGGTGTGTGTGTGTGTGTGTGTGTGTGTGTGTGTGTGTGTGTGTGTGTGTTCTGTAAACAAAGGCTATGCCGAACAGAAATGATGTCACAAAGCAAATCTACTCAAGAAAAGCAAGAAAAAAATATTTTTACTGTTACCAAAGAAGAAATTATATCCTTGACACCTGGAATGTATTATTTTTCTAGACATGATAGACTTGTCATCTATCATTTTTCTAGACATGATAGACTTGTCATCTATCACACCACTATGGCACTTTTGACAAACATTTTTTAAAGATAAAATTAAATTCAAGAGCAAAAACCAAGACCAAAAATATTATTTTATTTCCAGATAAAATAAAATGACAACAAAACAGTGCTCCAGGACCATCACACTCCTTTCTACCTATAGAAAAGATATAAAAATGTAGATAGTTGTTGCTGTCAACATTAGTATTGTTATTATCAGCAATGCTGGGACCACACCTAGTGCATTACTCTAAGCCTGGACTATAAATATTTGTACAGCTTTTATGCTATGCTTTCATCTGGCTATCAGGTAGCATTTCTAAGCAACTTTCTGTATGATTCCACCAAAATGTAACTGAATGTGGAGAAGAACTCATTTTGACAAAACCAAGAATTTTCAGAGCAAACTCCACTGCAAAGATGATGTGCCAAAAATCCCATGTGAAAATCTGTGATCTAAGCATTTCATCTCCATAATCACAATTGCTATTTTGAGATGAGGAAATTGATGCTTAGAGGATGAAGCATCTTGTCAGAAATGTTACTATAATTGGTGGAGGCACATCTATCCACCTAACGTGTCTCATAACCTCAAAGTCAAGCCTTTGTAACATCCCAAGGTCCTATACATCTTCTCCATACCTATGGACAGCCCTGTTAACATGAATGCCATTTACAAGATGCAAAAATTGTTCTTGATCCATTGCCAGGTTCTGGATGCCCTAAGAAAAAGTCAGTCTTCAAGAAGTTGAGAGTAGAATGGTGGTTACCAAAGGCTTGGCAGACAGGAGGGAATAAAAAGCCTGATCAACCAGGAATCAATAAGAATGTGTTTGGTATTCTGTTCCATAGAGGAGTGACTTCAGATAAAGATAAAAACAGCACATATTTAAAAATAGCTATAGCATGGAATTGAAAATTTTATTACAAAGAACTACTAATTGTTAGCAGACATTTATGCTTACCCTAACTGGGACACTGTACAAAGTTTAAAGTGTGGGAAAAAAAAAACTACAGAGCACCTCATAAGAACGTACAATCTTTATGTGTCAGTTGAAAAGGATTTGAATAGTTCAGAGAAAGACATAAGCAGCCTTTGACTCTGTCAGATATTCATGTCCTCAAGACTAGGAAAAGCCAAGGAGTTGTAAGTCCTCCAGGAGAAGCAAATATAGTAGGCAGATACTTAAAATTAGTTTCATTAAACCAAATTCATCAAATTAAATTTATGTCCCTCAGTTGTACTAGCACCATTTCTAGTACTCAGCAGCCCCATGTGGCAAAGAGCCACTGGCATACAAAGTGCCAGTGATGATTGTGCCCATGTCCATGGCAGCAGAACTCTTACCAGAAAGCCTTTCCGGGACCCAGCCTGCTTCACACACATTCCCACACAAGCAACTCCATCCAGATACAATTCAAACAGCTTAGTTTCTGGCGATTCAAGCACTATTCAAGGTCTCAAGTGAAGTAGTTTAGTTAAGAGGCTCAAGGGTCTTTCCAAAAATTTCACAACCAAGTATATTATTTGTAATGGATGAGGAAGACAGTGTGGGGCACTAAGCAAAATGCAAATAATTTGCACTGCAAAGAGACGTGAGAAATAATGGCCACCTGCCATTCTCACATAAAAAAAAAATCATAGAAAATTCAATGACGGATCCTCAGTGCAGGAAGATTCCACTGTTACTGATGAACATCAGTTACACAGAACAACAGGTTTCAGCGTGACAATTTCTTAGCACATGTAACATACATACTCTGATTATATCCACTTCTCATTGTTTCCCTTATTTTTACCTCCCTCTTCTCCTGGAGTCTTCTTCCTATATAATTCCATGCCATCCATATTTTTTCTTCTTCTAAATTCCATGCATGAGGAAAAAATTATACTTTTCTTTCTGAATATAATTTATTGCCCTTAAAATGGTGATTCTCAATCTAATTCATGCTCCTGCAAAGAACATGAGTTTGTTTCTAGTTATGCCAAATAATATTCCATTGTGTGTGTATATGTGTGTATGGGCCCATGTATGTGGGAAGGTGTCTCTTTTCTCTGTCTCTGTCTCTGCATCTCATCCCTGTCTCTCTGTCTGTCTCTGTCTCTCTCTGTGTGTGTGTTTGTGTGTGTGTGTACACACGCACATGTGGACGCGTCTGGAGGCCAGAGGACAATATCAAGTATAAGAAACTATTATCTTGATTCTGAGACAGGGTCTCTTCTCATCATGGTGTTCTCAATATAGGCTAGCATGGCTACCTCATAAGCCTCAGGGATCCATCTCTGCCTCCTCAGCTCTGAGATTACATGTATGCACCACTGAGTACAGAATAATTTTGTTTTTAATGTGAGTTCTAGATACTGAACTCTGGTCTTTGTGCTTTCAAAGATAGCACTTTGTAGACTGACCCATTCCCCCAGTTACATGTCATATTTTGTTTATTCATTTGTTGATGGATTTCTACATCGACTTTTAACATGTCTAATGTGAGTAGAGCCACAATAAACAAATTTTTTCTCCCATGTTATTTGATTCCTTCAAGAAAACACCATAGACTATAGAGCAGTTTTAGTTTTAGTCTTTTCAGGAATATTCATGCTGGTTTCCATCATGAAGTAATTAGACAGAAACAGACAATGTATACAACCTCCTTTACCCTGTGCCTCTCACCATCCATCATCTACTGGATTCTTACTACTACCATTCAGTAATTTATGCTAGTAATAAATGTGCCTTAGAGATTTAAAAATTTTTATTTTATTTTATATGTATATATCTGAGTGTATTTATTTGTGCTATGAACAATGCGGGAGCCTGTGGAGGTCAGAAGAGGCATCAGATCCTCCAGAACTGTAATTCTAGATGGTTGGTACCACAATGTGGGTGCTGGTAACTACAAATGCTTTTAGCCACTGAGCCATCTCTCTGTATCACTGTCTTAAGTTTGGTGGGCATTTGGGAGAAAAGAATATTTCCAGTGGTGCTGGGATAGGCAGAGCAACCTACAAGAAGGGCTCACCAATCTCCAAGAAGATATATTTCAGGCAGCACACTTCAGTGTTAGCTGCTGGAGAGTCATTATTCTAGAGAATATGAATGCTCTAAGATGAGGTGGGACAGTTGTCTTTGTATAGTCTTAGCAAAATAATGGATGGTGCCAATATGTAACTGTAGCCATGAAGTCTAGAACAATTTGAGGAATTATAAAAGATCCAAGAAAACAGATCTGCCCTGTACTCTCTCTTTCTACCTCATTCCAACCTAGAGTTTAGAGGAATCATTTCTACTACTTTTTAGTTAATAGAGAACAAGCTTTGAAGTGTGTGGAAATAATTCTCTTTCATCCACAGAAACTAAACTGGCTCAGGAAAATAAAACATTAGTTCACAATTTCTCAGCTAGACATTGGCACCCTAGGAGCCCATAGTGAGTGTTGTCAATCGACATTCATCATTTGGGGAAGAAGGCATTGCACAGTGATTTCATTGCATTTCTCCCACAAGTTGTGAGAAATCCTATTGAGAAAAATACTCGTATTCATCATTTCCAGGCAATTAATATTTAGAAATCATCTTGGTTGTGCCGTGTAAAGCAATGATTTGTAAAATGACTTCAAACCCACTGGGTAAATAGAGAATACTATGGTCTCTGTAGATGATCACTGCATGAGAGGCATTAATGACCTGAGGTCACTTGAGATTTCCTGGAACAATCCTAGTAGATTATTTAAATGACCATTTTGTGTGAGCCTTACAACCCTCAGAGTAGGAATTAGCTTAAACATCATATCTGTACTCTATATCAAGGATGTTTAATTATAATTACATATTACAGGTAGGTATCCATGAATTTGCATAATCACATTACCTAATAATGTTCAATATATTATTCAAGATCATTCTTCTGCACTCAAAACTAAACTGAGATATAAAATTCAAGTGAACATTGTCCAGGAACAATACAGAGGGTGACGGTCGTCAACTGGCAGCTCAAGCATGGAGATATAAAAGGCCCAAACATGAAAAAGCAATTAGCATTCGATATTAATAATTTATTACGTAATGACAAGCCAAGAACCACATTAATCACTATCCAAAGAATAAAACTGAGAGAAAAAGAATGGTTCCCCACCAACAGCTCAGGACCTGAGATCAACAATCAATAAATGGGACCTCATGAAACTGAAAAGCTTCTGTAAGGCAAAGGACACTATCATTCGAACACAACGGCAACCAACAGACTGGGAGAAAATCTTCACCAACCCCACATCTGATAGAGGGCTATTATCTAAAATCTACAAAGAACTCAAGAAACTAAATGCCAAGAAACCAAATAATCCAATCAAAAAATGGGAGATGGAGCTAAATAGAGAATTCACAAAGGAGGAATCCCTAAGGGCTGAGAGACACCTGAAGAAATGTTCAACATCCTTAGTCATCAGAGAAATGCAACTCAAGACGACCCTGAGATTCCACCTAACACCTGTTAGAATGGCTAAGATAAAGAGCTCAAATGATAGCGCATGCTGGCGAGGGTGTGGAGAAAGGGGAACCCTACTCCATTGCTGGTGGGAGTGCAGACATGTGCAACCACTATGGAGGTCTGTCTGGCGATATCTTAGAAATCTAGGAATAACCTTGCCTCAGGACCCAGCCATACCACTTCTGGGTATACACCCAAAGGACCTCTCACGGAGACATAGGGAAGTCTCCTCATCTATGTTCATAGCAGCCTTATTTGTAATAGCTAGAAATTGGAAACAACCCAGATGTCCCTCAACTGAAGAATGGATTAAAAAATTGTGGTACATCTATACAATGGAATATTACTCAGCTATCAGAAACAATGAAATCATGCAATTTGCAACCAAATGGATGGATCTAGAGGAGCTCATCCTGAGTGAGCTAACCCAGTCTCAGAAGGATGCACATGGCATCTATTCACTTATAGTAGTATTTTAACTATATCGTACAAGATATCTGTACTACAACCAACACACCAAAAGGAACAAGGACATAATTTTTTTTTTATCTTTTTCTTTTTCCTTCTTTTTTTCTTTTTTCTTTTTCCTTTTCCCTTCTCTTTCTCCTCTCTTTTTTTGTTGATATTCTTTGTTTTTGTGGGTTTGTGTGTTTGTTGGTCTTTTTTTTAATATTCCCCCAGTAGCAATGAGACACCATTCACTGGCAGTACTGCCTCATAGGCCCCCGGTGAATGAAGAGGCTCTTGGCCCTCATATGACTCCTGATCTGTGGTGAGAGAATGTTAGGCAGGGACACTCCACCCCAGAGGAACAAGACGGAAGGGTCAGGGGGTAGAGCATGGGAGGGTGGGGCTGGGAAGCGGGAAAAGAGGACAATATGATAAGGATATAACCTGAAGCAACAAACAAATAAATTTATTAACTAAAAAAAAAGGCAGGGGGCAGGGCTGAAACACTGAATGGAATAGAGGATACAGCAATTCGGCCTGGTTTTGCAGACTTCCAGGTGTAGAGAAGACGTGGAGCTAAGGTAAAATACAAGAGAATTGTGGTATTGGCCCATGCCTTTTACTTCAGCGGAGACGGGGGCGGGGCACCGTAGAGTTGGTGGTCTTATGTATTCTGGAGTCATACGGAGCGGGGTGGTGAGGGTGCATACTCTTGGTCCCACCATTCAAGAAGAGTACACCCTTGGTCCCAGCTCCCAGCACACTGGAGACAGAAAAGGGCAGATCCCGGAGCTCAGGGTCAGCCTGATGCAGGGCAAACTCTAAATAGAGAAAGACTTCGATCCAGGAGTGGTGGAACACATCTTTGATCCCTTCAGATGGGAAACACAGGTTCCTGATCCAAATAATTAGAGTTCAGAGACACACACATGGGATTTGGAGGGACCTAGGTTTGGGGGCTACTTACAAAAGGCCTTCTTGATGCAGGCAGATTGTCCTTTGGGATCTCAAAATATATACACTAGAGCTGGTTTAGCTCCAAGGTGACAGAATGATTTCTTCTTTAACCCGGATTGAAAGATAACGCTTTGTATGTTGTCAGAAGGCCAAATTTGCTTCAGGAGAAGTACTACCTAGCCCCCCCTACCCCCCCCAAAAAAAAGAGGGCAATTGTCCTAGGGTTGGGATTGGGGCAGGGCTCTGTTCTTATCGTTCCAGGAGAATCGAAGCGTCCATTAGGGGAGCCCAGGGACGGCTGGACAGCGGAATCCTCAGCAGAGAGCAGAATCAGGCACCAAGGAGGACGAGTGACCCAGTTGATTCTGCCTGGCAGACTTCCTCAATACCTGTCTCCATCGGGGGCCTGCAACCACCACAGCAATCCAATGTCACTGGGACCTCTCAGCTCTACACAATGCCCCGGCAGTAATCTCAGTGAAGCCTGCAAGATCAGCTTCTGCCTACAAACCCCTTAGGTCATCTAAACAGCTGAGAACAGAAGGACTGAACATAAAAGGAGTGTACTAACATTTTTAATCATTTTTCCCATTTGGGTTCGGGCCCCAAACAGGTCTACTATGACCCAAATCAGCAGGAAGTCACTTTAAGAGAGCGACGTCCCATGCCCAGTGGATGGGGAAGGTGTTTCTCTGCCCTTCTCTTAGGTTATTTGAAGGATAACTGAAAACTCTGATATGTAGGGGAAGAGACTACAAGCTGATAAATGGTCCTGTCTTAATGGGTTTTGGAGGTTAGCCCCAGGGACTTCCTACTTTTCCTTTTCTGTATCCTTCTTCCTCTCCTATGTAGGAGTGCATGGGCTTGAGAAAAATGAGATATAGACATAACACAGGAAGGTCCAAGAAGAAGGGGCAGATTATTGAATATGCCCTTATACCTTTGTATATTGATACAAAATTAGTAGTTTATTTGGCAAAAGTGGTATTGACCATTGTTTATTGTGCAAAAATAAGATTGTATTGGATTACATCGGTATTGATCTTTGTATATTGATACAAAATTAAGATTATAGTTGGCCACAATGGTATTGACCCTTGCATATGGACATAATATTAAGATTATATTGGGCTACATAGGCATTGATCTTGGTATATTGATACATAATTAAGAGTATATTTATCCACAATTGAATAGATCTTTGTATATTGATACAAATTTAAAGGTAACGCTTCCTAATGGTATCATACCTAGAGATACTTAAAAACAAAATGTGAAGCTCTGACCTCTTGATACCAACCGTCTAAAACGGTCTAGGATAATTAAAACAAACTCCTAGTCATGCAAACATGTCACTTTGTTAGCTCCTATGACAGTCTATCACAGATATTCTCTAAACTACCCAGTAATCAAGTTGCTAAGAGACAAGCAACATTTGCTTATCTAAATACAAGAGACGGATAGGGCATCTTCAAAAACCCCAAGAGATCTGCAGAATATGGCATTCAAAGATGTTATCTAAAATCAAGATTTTTTTTTGATATCGAGACATATCAGCGCCTGACAGCACCCCCTATTCTACTCCAAGTAGAAGATAAGCATCGAAGAACCTCCACTGTAAGATGGTTGAATTAGTGGCAAGCCTTTCTCTTGGCATGAAAAAACCCCTTGCACCAACTGCAGACAGACTGCTGTCCAAAAAGGACAAAACTTGGTAGCAGGGAAGTCGACAGCCTAACTCTGCCAAGACAGGGTAGGTAAGTCCTTCATAATCCCTGCTCTACAACAAATGTCTGTCAGAGAAACACGACCCAAAGGCTGAAGATTGATGCTGGAATGTATGGAGAGAAAAAGGGAACTGTCCAGGCAGTCATTGGTATGTTCTTTCTTAGTTTTGGAAGCTGCAGGCCCTGCACCTCCTATATAAGCAAATACATTTATCCCTCTCAGGTCTCTGAGGTGGTTGAAGAATAGAGAGCTAGAGTCTCATAGTTAAATTTTGAATTGTTTAGGAATCAAGAGGGTGTTATAGATCTAAGAAGATACTCTTAAAAGTGTGTTGCAAGATAGTATGAATGTTGAGTCACATATAGACCTTTAAACTCATGGAGTTGGTTAGATAGTAGAATGTTAAAGTCAGGGGCCAAATATGTATAAACTGGAGATTGGGAAGGTATACTGGGCCATTTAACTCTCATAAATGTGGCATATTTATATCTATTGTTTTGTATAATACTTACTGTTATAAGAGAAGGAACCATCTGTTGGACTGAAAGGGGAAACTTCTGGGGGGAAGAGGGTGGAAGGGCGGGATAGGAAGGGGGAATAGGGAGGGGTTTGTTACTGAGATGTAACTTGAAGAAAAAAAAAGTATTAAAAAAAAAAGAATGGTTCCCATGTTGATGCACATTCATACCCAATACAATTACTATGCAAATGCGTAAACATGAAATGATCTTGCTTTGCCAATACTTCCTGATGGAGACGAGTAGACAGAGTATTATGAATTTTTCTTCACAATTGATTTTCTGGTCCAAGTTGTAGCTCACTGGTCTTCTAAAAACAAAACTAAATGTCTATGAATATATACCCCATCCTTGCCTATCCTTCAAACCAATGTGACTCATTAGCAACATTGTAAGAACCCAGCTTTTAAAGTGTCTAATGGCATCAATACACCCTATGCCTCCATGTAAAAATGTGACAAGCAATTCACATTTTATTCTACATTGGCTTTTAATTCTATTGAAATAAAATCTGAACATTTCAAAGAGTAGGCACCATGTTATTAGACTATTTTGTGGAGTGTCAAACCCTGTACAAACATTACTTCATTCATCTGTATGATCTCGTTCCTGGAGTAGGTGGTATGTTGTTATTACCCTGAAGTGGGAAAAGTTTGCTTTGAAGGTCAGCTTCCCTGTCTGTAAAAGAACTTTTCATATAAGAGTTTGAAGTGGCAACCTTAAATGCCTTTTTCCTTCCAGACAGGTACTCTGAGTAAATCAAACAGACCGAATTTATATGCAAAATGAATTGCCTCAGTCAAAAAGAGAACATGTACAAATTTGGCACAAATAAGACTGGTTATATAGAGAAAGAGATAAAGAAAGGTAAAGCATGGAGAAGTTCTTGAATCCAGAAAACCTCCCTTCCCTAGAAATTACATTGATCCATATGAAAGGCCTTTGTTTTATGCATTAAGGGGAAGGGCACAGACCCATGAGTATATGGACAGTACCAATTGTACTTGATGGGTTTAAGTTAACAACAAAGAAAAGACAAAAAGTTGAATAGGTAGGAAATGGGATTTAATATAAAAGAAATTTGAAGGAGTGAATGCTGTCAAAATACGTTGCACAAAAATTCACAAGGAAATAATAAAAATGAAGAAAATAACAAAAGGAAGCACAGTGTTTTGAGAGACAAGAAGGTTTAGGTTTAAGAATATTATAGCTGGGCATGGTGACACAAACCTATAATCCTAGCTCTTGAGAGGCAGATATGGGAAAATCTCTGTGAGTTCAAGGCCAGGTTGGTTTACATAATGAGTTCCAAGCTAACCAGGGATACATAGTCAAAGTTGACTCAAAGAGAATAGGAGATCAAAAGGTCAAATGACAGCACATGCTGGCGAGGGTGTGGAGAAAGGGGAACACTCCTCCATTGCTGGTGGGAGTGCAGGCTTGTACAACCACTATGGAGGTCAGTATGGCGATATCTTAGAAAACTTGGAATAGCTTTGCCTCAGGACCCAGCCATACCACTTCTGGGTATATATCCAAATGATTCCTCACCAAATCACAAGGAAGTTTCCTCATCTATGTTCATAGCAGCCTTATTTGTAATAGCTAGAAACTGGAAACAACCCAGATGCCCTTCAACTGAAGAATGGATTAAAAACTATGGTATATCTACACAATGGAATATTACCCAGCTATCAGAAACAAGGAAATTATGCAATTTGCAGCCAAATGGATGGAACTAGAGAAGCTCATCCTGAGTGAGCTAACCCAGACTCAGAAGGATGCACATGGCATCTATTCACTTATAGTTGGATTTTAGCTATATAGTACAGGATATCTATACTACAACCAACACACCAAAGGGAACATGGAGATAGACATTTTGTTTGTTTGTTTTGTTTTCTCTCCCTGTCATTGAGACACTTTTACCTGGTGGTACTGCCTTGTAGGCCTCCAGTGTATGAGGAGGCTCTTGGCCCTCATATTACTGCTGAACTGGGGTGGGGGAATGTTATGTAGGGACACTCAAATCCAGAGGAGTGGGATGGAAGGGTTAAGGGGTAGAGGGTGGGAGGGCGGGACTGGGAAGGGTGGAAAGAGGACTCTATGATGGAGATGTAACCTGAAGCAATAAATAAATAAATTTTAAAAAAGAAAATAAGTAATAAACAAGTAGAAACTCCAAAACTTATTTATGACAATAAATTATTTCATTATAAAATGCAAAAAAAGAACAAAAAATTCCCATCTGATAAACTTTAAGTCTAATCATGTTCACTTTATATGAAAAATTTCTCATGAAATGTGTTTATTAAATATATTCCCTAATAGATAAACTGCTCCTGTAGCATAGTTTGCAATTTATCAAGATTGAAGAGCATTCTCACAAAACAGAACAAATCCAGTTCCACCAAGTCAACCAACAGTTATTTCACTTCTTAAGGGGAAACAAAACCACCACCACAAACTCATTACCTCAGAATTCTCAGCAGCTGAGGCAAGAAGTCCACACAATACTATTGATAGAAGAACATTAGGTTTTACTCTTGTCAACATCATTTTACTTCAAAAGAACTTTCTGAAAAGCCAGCCATTCTTTGAAGTAGTCTATTAAGACAAATAAAAGAGAGAGGCTTTTAAAAAAGTAGTATTGTTATGTGTAAAAAGAAAAGTAAAGAATACAGTAAAATTTTGCTATTAAAAATAGACATTAGCAGGCTGAATTATGTAAAAGAAATTCACATGTTCTCCTTTTAAACCAAATCATTGATTTTTCTCTGCCACAAGCAACTAAGAGAGATGAATCATTGATTAAACCACACCAAATATTCCTATAATTTGCCACGTGGTTCTGATTATGATATAAAAAGCTTTAGTATTGCTATACACATCATTGTGATTACTGTCCGGGATTGATTGTGACATTTCCACACAAAGTGGAATTTCACACTCTGTACAAAGACAAGTGCCTATGAAGGGACAGGCAAACAGCATAAGTGTCCCTTGTATGACAAAATAAATGAATACTGCAAAGGAACACAACTGAGCCACAAACTCAGGCTGGCACTGCCACATCACTGAGGATTCTGGGTAACAACATGTGCGTGTGACAAGAATAGAACTAAAAAAATACGGCTTATAGGAATACTATCACAGTAAAGCAAAAGATAGTATAAGACAAAAACCAAAAACACATGAAACTCCACGTTCTAGGAGCTACACAGCCTAAATTAAGACATAAATAAGATGAGTATATAAAATATATAACACATTTGATGGCAATAAATATTACAGAGAGAGGAAAATGGGACATAAGGGAAAGGTGGGACACAAAGGTGACATTTGAGTAATGACATGCAAGCAGGCATATGAAGAGCCTTGCTGGTGCCTGGCTAACAGCATTTAGATACAAGCAAAGCCATCTCCACAAACATACCATCATTTGCTCAGCTGCTCAGTCCAATAACCTATGAGTCATCCTGACTTGCTGCTTCTCATCTCACAGCCAATCCATCACCAAATTCTGAAAGCTCGATCTCCCAGATCTATGCTTATGTCTTCCTGCTTCTCTACAGGAGGCTCAAGCCGTAGCCCAGCCAACTGCTCCCCAGGCCATACTTGGTAACCCAGAGTAAATTCCTCACACTGAAAGAAGGAGGCTCTCCAAAAGATACATAAGAACATTTTATTCTTCAGCACATCCTCAAAAAAAAAAAAAACAAAACAAAAAATCCTCCAACCTTTGGCATGAAATCTCAACTCCCAGTCAAGACAAAGTTATGCCAGCTGCTTCCTTTTGACTTCATCTCCCTCTCCTGTCACTAACTCCTCTGAAGCTTTGTGCCACTATCATTTTCAGATGAAGAGCCTATGTTCATTGGTTAGGAAGCCCTTCATAAATTTCACAAACTGGGTGAATCAAACAATCAGAATTTATTTTCTCACAGCTCTGGAAGCTGAAAGCTGCCTTCAGGAATGGCTTCCGGGAAGGATTTTCTTTCTGATCTGTTAGTGGTTGTTTTGTCCCTGTGTCCTCACATCTGTCTTTCATCTCCATGAGCAGGGAGGATGCACACCTGTAAATCTTACTCTTCTTATGAGGATATCATACTGGAGCCCACCTTTAAGATCTTACTTAACCTTAATTGATTTTTGAAACTCTTTGCTTCCAAACAGAGTTCCACTTGGGTTAGCTTCTACATATAATATCTATTGGAAAGAGAACACTATCTGGTCTATTAGAGTCACTTCTGGCTCTGTTTCCTGACAGCCTGCCATAACTATACTTGCAGGTTTTGCATGATCTCTGTTCCTTCATTTTATGCAGGCATAATGCTTTTGTTGGCCACACAGCATTACTACCTCCACCCCATCTCTTTTTTTTCTTTACTTCCTCTTTCTCTTTTCTGATTCCTCCGCATCTGACATTCTATTCAGTAGTTAATAGCTCATTTCCTGTCTGGAACCCAAAAGGGAAGGATTTCCCCATGCTCTATCATAGTAAACTGTACACAAACGCTCAGCAGTCTACCAAGAAGACACTATTAGCTCCATAATACATATAAAGTAATTGGGGTCTAGAGACATTGAACAACATGACCAGTCTCTCCCAGTCGGAAGTGAGATTTAAATCAAAGTGAAGTCATAAATCATCAATTATCATGTCCATTCTTCACAAGAGTCCTGTGTGGTAACTATGGAGGTTCTTGCTATTGGTTGGCTTTCCTTGGAAGCCAAGGGCACTACATTTATCTAATGAGGCAATACTGGGAACAGGGTCAACAACTTCCCTTACAAGGGATGGACCTAAAGGGTAGCTTTACCCTTTGAAAGGAAGCTATCGCTGTAACTGACATTCTTTAAAGTTCAGCTACCCCACTCTCAAAGTAATGAGAAGAATCATGATGCAAGGCTGGCAGGGTTCAACGAAAGCAGATTTTTACCCATTATTAAACTGAATAGAGGGGAAATCCTTGTAGCTGTCAGGTTGGCACCCATGAAAGCTGGTGGACTCAGGGGCAACTAACTAACCTGGCAGACAAGGCACGGCTATTTACGGGTACCATTGAGCCAACATACTTTCCAACTTCAGTCATTTTTACTCCCCTTTGCTAAGTCCTATAGTTATCTAAGTCACCACGTTCCTATCAGGATACGTTTCACCAGGGTATTCATCTGGTAAAAATCTTATTAGTCTTTTAAAGCCCAAGTTAAATATCCTTCCCTCTTTGGCTTCTTTTAGACAGTAACAAATGTTTCTTTTCCATGGTTCTCTGAGCTTCATTAGCAGAACCAGCCACTGTAGAGGCCAACTCTATTCTAGTAAACACAACCTCATTTGTTTCAGCTCACGCTCTCTGTGAAAATCCTCTTCACCTACACGCTATCTGTTTTATATCTTCAGAACATCAACACATGCTTAATACTCAGAAGGAACATAATGAATGTTTGGGGAGTAAATTTTCACATTCAAAGAAGGCTCTTGATGTTTGCCCAGGGCCAAAGAGGAATTATCTAGCTCAGAAATGAATCTGAGTTTCATCCTTCACATCCCAGCACCTTTCCTGTGGACCAGCATGCATCTGTCATGTGTTTTTATAAGGTCACCATGTTCTCAGAACTGACTCCATCACCTGCCTTTTGAGCTCTTGGTTTTGGCAAAAATGCTACAGAATAAAGTAAATGTTTACATAGAAAGAGTGAGAGGCAAAGAGAAGGAACTCTTTCTCTTGGAAAAAAGATGTTTATTTCCTAGAGTGTACTAGATCAGAGATTTAAAAATGAAAGGGGAAAAAGGCTTTGCAATTGAGAAGCATATAAAGTCTAATGTTCCAAGAACACTGCCTACCTATATAACATGATATTCACAATAAAATTTGCCTTGCATTTTGTTAGATCTTATAATAGTTAGTTTCCTTTTTTGAAAAACAGGAATCTAGGCCTGGATTTCAGAAAACTTTTTAGTGAATACCAAATCTAAATGAGTCTCCTTAAACATTCATGAAGGTTTGCTTAGTTTGTTTTTGCTAAATGATAAAAAGAAGGAAGGAAGGTAGCAGAAAGAGAGGGAAGAAGGGAATAAAGAAAAGAGAATGGAAGGATATTTCTAATGAAGAGTAATTTCATTTCTCTTTCAAAAAGGCAATCTGAAAGGAGTTCAAGAGAGGAGTCAAAAATACACTCATTTATTCAAATTCAAATTGTTGGTTGTTTTCCTTTGAGTGATTTCTTTAGATTCTTATCACAAAGAAAATGGAGTTATAATAAGTCCTTCTTTGATATGGGCATACATAGGCACAGGTGACAATGGGCTTGATAAATGAATGAATGTCATTCAGTTAAAGGGTGGAAAATAAGTATGTTATGAGTGATAGAAACATGTACATTCTCATATTATTGTGAAGATTTAGTGTTCATTCTATGTCTACCATGGCCTTTGTATACAGCAGTAGCAATTAGAATCTTATTTTGACATTTGGTAATACCTCCCATTGACATTACATGTAGATCCACACAATGTTTTCCTTGACACAACCCTCTATTTAAAACATGGTAATGAAATGATGTGGATCCATGTTGTCAAGTCATGCTGGTTTGAATGGATCTTACCTTATAGTTCTTCATACTTTTTGATAGCTGTCTAGAGAAGCTTGAACTTGTAAGAAGCCCTGTGGTTGTTTGTTTGTTTGCCCATGTTTATTGAGTTGGTCACATGTCATGAATGGGATATGATAGAATTCATCAAATAAAATTTACAGAGTATCAGCATGGAATTTGTAGTGGATCCACAACTAAATACAAAATCCTAAACAAAAGAATGTGTTCTCACTTGAAAATGGTAGGGCAAAAGTATATATTCCTAAAAATCTTTGCTACCAGTAATGCCAGTTAAACCAAGGAACTATGTTCAACTTCCACTAGTCTGAAATTGTTTTAAAGAACATTCGTTCACTTTTCACTTTGCAGATGCCTTCTGAAGTGCCATATCAGCAGTCACATCTGTGGTCACGGAATCCCAGGAGCTCAGAAGTAGAAGAAACCTACCAGTTCACTCCATTCAACCCCCTGTGCAATGGCCCTCAGTAGAGGTAATTTGCTTTCATACCTTTAAGCTGTTTGTCCGACCTTAAGCAAATGAGACTGATTTGTATTGGGTTCATTGCATTGCTGTCTGTTGTCACTGCTCATACTAGCAGCAAAAATCCAGAGAAGGGAGGAAAGCATTTTTTTTTTTTTTTGAAAAACAGTAACAACAACAATCCCTTCACTGAGGTATTTTAACAAAAAGGACTCTCATTTTTTGAAAATGAAATTGTCCCTGAGATAGTACGTTGACATTCTCTCCAAATATGCTCAGGAATGGCAGGCATTGTTATTTCTGTCTCAGTAGGAGCTCTGATGTTGAAACAAGTTTTTGTAAGATTTGATTTTTCACAACCCTGGGCATAGAATTTGTCTTTGATGGCACTCTAGCACAGCAATTATTCTGCCAAGGCAGGCTTCTGCCACTGCCTTTGAAACGTAGCACATGTGCAGATTTAGTTAGAAGTGCATCAGCCACTTTGCCACACAGACGCTCCGCTTCGTGAAAACATGGCGTCTGCCGTGTGTCTTTGAAAGGCTGTAATTATCAACTCCTAGCAGCAGAAACAGTGAAAGGCATAAGACTAGTGTGCACTTAAGATTTCTAGAGCCTGCTTGATTAGGGTAAAAAAATCCCTGGCAGGGTTAACAGAAAGACAGACATTGTGAGGCTTCTTTTCCTTGCAGTAACTTTCACACAGCTTAAGAAAAGGGTGAGAGTGGCTTTTCAAGGCGACTTACTCCTGTTGTGGCTTCTTGAATAAGTTTGCAAACCAACAACACAGAAGTCAACATTGTATGCCATGGAATATGTCTTTGTCATGTGGCATTATCGTTATCAATACCAAGTTGGGACAGACTGTTTAGGATTGGTGCCAAAAGCTGATTTCAAAGAGGACAATCCCAGTACAACCAGAGTTGCAGACATTTTCCTGATACTCTGTCCCACATATACATGAGAGTCTGAAATTACAGAGCCCAAGGGAAGTAAAAGGTCATGTTGTCATTCTTTGCTCTGCCTTTCCCCTCCCTCTTTCAGCCTTTATTGAAAACGCTCCTGCTAAATTCTCTGCGGAGTATGTGTCCAGCTTTTGTTGAGAAATTCCAAGGGGCATTGTGTCTCAGCTTGCTTCCTTGTTTGACAGTGCTAGAACTCAGAAAAGTATCTCCTTTCTCACCTCCACTGAGGACTTGGGTCTGGCTTCCTTCGGGAAATCCCTTCACTATTCTAAAGAAGCAAACCCTTCCCCACATTGCACATTCTTTCCCACAGCTGAACTGTCTCTGTTCTCTGGGCTGTTACTCACACTTCTATTGTGGTTTCTTCACAGGCCACAACCTAATGATAGTAATCAGTGTTCTGTCTATTGTTGTGAATAATTCAGAATGCACCACACATCACTTTTGGTTATTCTCCCAATGTATCCCCTATGAGTCTTAGGATCTCTATTTCAGGAACAATGACCAGTTCAAACTCTGAACTCTTAACATTTGCTACACAGTTCTCCTGACTGTATTTCCTACTCATGGCTTTGGTCCAGAGAGAAACATGCTGTGAGACAGGGTCTCACTGATACAGGAATGTTAGTCTCTAACTTTTTAAACGATATCTCGAGTGTTATTACTATTTCTAAAAGCTCATTGTCTCATTCAGGTATCTTCATCCATCCATCCATAAATCCTTCACCCATGTCTAAGACCAGTGTGCAGCTTCGGAATTCTAATTCTACATATCTAAAACTAGAGATCACTGAGACCTTATCAGTCTCTGATGATATTATCCAAGGAATTGATCATATCTTTGAATTATATCCAATAGAAAAGCTTTGATAATGAATTTAGAGAATTTAATAATAGAAACATCTAGTCATAAGAAGGAGTGTAGAAATATAACCTGAGATATGACCCAACATAAACACTGAGTCAGTGAGAATGACTAAACAAAGAAGGGCTAATTTGTTTGACCACACATTCTGCTCCAGTTGGCTGGTCATGCACACAGTGTTTTTCCTTAGTGTCCCCCACAAGGGATTTAAATATTTATATCTATCAAAATACCAGAAACTAAGCAAGGCAAGCAAATCCAAATCTAAGTCATTCAAACTAAATTAGAAGACTTTAATGAAAGAGAAGTCTGAAGTATGAGCAGGTTGCTAATATTAACAGGAAAGTTGTGTGTATTCCAGCATCATCCAGTGCCAGGCTCTTCTGCTATCCTAAGACTGAAAAGACCAGTAGAGGGAGGAGGTAAGTTGTAGTTACTATAAGTAGTGAAAGCTGGATACATTGAAGAGAAAGAAGGATCATTGGAGTTGAGGTTGGGAAAACAGAAATAGGCACTGTTAGACACAGCATCCGAAACAGAGGAGACAAGGGAAAATCGCCTTACACCTCCTACTTTGCACTCCAGTAGCCTGGTCATTTCTCTCACTGGCCAAAGTCTAACCCAGTTCAGCTGGTCATGGAACCTGATTAATACATCCCATCAGAATCATCTTTTCCTAAAACAAGGAATGGGAAGATGGTGGTGACTAGCTAGCTGGCTAGCTAGTGTAGGATTAGAAGATGAGAGAGCAACAGAAAAAGTTCAGCAAATATAACACCTTTGGTTTTGGCTAGTGGGTCCACAGGCCACTGTACCAATTTATTTCCAATATTGGCAAATGTTATCTTTAAATGAATATTGTGCTCTACATTCTTCCTTTTGCCTTATTAAAATTACTGGCTTCCTCTCTGGATGGAGGACCAAAAGAGAATTTTACCTTTCATAACAATAGGCTGGATGGCCATGGCCCATACTCTGGGGCAATTTGAATTAAATCTCATGAGATGCTCATACACTGATTTTGTTTTTGCCATTATTTGTTTGTTTGATTTTGTTGTTGTTGATAGTGGTCTAGCAAAGGCAACTTAAGCTTCTGGGCTTTACCACGAAAACAAACTATTAAATATTTAAATAGCTAAGTCCTGTTGCTTTCTACTGAGTTTATGATCTGAGAAATTCCCTCAGTGTACATACATTCTTACATTCATAATTGCAATTGATTTATATAATATTACAAATGTTGGCCATTTATGATAAGGGATGTCCACCTGTGTTATATTTAGAAAGGAGTAGTGCTCATTTGCAATGTCACTGAACTTCTGGTGGAGATATTAATTCAATTGGGTATTAATTGCTAAAACATATGAAATTTCTGTAGACATTAACAAAAGTACAAAATTTCAAGTGCTTAAAGTACAGATTTGTCAATAAGAAATACACTACAGAATCACTAAATCGCATTTTTGTTCATATTTACAGAATTGGGAACATTCCATTATGTTATGTCTGTCAGTACCGCCAATTTGTCCATGTCAGCACTTCTATTTGCTTTCATCCAAGATCAGAGCTAGAACAAAGCATAGCTCTTAAAAACAGAGTCCTTGTTCCTCGATGTACTTCTCTACAATGCTTCTTTATGTTAATTATGTAAGGTGTCAATGGTCAGAAGCCCCATTGTTTCTGCCTAATCTTCCACAGTTGATATAAACACAAAGAATTGAATGAAAATGTTCGGATACAAAGAGCTTCACAGTTGGGACAAGCAAAGTCAGAAAGTCATCTGAGACCCCATCAAGCCAAACAGAAAGCCATCTGTTGATTGTTCAGGGAAGTTGCCAACTCCAGACTTGGTCGCCAACCTGGGACACCTTTGAGAGGTGACAGAATTGTTAATAGGTAGGGCCTTGTAGAAAGATGATGGATTGCAAGGAGTGCCCTTGAAGATTATGTTAGGCCTATAGTCCCAGCCTCTTTACTTCCATCCCATCAGATCTGCAGCTTTATTCTAAATGTATTTCCTGCCACAATATTTTACCTCACCACAGGCACGAAAGTAACAGAAACAGCCAACTGTGAATTAAATCCTCTGAAATCATGAGCCCAAATTCTTCGAGTTGGTTTTTTTCAATCCAATATTGTGTTACATTAATTGCACAGAAATGTCTAACAATATTTTATTCCAAAGACACTGCCAGAAGGGCCGCCATCCTCAGCATGGGGACATGTCTCTTGGAAGAGTGAGTACCATTAGAAGTAATTGGCGCTGTGACTAGGGAGCGGCCACTGTTCATGGATCATATGTGCTCAGCTCATTTGTAAGCAAATAGTGTTTCACTTGGTCCTGGGATTCATGAAAAGCCATCTGTATTTGAATAAATATTATTTGTAAACCCCCAGAATAGGGAGTATTTATTATCGGCTGTTGACGTGAGTTGGATCGTAATCATCAAATTTCTTATTTTGTGTCCAGATTAGTTTGTAAGTAGTAAATTAACAGTCATTAAACATCTTGGCTGGATGATGTACTCAAAACAATTCTCTGTTGAATTATATCATTCTATGTTTTGGATATTTCATTGTGATTGAGGAAGTGTGTAACTGATGGTCTTTATTACCAGGCTCTCTGATATTTCTTTCTTCTTCCATTTTATTTATTTATTCATTTGTTTGTTTGTTTGTTTGTTTTTCAAACTTTCACTCCTGTTGCAAATGCCTGACATAAATTAAGATGGAGAGGATTTATTATATTCATAGTTACAGAGGTTGCAGTCCATCAGTATGGTAGAGTGTAGCAAGGTGTAGCAGCTGACATCAAGACAGAAGAAGTGGAGTGAAAATGCCTGCGCTGACTGAGCCTCTCCTAGGAATAGGGAGGAGTTTGTTCCCTTCATGTCTCAGTCTATGGGCTATTCCATCTCACATTTGGGATATGTCTTCTTCCCTTACTCAGTCTTGCTTGGAAATGCCCTTCCCAAAATACCAAAGTAGTGTGCTCTATTAATCTCTTACGAAATTCTCAATTCAATCATGTTGACATTCAAAACTCATGTCCACAGAATATTTTTTAAACTTTTTAATTTTATTGAACATAGATTATTTTTAATACAATATATCTTGATTATGTTTCCCCTCCCTCTACTCCTCCCAGTTCCTCCCTACCTCTTCTCCCCTCCTGATCCACTCCCTTTCTGTTTATCATTAGAAAAGAAGTCTTCTAAGAGAAAACAACCAAACATGACAAAATAAAATATAATAAGATGTAGTGAAAACTATCATATTGAAGTACACAGCAATCCGACAGGAAGAGAGTCCCAAAAGCAGGCACAAGAGTTTGATATGGTTTGTCAGTTTAAGCCCAGTACTGCTTTAACTACCATGTCAAAGAATGGCTTAAATTTAATTTAATCACATGAAATAAAAATAATTGACAAACGATCAAAAAGTAAGGCTACTTATTTGTAGGTAAGTGATGAGTTGTGGCGGTGGTACCTTTTGAAAAAGATGAACTCACTGTCGGATAAGAGCAAAGTCCAGTAAATTTACTCAAGTGTCTTCATTGTGAAATGATGGGGCTGGAGTAATTTATTACATACTTTCTTGCTAGAATATAAAATGCAAACTCTCCAGATAAACATGAAGGACCAAGTTGTCAGGCACAAAGAGAATTGTTTTATTTTTAAAGAGATGTGTGGCAGAGTAAAAAGTGACCATCACTGATTTGATATCCCAGAGTGGGTTGGTCCCTGGTTTGGGGGGGGGGGAAGGGTTGGGGAAAATGGGTGGGAGGGTAGGACTGCAAGGAGGGATGGGAATGGCGATTGGAATCTAAAATAAAAAATTTAACGAAAAAAAGTAACCATCAGTTCTTCTGGAAATTCCAAGTACTGCATTAAACCCCATTATGCCTCTGATCTGCATTTTCTTTCTCCTAGCAATGATCCAGCTGGAAGAGTTAAGTGCTTTCCTTAGACACTGAAAATATGAACAATATTCAGTTTTTAAAGACTAGAATCAGACATAACAGTAGACTATATAGCAGTTTCCCATCAGCCCTTTCTTATTTATTATGGATTAACAAACGTTTCAACCATGTTGCGTTATCAGAATACCATCATAAAGATGATTTCATACAGCTTTGGAAGTTTATTTCCTAGGCACTGATTGATGGTTGGCCTTTAAGTCACTATATCCTTTAGGTTGTCCTACCTATGCTTACCTTGACCTTGATGACAGTAGCTTACGTTCCAACTGGCTCTTGGAAAAAGGCCCTCTGTATGTGAAATTCTTAAAGAAATTATGACAGAGGCCCCATGATCCATTTCTGTAAACTTCAAAAGTAAAACCACACATGTATCTTTAAATAAGACAGTGAATCCTGACACTGCTAAGTCAAATATGAAAAAATAGAGGCCAAAATTGTGTAAAAATAAAACACACAGAGTTAAAGGAAGCTTTTTAGAAATTTAGAATTCGGCTCCATAGAAAGAGGCATTTCTCTCTGGGCCCAAGGAAACAGGAAAAAGCTAGTCAAAATAAGAGAGAATGGTTTAATCAAATAAAAGGTAGTCTTTAAAAATATAGGAGATATTAGAAATGTAAAGTGCTTATAAACCTGCTATTGTGTGTCATCTAAATTGTCAAATACCATCTGCTCAAATATCTAAACACCACACAACTGTTCAGAGTGAAAAATTCCAATTTAGGCTGTAGTTTGAATACATAAGCCATAAAGTTCTTTAAAAATAGTTGCCACACACTAGAGCCTCGTTGATTCAATGTCTGGATATTTCTGCACCTCAGTTTTTTCCTATGAAATAGTCACAGTTTATTCCACTTATTTTTATGGGTCTTAGGAAAAAACTCAGCTTGTCATCCTTCGAAGCATCTAAAAGTAGAGGTTTCTCGTTAAGGAGTTGTTTGAAATAGCCAATAAAATATAGTCCTTAGTCTCAGAAAAGGCTACTGTGGGCTGACACTACCATGGAGGGCTCAAAGCTTAGCATTTTATTATTTTTTTTCTATAAATAGTTTAGCCACGGATCTGAACTCTGCAGAAGGAAAAGGTACGGCAGACTGATGATTTGCATTCCGTCACGTTAAATCATTTGCTCAAGCTCGCCGAGAATTTTCTGAGTGTACACTCCACAAGCTAAGATTATAGAAAGCTTACAGTGGAGATGACTCTAATGACATGCTTAAAATAACTAGAGAGGGGACAGACATTCTGAGATGTTGCCCTAGTGACGATGTGTCCCTGACTCTCCGCTCCTCCCAATTCCTTTTCTGGCATAAGATCAAGAGCAAAAGAGAAAACAGTTTCAGTGTGCCACATCCAAGCCAGGTATCTTCCTTAATATTTTTGCAGCATGATGGCTTCTCTCTCCTTTGCCAGTGGCCAGTTACTAAGGGGATATACTTCTTTGCAGATAAAAATGTTGAGGTAACCTCAGTCAGGAAATGAAGAAATGAGATGTTCATACTCGACCCAGAGGCACCTTGTCTATGACAGCCCAGAGCATCTCCCAGGTCCTTGTAGCCATTTGACTCTTGAAGGAACCCTGAATGACTGAGTCAGGTGACTTCTTCCAGTGATGCCTGAGAACCTTGTTTGCTTTTTGATTTGTATGACACAGTTTTTTATGAGAGGCATGACACATACTTTCTTTATAACATATCTTGTGAATGTTCTCTTGCAATTTGTAAATACTCTTTCCCCTTTATCTACCATTTCATTTGCCAATTGGAAATTTTTAGTATTTGGATAATCTGCCAGTGTTTTTTTTTTTGTGTGTGTGTGTGTGTGTGTGTGTGTGTGTGTGTGTGTGTGTGTGCGTGTGTGTGTGTGTGTTATGATGTCTGGGCTTTGTGTCATTTCTAAAAATGTCTTCTCATACTGTACAGTTACAAAAAATATTTTTGCATATTTTATTGGTTTGTATTTCTCTTAATTTTTACGTCCTTATCCCACCTCAAATTTATTTGCATATAAAATACATTATAAATGCCTATTAATTATCTTAACACTTAGAGAATATATCATTTATTATTTGAAAAATCTCACATTATTGTTTACTTACCCAACATTATATATCTATTTATAGATAAATGTATAAAATAGATAAATAAAGTACAATATAAAATTAAAACCTAAAGATATAAAATATTACCTTTATTCAAGCATAAAGTCTATCTATGTAAAACATCTAACACAGTCATGTATTTTTAACTGTCTAAGAGAATGATCACCTCACATTGTTATGTTCTGAATGAAGATGTACAAGTATCATTTACTGGTAATTTATTTTCCTTATTTATCAGTCTTTTAGGTTTCATTGATGTGTATGCATCCCACCATATCAAAGATTTCTCTAAAGTGATTTTCTTGATCACTCACTTGGAAATTGTCAGAACAATAATAAAATGGAAATTTAATATCAATATTTTTGCTGCTCTTGGGAGCACTACAGTAGCTAATATATGTACACATTTGATAGCTAAAGAATTTCTATGCAAATACAAAGTACTGGTAATGCAGAGCTCAAGTTAAATGGTAAAAACATAAGATGTCCCTCTACTATACCAAAGGGGTGCTATTTGAAAGATATATCTTAGTTCTATTTTTCAGTGCTAGAACAGATTATTTTCCTGTTTATGCTTGTGTAGCTTAATAAAAGCAGTCCTGAACCATTAGGACTATAATGAAATGAATTCCATGTAGCCATTCTTGATGACTTACTCCTGTTGGGACAGTTTTCAACCTCTTTCACAATATGGATATAAGTTGTATATACTAGGAGATAATGTTTTAGTAAATAGTAGATTTCAAATGTCCTCTCTTTTTGCCAAGTCTCACTAATATTGGGACATTCTGTTTGTTCTCTGACTTCCACATCCCATTTAAAACTTTTTCTCAGTCTTGGAAATTTTTCTCTGCATATCCTTGTTCGATAGCAAAATGTCAACCACAATGCTTAGAGGTCAGCTCTGCTCTTGATTACAGAGAAGGCTGCAGTCCAAGCCTGGCCTGCTAGGGTATCAATATACTTGGTCACAATGGTAAGCCAGAGGTTGTCACATGATTTGAGCTGCTACAAAAAACAAAAACAAAAACAAAATACACTGGGAGTTTCCATAAAAACTTGGCTCTGGAGAAATAAAAACCTAGGAAAGAGGTAGGAGCTGTTATACAGGGGGTGAAAAAATGCAGATTGAAACTCAAGAAATAGTGAAACAGAAAAAAGAGGGCAGAGAAAAGGAGAGGGACAAAAGGAGAGTGTTTGGGTTATAAGAGATTTTAAATGAGGAATCTCTGCCATGTAGACTGTAAATGAATTAATATGATGTCTTAATTTGCTTGGTTTTTTTTAAACATAAATGAAAATCCTACAGTTAATGAAGCAAAATAATTATGGCTCAAAAGCAATCTATATGGACATAGGTTCAAATTTCTTAACGGTGAGACTTCCACATGGACAGTCACATATCCCTGTTTTCCTTGTGTGAAAAGTGTGCCATTGTGGGATTACCCAACACAACTCTCACTGGACATCTCACTGCGGTTCATCTCTCCCTTTCTAGAGTTTGCCAAGTGCCATGACATCTGCTTCAAATGCTGCTTCACCTAATAAAACATTCTCTCTGAGTCTTTTGTAATAAAAAAAGATCTTTGCTATATATGAGTGGGAGATAGGGCATCATCTTTAAAAGAATCTCAATGTTTACCTCCTATAAATGGAACCTTTGTCAGTAAGGTTAGCTAGCTAACCCCTGAGGATTACAACTGAGGTGTCACTTAGGTACACATAGTAAATTTTAATGATTGTGCAATAAACTGTCACAGATTTTAACAGTTTACAGCAATTCACATGAGCTTGCTGCTTCCATGGGCCAGATGTCCGGGCACAGCCTCATTAAGACTTCTTTAGGATGTCACAAGGCTGTGACTAAGGTGTCAGCCAGGTTGTGTTAACATCTCCAGGTTTCACTAAAGAACAATCTGTTTTGAAACTCAACCTGAGTGCTGGCAGACCTCAGTTTCTTAAGCTCTGTGGCTACACAGCTTTTGAGACAGCAGTCTTAGAAACTGAAGCTTCTATGCTATTCCTAAAGGCTTTCTGTACTCTTGGAAGATTCCATATACCTTTACCATGCCTTCTTTGACAAGGTCGCTGAGTGAATCACGTATGCAAAGATAGCCTGCCACCTCAGAAGGGCCTACTCGTTTTTAAAGAGCCTTCACCTCATTCAGTTGGAACCATCTAGAATGATCTACCATTTGATTAACTCTAAATTAAGTGACTTGAGACTTGAATTTTAATGTGATTTTTTGTTTGTTTCTTTGTTTTACCTATGGCAAATTCTACTAGCTGAAAGCAAGCCCTAGGTTCTGTCTATGTTCAGAGGTCAAGGATATTGAAGGGATGAACAGCAGTATAGAGCTCATGGGGGCAGCTCAGGAATTTGCCTCTCGTGGCTCTACATAAGAACTAAGCAGGACAGTAAAGAGCTCCAAACTCTGGCCACTGGATAGCTATGTCACCCAATTTCATTCCTGGCTAAATGACTTTGTAGCTCAATGTATTTCAGTAGGCATTCTACTGAAGACATTTTTGGTGCTATAAACCCAAGAGCCACAGCTATACGGCATGTCTCAATATGATACAAACTTTTGTTAGAGCATGTTCCTAAGCAGCTATGTGGCACAGCATGGAATCATGAGCATGTTGAGCATTTCCTGACTCCCACTAACCATGTCCTGCTTTTAAAATTTTGTTTCATTATATAAGAAAGTACAAATGCTATCCCCTGATTCCTACAGTACTAGGGCCAGACAATACCATGCAGAAATGCATAATGGTAAAGGACATAGCTACATACAGCAGTTAGACAGATCTCTCTGTCTGGTTCATATATTTTGTGTGACCACTAGAAAATTATACAATCTGTTCAGACCTCTGTGTTCACATACAATATTATCATAACTTTACTATCTTTAATATCTGGTGCTGGAATGCTTCATACAGTCATTAACATATTAATAAATGTTAACTACCCAGTTCAGCAGCAAGTCGTTGAGCAAATATTACTTGTGCTCCTAATCTGCTCCTAGCACAGTGGGATAAAGCACAGAATAAGACAGAAAAACTCTCTGCCCTCCTGACCACACAAGCTTACTTATGCACCTGGCACCCCCCCCCCTGCTCTTATTTTTAAGTTATATATTTGGAATATAGAACACCCCTAAGCTAAGATAGAGTCTGAGTGTAAGTTATTGGGATCCTTTAGTTTCTGGTGTACTGGACACAGGTAGATATCCAGTAAAGTTTTACATGAATGAGGAAAAAAAAATAAACAGAGAAATCATAGGGTAGACATTGTGCCGCCAAAAAAGCCTTAATATCCAGGAAGAACATACAATTAGAATAAGTACACACAGTAAGAACTTATTAATGAACTTCCTGCCTCATTAAAAAGTGTTATGTAAAATCATACTAATTTATGATTTTCAGCCTAATAACAGAAAATTAGATCTAAGGAACAAACAAGAAATGAACACACAGACATTAATAGTCACCGCGATTGAAAACTATCTTGCAATCTTCTGGTAACAAAGACACAAACCAAAATGCGGCAGGTTGAATAATTTGTGGCTTTTAATAGAAGTACCATTCTTCGTGAGAAAGATTTGTCCTTCTGTGCTACCAGTGACTACTCTAGATGTAACACTGACAAAACTAATCGTGATGGAGAATCTCTTTATAAGCAGACATCATTTATGCCATTCTTGTATGCTATTCACAGTGGCTCACCACCGGAAGGCTAGGGTCATTATGAGCTGTATAAAACCAGTTGCTCTAACTGATGGTGGTGATGATAGTGCAGACTCTTTTGGTAACACTTGGTCTGGGCCAGCTCCCATTCTACTTTCCTTGTATATGTTCTAATATAATTCTTGCAATATCATTGTAGGGAGTAACTACTTTAGCATTCATTTACAGTTGAAGAGAGGCACAAGACACTAGATCTTTCTAAAGGTCACACAGAGAACAAGACTCCAGAAATCTCACTTCGTGGCACATGTTTTATTTTGTAATTCATAATTCTTCTCTTTATAGAACATCTTCAGAAAGCAATGGGGGGGGGATCACTGTCCACACTGCATATCAAAATTGTCATACTCTCCTGAAATTTAAACTCTCTAGTATACCATTAATAGTTTCTCAGGAATTTTTTCTAACATTTTCTTTGCTGTACCATTATTAGAAATTCAGACTTTGGATTCAACCATTAGAAAGTTAGATACCAGATGTTTGCAATTCTGCTCCTTACCATTAGGTCTGAAAGTTCTCTCATAATATGAGCTAGGGAAGGACTGGAAGTTGTAAGGAATTTGTTTCCATTTTAACTGTCCTCCTTAAAGATAACTATGTTACTAGACCTTGCTGAGTCTAATTAAAATTTTGTTTAACCTAAACTGATTGTGCCAATGATGGTGAGTCCATTTGCTCTGGAAAATTAGCTCCAGCCAGGACTGATGAATGAATAACACATGTGGTGGGAAAACCTATAAATAGCAAAGTTACCCTACTGCGGTGGGTGGCACTGGGAGAATCCATGCAGGATTGGTGAGTTCAGTGCTAAAATTAACTCCAGACAGGAAATATTTTGATACAAGATGGAGTTATACACCTCTGAAGTGTTAATTTTATATATGACTGATACTTCTCCTCCTTGTTCAGCTGACAAATAAATATACTGTACTAATCCAAAGGTTTCATGTTGGCAACTTCAAACATCCTTCTTCATTCTTGTCTCTTTGATCATGAGGAAAGTATTTCTCAGAAAAGAAACAAACAAGGGATTGAAAGGAAGTGGGTTAAGAAAAATCAGCCTATCAGCCACAGCATAGACTCATTTGACAAAACATTAAATTTAGCTCAGATTTAGAACCTTTAATTGACTGAGTTGTAGCCCCCATATTCATGCTAAAGCTTAACCTCCAATGTGACCTTAGTTGGAGACAGAGAATTATGTAGGTAATTAAAGTTAAATGAGGTCAGAAGGGCAGGTCCCTAACAAAATAGGATCTCTGTCCTTGTAAGAAGAGCTAGCTACACATAAGCCAAGAGTGAAACTTGCTTCTCAGAACTGTGGTCCTGACTTTCACAATTTAAATACATTTGTCTTACATCACCCGTTCTAGGGCATCTTAAAGTCATTTGAGCTCACATCTCAAAATTAAATATCAGTAAATATTTTGCTCTTTTTAAGACCTTTATGGGAAAACTTAGATTCCAAAGTACATCTTGTTGGCTTCCTAGATAATGTGGCAAACATTACATCATCTGAAGTCAGCTGCACACCCAGGAAGCCTCTGACACACAATGTAAAGTTCAAGTATCTTATATTGTACATAACCAAACACACCAAACATAGTGGGTTTCTTTTCTCCCATGACCGTGAACTCCTGAGAGCCCAAAGCTGACTGAGTTCTCAGCAAACCCATTTCTTGGCAAAATTTATTGAAAATTGATGTAAACAACTCATGGTATTTAAAAAAAAATTTCTCAATCAAATAAAATCACATCTGGAGTGAAGAAGCACATACTTGTCTATAATTTGTTGGAATGGATTCCCCTTCCCTCCTCCTCAGTTCCTGTTTCTCGACCTTCTCTCTAAAGGCCAAAAGGGTGATGCTCTTTCAAGGTACCAAGTTACAGAGTAACACTGCAGTAGGTAAGGCCATGTCTGGCAAAAAACATCCTTTGTCTTTAAACTGAGATATTTGATCATTCATCTACAGAGCATCACCATTTCCAATAGTGCCAGAAGCTACCTTTTCAAACGTTCATATTCTTCATCTCATTTTGACCTTAGCATTAAATGAAGAAGATATCAATATGTTTATGAAGGTATAAAATACTATTTTTATTAAATAGTAGTATAAAATAGATAATGCTATAAAGTCAGTTCTATGTCAAATCAATGAAAAGAAACAGCATGAAAAGATTTGCTTTCATATATGTGTGTGTATATATATTATATATTTTTGATGAAAAATAACATGTACATATATATGTATATATACATATATATATATGAAATTTCTTTCATCACCAGCATGTAGTAGTTCTACTAGCTTATTCATCAAAACGTTTCAATCAGATGCAGTCTGAATGCTAATATCATCCACTTAGATGCCTTACATATGCACATGGAAGATTTGATTCTTGATCTGGCTGGGCTAGCTGGGGCCCATTGTATTCCCAGGCAGGGCACTGCTGAGATTGGATGCTGTATTGGTCCATACCTCTGTCCACTGTCTCCAAATGCACACCTTTCCTCTAATGTCAAGACTCTCAGGCTTGATCATACAATGTGATGAATATACTTCCAGATTTCATCATCTTATCCTACAGCTGGCCCCTGACTGATAGACATATTTACTTAGTATGACTAAATCTGATTCATGCTCAAATCCAGGCTGCCTGGCATCTAACAAACAACTGGGTGAGCACAAGGTAGTTTATCTTTTAAAACCTCTCACAACTAACTCAACATTGAAAGCCGTAAGGGTTCATCCATAAACCTGGTGGAATTTAATGCCTGTCTCACTTGGCAGCTGCAAGACTGAAATGCCTGGGTAGTGCCTGGGGTGCAACTCAGTGGTAGAGTGTTTGCCTAGCATAAAAGAAGATGAGATTCAAGCCCAAGTGTTGCAAACAAGCAACAGCAAAACACCTGTGTACACTCAATTCCCAGGTATTTTAACATTCTTCCTTGCTTTTTAACTATACAGATCTCTACTGTAAATGTTCTGACAGAAATACATGGATATGGACTAGTGGTTTTACATTTTTTCACTATGCTTCTCAGCAAGAAATACATTTTGTATGTCACTTACTACACTAACAAAAACACATCTATAGTAACTGAGGAAAATTCTTAGAAAAGCATTGAACCTCATTAGCTGATAAACTCTCATATTTTTATTGTGCCAAACTTTACCCTACTGTATTGTTCTTTAGAGTCCAACCCACAGAATTAAATGTACAACCCCAAAAATGGGGTCACAACTCAAAAGCCTTGATAGACAGCATCATCACTGTATCACGTTAGCCGATAAGGGCACTGAGAAGTGCTCTTATTTTAAGTCCGCCAGGAAATTCTCTTCTCTTCCTTTCCTATCATGAGTTATCTTATTTAATTACTTGAGAAATTAAAAAGGGACAATATCTAACTTCGCTGTTTAGTCACCGATCATCACTGAATGCAGAAGTCCAAGAGTTCTACAATACTCATCTTCAAAAAGTACCACTGACCTGTTGGATGGTACTGCGCTCTGTCCATATTGTGATATTGCGTGTCACCTATTCATAAACACAGCCTAGAACACCTCCTCCACAGTAAGCACTTGACACTCACGGTGCTTCCTCAAACGTTCATAGTCAAAGCTGCTACAGCGAGGCCAGGATGAGTTCCTTCTTCTTCTTTTCCGAAGAAGATTGGCTGCTACTGTAAAACTTTGCCACCTCAACATATGATTTCCACCATTTCCTTAGGAACTTCCACTTTCTCACTTAAGGAAAATACTTTAGAGATTCCCTTTGTAAACTGAAACCACACGTAAAATAAGGATCACTCATTAAATATGACCACTGTGACTCAACAAGAGTCAATCCAATAACTGGGACAGCTGTGAAGTATTTGATGGGTTGGAAGTGTACATAGGACAGAACAGCACCGTGTAAGCTATTGTAAGCTATCATCTACCCTGTTAATCAGAATGTCATGTGATGTCACATAACATCTATGATGACTTAAGTTACAAATAAGGGAGCTAAAGTATTTGTGGTAGCACACATTGATGTGTAGCCACACATCTATGCTATCTAAAGCAGCAGAAAAATTTGGACAGCACCTGAAGCATATTCCAGGGAAGCAGTGAAGAAAAGTAAACACATGTACCATATCTCTTCTATTCCTTCTGCAATTGTTCCTCTGAAGGTTTGAAAAGCCCTTCTCTTTCAGGATCCTCCAATCATACTAGAGCTAATCTATAACATGTAAATTCTATATTACCTGCCATAAGATAGAAATAAAACTGAGGTTTTTTTTCTCCCTTATTTCATGTTTCTGATAAAAGATGTCAGAGACATTCAACACAGTTTGGTGGAATTTACAGAACTGACTTTCCATACCATCATTTCTCAGAGATAATCTAGGCTACCAGCTTCCACTGTAACTACCTTCCAGGCTACCTCCTAACTCACTGTAAACAGCGAACTTGCCAATTAATCTGACAGAGTTCCTTGTTCATAAGACCTCATAGGGTTTTGTAGTTTTGCAGTTTAATGGCAGTTCCCCTAGGATAGGGAATATAGACCAAGAGTAAAAATTCTATTTAATCGTGTCTTATTTAGGGTTTTATTGCTGTGAAGAGACAGCTTGACCACAGCAATTCTTATAAAGGAAAATGTTTAATTGGGGCTGGCTTACAGTTTCAGAAGTTTAGTTCATTATCATGGTGGGAAGCATGGCAGCATGCAGGCATCCATGGTGCTGGAGAAGGAGCTGAGAGTTCTACATCTTGACCCACAGGCAGCCTAAAAAGACTATGTGCCAAACTAGGAGTAGCTTGAGCAGCTGAGACATCAAAGCAGACTCCACAGTGACACACTTCTTGAAAGAAGGCCACACCTACTTCAACAAGGCCACACCTACTTCTTCAACAAGGCCACACTTCCTAACAGTGCTACTCCCTGTGGGCCAAGCATTCAAACACATGTTTTTAGAAGTCATTTCTAATCAAAACAATATTAATTGATACAACACATTCTGCCTACATGATTTTCTTTTCTTTTATCTAAATGGCTTTAAAAAACATTCCTCTGGTTTTGTGTTTGTTTTTTATGAGACATACTGCTATTAGGTAACAGGCTAAACACATGATTCATCTGCCTCAGGTACATTTCAAGTGTCCAACAAGGCTTCTTGCCCACCCCTCATCAAGTCATGGGTTTTTACTGAGGTTCTAGTAGATCACAGTTCTCAGTGTGGGTCAAAACCTCTTTGGCAAGACTCTATCTCCAAAAATATTTACATTATGATTCATAACAGTAGCAAAATTGCAGTTATGAAGTAGCAACAAAAACAATTTTATAATTGGGGGCCACCAGAACATGAGGAACTATAATAAAGGCTAACAGCATTAGGAAGGCTGAGAATCACTGTTTGCGACTTTCTCATTCTTCTTTCCTTTTGTTAATATGCTCTTTGTCTCTCTTTAAGTATCTCCCTGAAGAGACAGCTCTCTGTATAGCCATAGTTCCATTTAAACTCCATCTGATGGCTTCTTTAAAAAAACCCACTATGGTCACATTTGATGATTCAGGGTTTAAATCTTCAAATCTCCAGAAGCCAGCTTATCTTTTAAGCTTCTTTGACTGAGCAAGCTGGCCTTTCATCTTCCGTGGCTTTAGGTCACAAATCTGACTAGTTCTGTAACCTAAAGAAACTAAAAATGTTTAGTTTCTTCTACATTATTATAAAATCATCTTGTTTTAAAAGTCTTCCCTTTCATCAGCCATTGCTGCCCTTACCCTGTTCTTTTTTTTTTCTTCTAATGTTCTGAAGATCTCAGACTTTGTATTTTAAAACAAATTGTGTGTATATTTGGAGTTTCGAGAAATATCATAGGACATAGAGAAACAAGAAAATGTTGTTATATTGAAGCAAACTAACACATGTCCTCTTACATATTTTTCTGTGTCTATAATAAGAGCAGCTAAATGTGTTTTCTAACAAAAATTCCCAATGGTCTTAGTGTTTCTATTGCTGGGATGAAATATCACAACCAAAAGCAACTTGGGGAGAAAGGGGTTTATTTTATGTTAGAACTTATAGCACATTATCCATGGAAGTCAGGTCAGAAACTCAAGGCAAGAACTGAAGTAGGGGCTATGGGAGAACACTGCTTACTGGCTTCCTCAGCCTGCTTTCCTTTACCATCCAGGACCACCAGCCAAGTGGTGGGAATGTCCAAAGAGAGTTTCGGCCTCCCAAATCAATCAAGAAAATGCCCCACAGGCCAATCTGTTGGGAGAATTTTCTCTGTTGAGGTTCCTTCCTCTCAAATAATTCTAGCTTGTGTTAAATTGATGTAAATCTAGCCAGGATTACCAATCCTACACAATCTTCTTCGTTTCAGTCCTCCCTTTGTTCATCTTCTGTACCCTCTGACCTATATCTCTGCATTTTTAAAAAGGCTGGAGCTCAGGCTGCAAAATAAGAGTTTAAATTCACTTTTGCTGATCCATTCAATCTTGTGATCTCTATGTCTGCAGGGAAGTACTGCGCTTGGATAGAGTTAAGAATAGAGGAAAAACCTCAAATTTAACACAGCTCCCATTTTCTCACTGCTGGAAAGCATGGGACATTTCTTCCTTTCGAAATCTGATTTATTTCCAGCCTTGTCCAGGAACTACTGGGAGTTAAAGTAGCAGATTGCTCATGGGCCCAGTCCTCAGTGAAGAGCGATCTCTGGACTGTTTCATTCCTCACCAATCACAGTTCTGTGTCTCAGCGAAAGAAATCACAATTCATCCTGTCCCTGGCTCTTCCAGGCACAAATGAAGCAGTGCTTCCTATGTTCCTTTCAACTCGGCATAAAATCAGAATCTGCGTGCACAGCTGCCAGCAAAGTGTCATGGTGTGTAAAGCTGAAAGTGGAAGGGGGTGAGCTTAGGCAGATCTCCCTGCTGTCTCTGCAAGACACCAGAAAAAAAAAATGACTTCAAAAAGCAGCACTCTCACGGACAAGGCTTTTGAAACTGCCCCCCCCCCACCCCAGAAAATTAAATGCAACATGTGTAGGACACTCTAGCCCATTGCAGATGCAGGGAACAAATAAAGCCTTTGTGACCACATCCACTGCTGCTGTTTGTTGCCCTTTGTTCTGCATGTTGACTGGTTAGGCTGAGAATTGATGCTCCTTGCCTTGGGAATTTATATCCACCCGTTGCAGAGGCTAAAGGTATGCAATTATGTTTTAAGGACGAGGGCACAACTCTGTGTGTGTGTGAAAGGGAGGTGGGGGGGGGGAGAAGAATGTAATTCCAGCAATCTGGAAGAAGAGGCAAAAGGACCTCAAAGTCATTCTAAGCTACATATACAACATGAGGCCAGTTGAAGCTTCATGAGACCCTGCCTTAGTGGGAAAATGAATGAGTGGCGGAGGAGAAAGAATCAGTGTGCTAAAAAGTATTAAACCATTTAGCGCTTCAGACCTTTGCTATTCACGTGGCATATGTGAACACCTAGTATAGTGAGGATTTGGTTTCTTTAAAACCCATTATGTGAATGTGTTTTTGTTTTTATCCCAGGTATGAGATATGGGGCTGCTTCAGACTGTCCACAGCCACTAACTATGATTTGTCCTGTGCTCTAGGAGGGGCGTGATTTTTGCCAGCTACAGATAGTTTATGTTTGGAATTCTGTGGACTCTTGAGAGGGTATAAACATGAAAGCCTGTGGCACCTGCTGCTCCCCATCCTGTTGTAGGATCCTGCTGCTGCTTTTTGCTATTGCTGAATTGCTGGGTTGCTGACTTGCTGGATTGGGTTGCAAAAATTGCTAGATTGTAGGACTGTTGGCTTGTTGGCTTGCTGGTTAGAGATATTCTGAAGACAAAGATTGGACTTGCTCCAAGGAATTCAACATGCCTAATCATCAGGAGTAGTCTAAGTAGGTCTAGGCCCCCTTTCCCCTCTAACCTTCCTTCTTGCTACCTAGTGTTGGGGAGTTGAAAGGGATTGGGGTGGAGAAGAGTACTAAATATAGGAACCCAATAAAATAGTCAAAAGGCCTGGCTACAACCTAGGGACTGGTTAGGGTTTTAGAGTCTCAGACCTGACACCGACATGCTGAATCCAAACTGGGGACTTAAACGGTTCCAAGGTGGTTTTGGATGTGAGCGAAGTCCGAGAGGCATCTTCACAGCTGACTTGATCGTCTCTGGAGCATGGGTAAGTATGGTATACTTCCACATTATAGTTGCACTTCCCACCATTTTAGAGACCCAGGGCCAACCTTTGTGCAAAGATATAAACTAGAAAACTGCCGTAAATAAGCATTTGTGCCCTTTAAATTTTACTTAACTTTTATTTGTGGGATGACATCTCATCCAACCTGCAGAGGTGTTGAACATCCTTTGGTCCAGTGCGTCCATGCTGTCCTTACTACTATATGCTACCCTCTTTTTAGTCACTTGTGACAACTGTCACAGCATCACATTGCTGTGTTCATATACTTATCATTTTATTTAATAATGAACTCAAGGTATCCATGGTAGCCTAAGTTGGTTCCTTTAAATGAAAAGCAAAAGTCCTTGTGTGTGTCTGTGTGTTTGTGTGTGTGGTGTGTGTGCACGCTTGCACATCTGCATGTACATACATATATATGTTCAGTCTTGTACATGGTTCTTGGTACCTAAATCTGTCCCTAGGGAAAAGCTCATTGTTGAATTGAAGTGAAATCATTTCTAAATACTTATTATTTTGATGGTTAAATGCTAATGCCTGAACAACTTTGCCCAGCTCAGTTTAAGGAGTGATTGTTGGCCAAGAGAGAAACAGCCAAGAGGGCTAACACATCTAACATTTCATAAATAGACATCATCACATAGATTTTTTTTCTAGTAAAAAACTTAGTGAATGTTGCAATGGTCTCCTCTATACTAAAACAGTGTTGCCTGGGTGAAATCCACAAAAGGAAACAACTCTCAACAAGACAATAAACACTGTGTATAGTTACACAAATACACTGTTGGCTACATACACCAGTGAATGTCATTATCAGACACACATTTGAATTGGTGCTGTATGACTGAAGGTGAATCCTCACCACAGCAGATTTGGTGGTTTTGTACACTCTTGCTGTGAGTCATTTATAATATAATGTATGGGGTTTGATGTAAATTCAACATCCATTATTAGTGTGTACTCTCATTTATGTGTGTGTGCACATATTCATGCAAGAGTATTGGGTGTGTGTTGTATATGTGTTGGGGTTGGGGTGGGTGTGTTGTAAAGAGAATCTGCAGGCACAATATTTAAAGAGTAGAACTGAGCCCTACTTCCAAGCCCCTGCGTCATTCAAGCAAGCTAAACCAACCTTTTCTTCCAGTCCAGGATTCTATGCTCTCTGCATGTGTTCTTCACTTTCCAGTGCAATGCAGTTAGCTCGATTAAGCACTTATTGTGCATGTTAAGAACCCTTCCAGAGCTACTCTGGGAAGGTCTGAAGAATGCACAAATGAATATAATCAGGTCTCTGCCTCATGGAGAATGATGGCAGGTGCAGGAATTAATATAAACAGTGCTTGCCAGATTTGAAGGTCAAAACTTTCCTGTTATTAATCTGGCTTACATCCCAACTAAGTATATATTACTTTTATCTTAGCTGACCTACTATCCTAAAGGGATATCCAGTCAATCCAGCACAACTGAGAGGTATAATAAAAACAATACATATGTTAGTTAAGCCTTCATGCTTTGCTGTTTTTTGTCGATTTTTTGGAACAGGGTTTCCTCATAAGAATTCAGATTTACTATATAGCCCAGGCTGGCCTCAAACTCATGATTCTCCTGTTTCTGTACTTAGTTACTGCCATTAGGGTCTTGCACCACTATTCCTGGCTCTAAAGTATTAACTTCAATCTTTTGTAATGTAGATCAATATGCGTATCTTTATCTATTTATTGTCTGTATGGGGAGCTGAACACACAGCCTTGCCTTCGTCAGGCAAGTGCTCTTCCACTGAGCTATATGCTAGACCCTTTCAAAAGTATGCCTAAAGCAGATATTTTCTGTGGTGTAACCGTTGATGTGTGTGTCTTCAGGTCCTGGAATATGATCCAATCACTTTAGTCTCAGACCTGTACACTGACAGTTCCCCCCACATGGAATACCAACGCTTTGGATTTTCTAGTTATTGGCTCCTCAATACTCAAAACAATTCTCTGATGCTATTAAAGTCGATCCCTCAGTCTCCATAAGATAGATGTTCATCTACCAGTCAGTACACTTCATAGGCATATAGTAATCTAATCAATATTTTCAGAGAAATGAAAACCAAAACTCTTCTGAGATTCCTTCTCAGCCCAGCAATCATGGTCTTTATCAAGAAAACAAATTACATCATATACTGCCAAGGTTCTGAGGAAAGGGGAGCTCACACATGGTTAGTGTGACTGTTGTGGGTGTAACCAACTAGTCTCCAGTGGGATTTAGAGCCCATTCCTCATGAGAGAATTCATGTCTGTTACTATAAACTTAGTCAAAAGCCCATAGCTGGGGAAGTCCTAGGCATTGACAGGGAGGGCAGGAAAAGCACGCTGCTGTTATTTTGATAAATTCACATGGCATCAAACTGCCCTGTGTTTATGCTTATATTCCTTGTCAAATGCTATTCTCAGCCTCATTCAGATTAGCTTCTCTTTGCAGTAAGGGGCAGTAAATGCAGCAACTCGTGGCTGCTTAAAATGCTGAGAGCAACTGACTGCTGGGTGTTCAGCACTCAAAGGGGATTTATACTGTGTCCTCTAAGATTCAGGGAACGTCACAGAAGAGGAAATAGAAAAAATGAAAAGGCTGCATGATGGAGAGAAGGACTGCAAAATGTTTTCTGGACATGACAGACACTGCAATAAAAAATTCACAGCAGCTGCTATATACACTGGGGCCTGCACAGAAGTAGGTCTGTGGACATCAGTCATGGGTGAGGACAGGCCCCAGAGTGCTACTGTCTCTCAGAACTACTGGCTATTGGTAAATGCTGAGGGAGAGAGGATCACTGTATGTAGTGCGTGTTCACCTGGTAAGCCTACCAGGTTCCAGGGCATAGTTCCACATCCATTGTCATATGATGGCCCTCATTAAGCTCAGTGAGTCAAAAACCAACACCAAAGGACGTGGAAGTGTGAAGGGACTTCAGGGAAAACAGAGGTTGATGGGAGTGAGAGGAAGAAGTGAGCACAGAGGTGAGAATAATCAGAATGCATTATGTACATATAGGGAACTGTCAAAGAAAAATTCATAAAATTTGAGACTACATTCATGGGGATCACTTCAAGAATAAGTTTTATGTATTCCTTTAATTTTCTTTATTTTATTGACAATAGAGTTTCTTCATACAACACTATGGTTAACCCTCCCCCTAACTCCTCCTAGATATATTTAAATGCCACTTATTTGTTCATCCATTCAACATGATATTGTTCATCTCCTGCATGTCAGGTACGTTTCTACTGCCTCAAGAGTACAGTCATTACCAAAGTAGATCACTCCTTACGTCTTGAGGCTTATGAATGGGTTGACGGGTAACTAACTGTCAGTAATGTGCAAAAAAGTAATTCAATAATTCAGTATCAGGACCACTCAGTAATACCTCATTTTAAATGGTGAATTCTAACACTGAGAAAATAAAACTGGTTGAGATCATCATGACAGAGGATCATTCTCTGTGGTCCCTTAATTTGCCTAATAAACATACACACAGAGTTTCACATGTTCTCCATGGATATTAAATCACCCAGCCTTCAAAATATGCTCTAAAAGACATGTTTCATCTGGTGTCCTTTTACAGATAAGGAAATGACAGCACATAAAAGTTCTCCCTTAGATTGATGGTGACTAAAGCCAGATTGAACCTGGATGGTTCATATCCAGAGTTTATTCTACCACACCCTCTGACATGCTGCCACCTGGCTCCTGTGAGAGCTGATATCACTAATCCAGGAGATCAGTATAACTAGCCTTGCTGCATACATTAAAAGCCTCTGTGTTACCACTATGGGGAACTTGCCAGCCCACATGGCTGCATCTAGTGTCAGCTGCAGTCAAGTTTCGTAAGACAAATGTTTCACTTTTCACTGAGGTAGCATTAATATTCAGTGAGATATTCACATCTTAAGTTAATAATTCACTGAGTATGATGAATGCATATATTCATGGATAGCCTCTATCAAGGCAGAGATCATTTCTAATCCTGAAAGGAAGGTCTCTCTTTTTCCCTGGTTTTTTTTTGGACAACTGTATGCATTTCACTTGGTCTGCATTTACATATGCCCGCAGGAGTTTCAATAAAGAGTGATGGTTTTGATTCCCCATAAATGTCTCACATGTCAGAGCTAACCAACTATCACATTTGAAAGTAGTATCAGTCATATTTTCAACAACAAGCTGCAATTCCGGACTTCTCTGCCTCTATTTATCTATGCATTCTGCCTCAAAGTGTCAATCATGCGCTGTTTTCACTAAATACACCTGGTTTTACAAACATCACCAACTATCAGAGTGCCAAAGAAAAAAAACACCAGCTCATTTGCCTGTCTGTCTGTGATGTGTAATGTAGAGTAATACTACCCACAGCTCACCAAACAAATGCAGCAGGTCTATTTATCTAATCACCGAAAAAAACAGAGGCCATGAGCACTGACAGTAAACACTGGAGATAAGACTTGCTATTTCCATACTGATTTCCTCAGGAGGTACCTAACTTGATAGACAAGAAGGTGGCATCAGAATGAATTCTAGGGCCATGATTCTCAAATTTTTACACAGACATAAGTCCTCTGAGAATCTTCCTAAAACATAGACACTTATTTCTTAGGTTTCAGCTGAACCTGACACATTCTAAGAGTTCTTACACATGCTGCTGATGCCACTCAAGAAAGAGGCAATGCTGATGCGGGGAGGTAGCAGAAAACATTCATTTTTCAATTAAGAAAACATGTATAGGTACTTTTCTCACTGATGTGAACAAATGTCTTCCAAGGAGTAATTTAAGGGAGAAAGGGCAAGGCACGGTGGCAGAAGAGGTGTGGTAGAGAGAACATGAGGTTGTTTGCTCACATCTGTGAAGAGCAGAAGGCAGAGAAAGAGGAGAGTGCTAGCATTCATCTGGTTTTCTTCTTCCTTTTATCCACTCTAGTGCTTAGGTTCATGAGGTGGTGCCATCCACAGAAATCCTCTTTGAAGACATCCTCACAGACACATCCAAAGTATGCCCGACTAATGCCCATGGCTTTTCTTAACCTTCATGTTGACAATATAAGTTAACCTTCACAAATCTCTCCACCACCCCTCTGACAAAGCATTAGACAGTAAATGGGATCAAGTAAGAAGCTCTGCGTTATTGGCATAAACAAATGGCGTGTTTAACCCAGGTCTCGGCACAGTGTTAATATGAATGGTCACATTCCAAGGGCACACTAGGGTTGATGAGATTTCTTAGATGGATTGGACCTTGGGAATTTTTTTTTCGGAATATGTGATGCTTGCACACCCCTCTAATAGGGTATTAAACACTCAGAAGTCCCTTTTCACCCAAAGCTTCTAGAGCTGCAGGGGAGTTTCTCCTTGATCTCAGTATCTTTACAAAATAAAGAAAAGCAAAAGAGTGGGGCATAGCTCCTGACGAACACGTGTCCAGCTCATGTAGAGAGGTTTGGCTCACTCTCTAGAGCTGTAAGGAAATCAAACTTTTTTTTGTGTGTATTTCCTATTTTTGTTTTGCTTTGCTTCTGTCTTCCTGAAACAAGTTTCAACCCAACGAGACTAAGCTTATAAACTCTTACCAGGGCATTGACTTAGAAAAGTAGATCTGGGTGGAAGAAAGCATCAGAAGCTATGAACCGTGCCAGCATATTCATTATGAGTCTCAGAAACAATGATAAGGTCTATGTTTTCTTTTCTGTGCATGAACAGGGTCTGTTCACCCTTCTTCCTAGTCTACCTGGGAAAGCTAGGACTTGTGTCTAACTTCTCTCAGTCCCCCCCCCCCCCCCGCCCACTTTATCTCTTGCTAGGGAAATGATATCTGTCTGACAGCTCAGACCTAATATTTCTTTCCAGACTGTCAAACTGGTCTATTCCACCACAGTATTTAAAACAGAAACAGACTTTAAAACTTAGAACTTCTAGAAAGCCTGAGGCACTGTGAACAGCAAAGAGTTTTCTTTCTGGTGTGGATTGTCCTCTCCCAGGTAATTTGGACTTCTGAAGTCTGGCCTTGCATCATGTTATGACACTCTGTCTCAGCTATTCAATTGCACAGTTCTGATGAACAGAGGTGAAGCTTTGCAAAGTCTCACTCACTGAAAAACATATAATAATAATAAAAAAAATACTGTGGTAACTATTCAGTAAATTCCTGCTACTCTTATATCTAATGCCTACAGTTCTATGTGATCGAGAATAAGCCTGGTGATGGGTCACAAAATCTTAAAAAACTACAAACTCATATCATGTCCCTTGTGAGTATCACATTCAGGAGCAGATGCTACAGACCAACGAAGGTGGCCACCGTTAGGCATTAAGCTTCTCTTCTTAGTTGTTCACCTTCAACTGACTGGGGGAATTTTCTCATTTCTTTTCAGTCCTTGGAGTAGGAAAGATTACTGCCCATATTGTATAGAGAGGGAATCGAGGGCTTGCTCTGTGAGAAAATGTATAACTCTATGTCTTCGATGCATCTTTGAGCTGACAAGCAGCAGGAATCAGATTTGCTCCTGTGACCTCATTTAATAATGCAACATTGATCAGCACATTTCTAGGAAGCAAATGCATTTACATTAGTTGCATATAAGACAGTGGCTGCTATAGATATCCATGGCCTACAACAGAAGGGCAATGCCATTCTCACCAAAACATTAAGACGGCAAAGCTAGAGCCCTCAAAATTATAAGTATTTTGACAGGTGCAATCTGTACACCTTTAGTTAAGGAGTAAACTATACTTTGGAAGAGCTGGTCCCAGTCCATATTATTGCCTCCATGAGAAATAAATAATAATCACTAATAATTTGCCTTTTATTGGTCAGACTCTGTCTTTGGTCTGGGACTCCAGACATTTCTGAACATATAAGCTCATTTAGTTTCACAAAGCCCATTCCTAAAGTAGATGTCACAGCAAAGCACTGTGTCAGTAGTAGTCAAGAACTGCACTCAAAGGGTTACGTGTTGAATTTTACACACTCAAGGATCTTGACTTCATTTTTTAAAAGACTAAAGGCTATTTTAACATCTTCAGTTTTCCACATGAGCAAGGATGCTTATATAATCATTAGCTGCAATAATCAAGTGGAAAGCACATTGATGAATTTTGTTGGAAAAATACAAAATATTTTATATACAGTGAGTTTTGTAAAAATTGGTTTCTTGGAGCTCTAACAAAATCTGTTGTTGCTCATGCCCTTTCTGTAGGTAGGTAATAAAACAGGCCCCCAGTCACACTAGAGAACCATACGAGCGACCTGGAGGGACCTGTCTCTCAAAGACCACGGGTTAAGACAAAGTTGTCATTGTATTAAAGTAATTCAATACTTCTAGAATTTTCAGTGTTGTATGAATATTGAGACATATTCACATATGAAGTCACAGACTAAATTTATGTCCAGTAACAAGAACATGAAGATTTTTTTTTCATTATAATACATCTTGTTCAAAATACAAAACCACCGGGCGTGGTGGCGCACGCCTTTAATCCCAGCACTCAGGAGGCAGAGGCAGGCAGATCTCTGCGGGTTCAAGGCCAGCCTGGTCTACAAAGTGAGTCCAGGACAGCCAGGGCTACACAGAGAAACTCCGTCTCAAACAAACAAACAAAAACAAAAACAAGAAACAAAACAAAAAAATGAAGTAAAAATACAAAATACAAAACCATCTTTAAAAACATACAGGGCAATGCAAGTGGCTTATAATAAATAACTCACCTTCTAAAGCAAAAACAAAAGAAAACAAAAAGCCACTGAAACTTTGACAAGGTCCATTATTCCATAACTATGAGAGTTAAACTCCAGGAAGAATTCTTATGCAATCGCTGCTGGGGCATAAATATGTGTCATAAAAGTTTACCTATTAACAATTTGCTCCCCAACTCAGGTTAATATAGTTGGAAGTGGTGTCTTTGAGAGCTAGTTAGGATTAGACAATATCTTAAAAGTAAAGTTTTCATAATAGTATTATAAGACAAGCAGAAAGATTCAAAGTGTAGGATTCTCTGTCTTGCCACAGGACAGTGGTTCTCAACTTTTCCTAACAATGCAACCCTTTAATACAATTCCTCATGTTGTGAGGACCCACAGCCATAAAATCATTTAGTTGCTACTTCATATCTATAATTTTGCTACTGTTATGAATCATAATGTAAAATTTTTTAGAGATGGAAGTTTGCCAAAGGTATAGCAACCCACAGGTTGAGAACCACTATCATATGATACCATATGTTCCATTATGAAGCATGGAAAGAAGGCTGCCTCCCAGTGTCATGTCATTTGACATCCCTGCTTCTACAAAATATGCCAAAGTAAATGAGTCAAGTAAGCCAAATAAACTCCCTATTCTTAAAATTCTACCTGTATTTCATCACAAACCAGAAATGGGCACTAAAAAATCTCAGCATTCATTTCTATTAAAAGCAGATCTACACCTCTGAAGATGTGCAGGCATGGACAGACCTTGTCTACTTACTGGCACTTGGAAGCAGGCTGCAGATGGCCTCGTGCTAGGCTGTAATGCAGCTGGCACACAGTTGGGAAACGAGTGCCTCTCAGAGTGTCAAGGAATCAAGGTTACTATGTGGTACAAAACCATGGGAGCTGGTGACACCATATGGCATTGATATTACACATCTACTACTGGGAATCTGTTGACTGTACGTCAGGGACAGTAGATGAAGAGGCAACTATGTGAACTAGGGGAAAAAGAGGATACGGTTAGTCTAAGTCTGATACTTTTTATATCCAACCTTAGTCTTCCACCTGACCTATAAAAAATTGGGGGTGACTTCACCAGGGTACAGGCTACAAGCCAGATTGAAGACTGGGATCCACCCACAGCTGGTGACTATACAAGGCTTCCATGATCCAGCCAGGTAACCTCAGGTAAATATCCTATTGGAAGTGCTCTAGATGACCTGGTTTCCTGAGAAAGAAGGGTCTATGGACCCTTCCCATCTACACTAAGACACCTTTCTATAGGCATTACCATTCTCTAATACACAATGGGCTTCTAGAATGTGATTTATTGATATTTTCCACAGTAAGATTTTCTGCTCAGACATCCTGTCTCCTTGCAAAGTATAAGTGACCCTATTGGGAAGAGAGGATAAGAATTAAGTTACAAGTCAATTAGAGAATCTAATTACAATTGGACTGTCCATGAGTTCAGGGGCATTTGTATTATGATGGATTAAGCTGAACTGTATCTTTGTGTTTAATTCTAACCACTTGTTAAACAGGGAACATGTTGTAGTTCTCACACAACCCACCATTCCATCAAGGCACTTTCCAGTTTCAGCTTTTAGAATATTTCTTTCTTTGAAAACTCAGAAAGATTAGTTTTAAAGTCTTGATCCCAAGAAAGAACCCAGGGATCCATTCAAAACCTCTTTATCATTTACTGCAGAGAACTATAACACAGATGTGAATTCAACTGGAGATATTCCACAATCTCAGGCAACAGTATCTACTGAAACCGAACTTTTTATTCAACACTTATTTATTGGTAACTATATTCACTTATAACAAATATAAACACTTACTTAACTACTAACCCTACGAATGACTACAACCCCTATTACCTAACCACTAAACCTATTGATAACTATTACAAATATTTTCATAACCTTTAAGAAGGATACAGTCTCTGGGGCAGGTCCTCAGTGGTCAGGAACACAGTCTCTAGGGTAGACCCTTTAATGCACTTACCAGTCTTTCTTCTGGAATATCTCAGACGCAGATCCATCAGGGTAAATTGGCTATGGCAGTCTCACCTTAAATAAGGCTTGAGGCTTTCTTCTCTCTGGAAGACCTCAGCTGTCTGTAGGCCAACTTATTTCCTTTGTATCAGCAACTCAGCTTCTCTGCCTCAGTCTTTAAAGCTGGCCACAGTTACGTTCAGGCCACTGTTCGGACAGCTCAAACCCCTCTAGGCAAAAGCTGAGCCACAGGGTTTAGTCCTTGGCCTTCTGCTGTTTGCTGAGGCTTTCTCTGCTCACCAGCTTCTTTCTGCCTCAGGAAGATCTGGCCATTAGTCCACCAGCACTTTCTCCATCAGAGGCTACAAACTACTCCTTGTCCTTTCTAGCGTGACTTGCTGGCTTTGGAGCTCTCTCGCATTCGGCCCCCTTGGCTCCATCCACTTGCCCTTAAATAGGATCTCTCCTTGTTCCACCTGGCTTCAGCTTAATCTGGGCTCTGCCCACTTAGCAGCTGAAAACAATGCCAGGCCATAAAACTTGTTTTTCGTCCATAAAGTCTTTCCTTGTTTCACTTGGCTTCCTCCTTGTTTTTAGTCCATAGAGACTCCCCTCATTTCACCTGACTTTCATCCTTGTTTTTGGCCCATAAACTGATAAACTAATTGCCCACATTCAAGTTGATCTTCATGCCCTGGATTAAGAGATTGTATCAGAAACCCCTAGATATTTACTAAATCTAATTTATATTAATCTATCTCTTTACAATCTACCATGTATGAAGCCATATGTGATCCTCAATGAAGGGATCAATAGCTCAACAACCAACATGCTCAGCCAGGCCCTCACCTGGAAAAGATTTAAGCACATCTGTGGAAATGCTATGTGATTCATTTCTGTACCAGATATTCTTCCGGTAGGAAAAAAAAACATAAAACAAAAAACAGACTGCATTGCTAATGTTCACTCATCCACAATAAAAACAGAATCCCCAGTGTTTCTGACTGGGTGATTAATTAGCAAATGAAAAGTGCTGGAGGGCAGGATTTCCCTAACTTTCAGGAGCACAGCACCTACCAGGAGATGTTGTCAAAAATGCATATTTTGAGTCAGTACATTTGGGTAAGAGTCAAGATTTTGCATTACTAATGGACTCCCAGGTGACTTGGATGACACTTGCTCAAGGCCACACTTTAAGTAGTAAAGCAAGGCACATGTGCTCTGAAGCTGCCACTAGAAACTCACTTCATTGGTCACAGTGTCAGGTTTCTGATGCTCTATGGCTATATGTGACTAGTGGCTGCCACACTAAACTACATCCACAAAGAATATCTCCAGCATCTGTAATAAGTTTGTGGGACACGATTGTTGAAAATGTTGGATCAGCGGTCTCAGATAACATTGTAATTCTCTTTGATTTTTGTTTCTTTAGATTTTTTTTTACTTTATTTTTTATTTCTTCAAGTTACATCTCAATCGCAGTCCCCTCCCTACTCCCCCCTCTAGTCCCACCCTCCCACCCACAATCCCCATCCTCTTCTCTTTTATTTTTTTAAGTTTAAGGTATATCTTATTTCCCCCAATAGCTTTCAGTCCAACAAATGGCTCTTTCTCTTATAATAATAAATACAATACAAAACAACAGAGGTAATTAGGCCACAGTTATGAGGGTTATATGGCTTAGCATATATTCCCAATGTCCAGTCCATATGTATTTGGCACCTGACTTTAACATTCTACTATCTAACCATCTCCATGAGTTTAAAGTTCTATATCTAATTCCACTTTCATACTAACTTGCAACACAATTTTAAAAACATCTTCTTAGATCCATAACACTCTCACTCTCTTGATTCCTAAACAATTCAAAATTTAATTATGAGACTCTAGCTATCTATTCTTCAACCACCTCAGAGACCTGAGAAGGATAAATATATCTGATTTTATAGGAAGTACAGGGCCTGCAGCTTCCAAAACTAAGAAATGACCTATCAGTGGCTGCCTGGACAGTTCCCATTTTCTCTCCATGCATTACAGCATCGATCTTCAGTCATTTGGCCCCATTTCTCTGACAGACATTGATTGCAGAGCAGGGGCTATGAAGGACTTGCCTACCCTGTCTTGGCAGAGCTAGGCTGTTGACTTACCTGCTTCCAAGTTTTGTCCTTTTTGGACAGCATTCTGTCTACATTTGGAGCAAGGTGTTTTTCCTGCCAAGAGACAGGCTTCCGACTAATTCAGTCATCTCCCACTGGAGATTCTTCGATGCTCATCTTCTACTTGGAGTAGAATAGGGGGTGCTGTCAGGAGTTGATATGTCTCGATATTAAAAAAAATCTAAAGTTAAGAAAACATTTTTGAATGCCATATTCTGCAGATCTCTTGAGGTTTTTGAAGAGGCCCCTATCTATCTCTTATATTAGGATAAGCAGATGTTGCTTGTCTCTTAGCAACTTTATTTCTGATTAGCTTAGAAAATAACTATAATAGTCTGTCATAGAACCTAACACAATAACAGGCTTGCATGACCATTCGCTTGAATTTCTTAATTATCCTAAACAGTTTATGACAATTAGTAGCAAAAGGCCGAAACTTCACATTTCATTTTTTTTCTTTACCCCCTAACCATTCCATCCCATTTCTCTGCAGTGGAGTGTCCCTATATAATAGTCCCTCACCTCAGTTCAGCAGTTGTATGAGGACCAAAAGCCTCCTCATACATTGGGGGTCTATGAGGCAGTACCACCAGTGAAAAGTGTCTCATTGCCAGGGAGAGAGAACTAAAAAACAAACAAACAAATAAGCAGACAAACAGATAAAAAAAGAATAAAAAATAGAAAAAAAAATAAAAAATAAAAAGTCTATGTCCATGTTCCCTTTGGTGTGTTGATTGTAGTATCCCTATCCTCTACTATATAGCTAAAATCCTACTATAAGTGAATAGATGCCATATGCATCCTTCTGAGTCTGGGTTAGCTCACTCAGGATGAGCTTTTCTAGTTCCATCCATTTGGCTGCAAACTGCATAATTTCATTGTTCCCGATAGCTGAATAATATTCCATTGTGTAGATGTACCACAGTTTTTAATCCATTCTTCAGTTGAGGGACATCTGGGTTGTTTCCAGCTTCTAGCTATTACAAATAAGGCTGCTATGAACATAGATGAGGAAACTTCCATATGATTCCATGAGGAGACATTTGGGTGTATACCCAGAAGTGGTATGGCTGGGTCCTGAGGCAAAGCTATTCCAAGTTTTCTAAGATATCGTCAGACTGATCTCCATAGTGGTTGCACAAGCCTGCACTCCCACCAGCAATGGAGTAGGGTTCCCCTTTCTCCACACCCTCGCCAGCATGTGCTGTCATTTGAGCTTTTGATCTTAGCCATTCTGATAGGTGTGAGATGGAATCTCAGAGTCATCTTGAGTTGCATTTCTCTGATGATTAAGGATGTTTAGCATTTCTTCAAGTGTCTCTCAGCCATTAGGGATTCCTCCTTTGAGAATTCTCTACTTAGCTCCATCCCCATTTTTTGATTGGATTATTTGATTTCTTGGCATTTAATTTCTTGAGTACTTTGTAGATTTGGGATATTAGCCCTCTTGTCAGATGTGGGGTTGGTGAAGATTTTCTCCCAGTCTCTTTAGATTTTTCTTTGTTACTTTCTCTCCATTACCCTCACATTGAATTTGTTGTAGCTTTAAATATCCTCTGTGACTTTCAATATAAGCTATAGGAATAATCCTTGATTTTCATAACTAAAATAAAAAAATGTCAGTATTTATCTCTTAATATCAAGATTGAAGACTTGATATTAAGATAAAAGACTGTCAAAAACCAGATTTTTTTTGTTTCTTGTCCATGTTCTCCCAATCTACTTTGCCATGAAAGTACTTCTTACTCTGTCTCATGTAGCAAATTATCTTTGCAGTCATTGAACATCCTACTCACTGTTTAAAGAGTAACAATCTTTCTGGACAAAAAATACATACTCAGATATCAAACATACTACAATCTGAAGGGGGTTCAACAAAATTCAGTTAGGAAGCGATAGCTTGTGACAGGTGGCAACACCTGGGCAGAAGGTCTCCAGTTCAATCATACTGCATTTTGAATTTCAGAATCTGATTGAAGACAGGGAGAGATTTTAAAAAGTGGAAGATTTAAAACATGTAAATGCCACAAATAAAGGTTCTGGAATTGAGCTGTATTCGATGATGCCATCTGGCACTGCTGACAGACACCTTCTATGTCAGTCCTTCTATTTTCGATAGAATCTCTAAAATGAGTTTGAAACACTGAAGCAAATGAAATGCACCTTTAAGCATCTCTGAATGAGCAACTCCAGGTTCTGAAGGAAGGTTATTAGAATCCTTGACTACTTTCAAATGGTTGATAAACCATGTGCCTATGAACTGGAATACTCAGATTAAAAAGGCTTTAATTATTATGGATGGTAATATGAAAACAAAAAAAGTAAAAAACATAAACAACTTTGGCTGCTCATTATTCTATCTTTACATCATTAAGGGTACAAGTATAACATTAAAATAAATCTGGAAGACACCCTGTGGAATGTAGGTTTATTGTGCAAATAAACATTACCTTTGTCAATAAGAGAAAATAAAGTAAGACTTGATAGTTTCAACAATACAGTAAGGCAAGAAAAAATGGGAAAATGGACGACTTCATTGTTTTATAATTTAAGCATACATAATACTAACATAATATCTTTGCCAGTTACTAAAGCAAATTGACAAATATGCACGAACAATAGGGATATCTTGAACATCCTTGATGTGGTCTGAATTCTTCAGAGTACAGCTTAATGTAGCCATCAAAATAAACCCTTGAAAGGGGGGCCAAGATGGCGGCGACCTACACTGACTCATTTTGAACGCGGGGAAAAAAGAGCCATAAAAAACACAGAGTTATTGGGCACTGTGCAAAAACCGGAGGGGCCAGACCCCCCCGGGAACACTCACAGCTCCCAACGGACTGTTAAAAGTCCCAGGGTAAGGCTCTTCCCCCATCTCTCGCAGACACGGAAAACACTAAACCCGGGATTCGGGAACTCCCATTTGGAGAGGCGCCTGGTAAGATCGACCCCAACTCACAGCAGGCAGAATCAGAGGCCACTTGGCGATAGATCGCTGGCCTATTGGGCTTGCACACCTCAGGTAGAACTTATACCCACTTAAAAAACTTTGCGAGATAGTGGAAGGCTTAGCAAGGAACAAACAGGGGGCTCAGCGGGTGGTCCACAGCCGCTTGTGAAGCGGAGGGCGGGAGGTTCCAAGAGAGAGCGCGGGAAGCCAGGAACACAAAGGTGGGCGCACTTACGGCAGCGCAGCTGGGGAGTGAGCCCGGCTGGCAGGGCCAAATCCCCGCAAACCCACAGCAGGTCAACTGGGGAGAGAGCCAGGCGTGGGCGGGGCCAGGGATCCCCGCACCCAAGGCTGAGCTGCTGGGGCGAGAGGACCACTCAGGCGGCCAGGGGATCCTGGGCTCAGTGCACCCACGGCCGAACAGCTAGGGAGGGAGACCTGCGGGGGCTGCACAGACAGGGAGGGAATCAGGCACAGAGGCCAGGCCTGTGGCGAGAAGCCTAGTGAGAAACCAGAAATCGGGACAATAGCTGCATTCTGGAAAATCCAGACATATTAGGTGTGGAGCCAGACCCTGTCAGCCTCCGTGGCGACAAACAAAGCCCACAGAATCTGTGCCTGAGCAAACAGGTCCATACCATCAGAACCATTACAGGCTGATAACTCAGAGTGCAACATAGAGAAGTCTGAATTGGGAGCAGTGAAACAATCTCGGACCATTACTCACAACCTGGGAATAGGCTGCACCAGCCTCAGGCGATTAAAACCACAGTGACCCTGAAATCCCCCTGTAAGCAATGACAGATAGCCAAGTAACTCGTCCCCTGCACCAAATCATCCACTGTGGTTCCAAGCACAGAAAACAGACACCTAAACGCATCCAATGGCCAAAGGTCAAAAAAAAAAAAATAGAAATCAAGGAAATATGACTCCAACAAAGCAGAATTATCCTAGCTCATCCAATTCGGATGACCTCACATAAACAGAAACACATGAAAACGTTGACAATTCTGCATTATGGAAAGTGATAGAGTCCCAGCAAGAAGAACTTAAATCTATGAAGGAATTCAAAGAAGCCACAATTCTACAAGTCAAAACAAGGAACAACACCATTAAAGAGCTCCAAGCCAAGGTGACAGAGCTTGAACAGGAAAAGGAAAAAGCAATGAAAGATTTTCATACAAAAACAAGCAAGCTGAGAAGGAAATGTACAAAACGAACAAAACCATACAAGACATGAAAATAGAAATAGAAACAATAAAGAAAACACAGTCAGAGTTAAAGAGGAAGTGGAGAACCAAGGGAAGAGAACAGGAACTACGGATGTGAGTACCAACAATAGGATGCAAGAGATGGAAGACAGGATCTCAGGCATGGAAGATTCAGTGGAAGAAATCAGTACAACATCCAAAGAAAATGAGAAGGCTAAAAAATCTCTCACCCACAACATCCAAGAAATCAAGGACTCAATGAAAAGACGGAACCTAAGAATTATAGGTATAGAGGAAAGAGAGGACTCCCGACTCCAAGGTCCAGGAAATATCTTCAACAAAATCATAGAGGAAAACTTCCCAAACCTGAAAAAAGAGATTCCAATAAAAATCCAAGAGGCTTACAGAACACCAAACAGATTAGATCAGAAAAGAAACTCCTCTCGCCACATAATAATTGAAACACCAAATGTACAGAACAAAGAAAGAATATTAAAAGCTGTAAGAGAAAAAGGTCAAGTCACATACAATGTCAGACCCATCAGAATTACACCTGACTTCTCCTCAGAAACGTTAAAAGCTAGAAGGGCCTGGTCAGATATACTACAAGTCCTGAGAGATCATAGGTGCCCAGCCAGACTACTTTACCCAGCAAAACTCTCTATCAACATAGATGGAGAAAACAAGATATTCCATGACAAAATCAAATTTAAACAATATATACCCACAAACCCAGCCCTACAGAAAATCCTAGAAGGAAAATCTCAACCCAGAGAAGAAAACTCCACCCAAGAAAACAAAGGGAATAGAAAACCCCTCAGCAACTAAACCAAAAGAGGCACAGGACCGCCACCTATACCAAACTAATGGGAAACAACAACCCCAGGTCACTAATATCCATCAACATCAATGGTCTCAACTCCCCAATAAAAAGACATAGGTTTACAGAGTGGATCCGCAAGCAAGACCCTTTCTTATGCTATATACAAGAGACACAACTAACTACGAAAGATAGACACTGCCTCAGAGTAAAGGGCTGGGAAAAGGTGTTCCAAGCAAATGGACCCAGGAAGCAAGCTGGAGTAGCCATCCTAATATCAAACAAAACAGACTTCCAACTGAAGTTAATGAAGAAAGACAAAGAAGGGCACTATATACTCATTAAAGGGAATATTCATCAAGAGGAAATCTCAATACTGAACATCTATGCCCGAAATACAAAGGCACCTACGTTCATAAAAGAAACACTTCTAAAACTTAAAGCACACGTCGATCACAACACATTAGTAGTGGGAGACTTCAAAACCCCACTCACAACAATGGACAGATCATCAAGACAGAAGACAAACAGAGAAATATTGAGTCTAACAGAGATCATGAAACAAATGGACCTAACAGATATCTACAGAACGTTTCACCCAAACACAAAGGAATACACCTTTTTCTCAGCACCCCACGGAACCTTCTCCAAAATCGACCACATAGTTGGTCACAAGGATAGTCTCAATAGATACAAGAAAATTGAAATAACGCCTTGTATCTTATCAGACCACCACGGAATAAAGCTGGTCTTCAACAGCAAAAGAATCAACAGAAAGCCTACACACACATGGAAATTGAACAGCTCCTTACTGGATGACCACTGGGTCAGGGAAGAAATAAAGAAGGAAATCAAAGACTTCTTAAAATCCAACGACAATGAAGACACAACATACCCAAACCTATGGGATACATTGAAAGCTGTGCTATGAGAAAAATTCATAGCACTAAGTGCTTTCAAAAAGAAAATTGTGACAGCTCATATTAGTGAACTAATAGCTAAGCTGGGTGAATTGGAAAAAAAAGAAACAAACACTCCCAAGAAGAGCAGAAGGCAGGAAATCATCAAACTTAGGGCTGAAATCAACAACTTAGAATCAAAAAGAATGATACAAAGAATCAATGAAACCAAGAGTTGGTTCTTTGAGAAAATCAACAAAATAGACAGACCCCTAGCCAAATTAACTAAAAGGCAAAGGGAAAGAACACAAATCAACAAAATCAGAAATGAAAAGGGAGAAATAACAACAGACATTGAGGAGATCCAGAAAATATTCGGGCATTACTTTAAAAATCTATATTCCACTAAATTAGAAAACCTAAGTGAAATGGACAATTTCCTTGATAAATTCCACCTACCAAAACTAAATCAAAATCAGATTAACAGCTTATACAGCCGAATAACACCCAAGGAAATAGAAACAGTCATTAATAATCTCCCAACCAAAAAAAGCCCAGGGCCAGATGGCTTTAGCATGGAATTCTACCGGACCTTCAAAGAGGAAATAACACCATTACTTTTCAAACTCTTCCACCACATAGAAACAGAAAGAACACTGCAAAACTCATTCTATGAGGCCACTGTCATTCTGATTCCTAAACCACACAAAGACCCAACAAAGAAAGAGAACTTCCAACCAATCTCCCTCATGAACATAGATGCAAAAATACTTAATAGAATACTAGCAAACCGAGTTCAAGAACACATCAAAAGTATCATACACCATGATCAAGTAGGCTTCATCCCTGGAATGCAGGAATGGCTCAATCTACAAAAGTCTATCAATGTAATTCACCACATAAAAAAGATGAAAGAAAAAAAACCACATGATAATCTTGCTAGATGCAGAAAAAGCATTTGACAAAATCCAACACCCCTTCATGCTAAAAGTTCTGGAGAGAACGGGCATACAAGGACCATACCTAGAAATAGTAAAGGCAATATACAGCAAGCCAGTAGCCAACATCAAATTAAATGGAGAGAAGCTTGAAGCATTTCCTCTAAACTCAGGGACAAGACAAGGATGTCCACTTTCACCATATCTCTTCAATATAGTACTTGAAGTCCTTGCTAGAGCAATAAGACAACTAAAGGAGATCAAAGGGATAAAAATTGGAAATGAAGAAGTCAAATTATCCCTATTCGCACATGATATGTTAGTATACATAAGCGACCCCAAAAACTCCACCAAAGAACTCCTACAGCTGATAAACAAATTCAGCAATTGGCTGGATATAAAATTAACTCAAAAAAATCAGAAGCCCTTCTTTATACAACAAACAAATACACCGAGAAAGAAATAAGGGAAACGACCCCCTTCACAATAGCCACAAATAACATAAAATACCTGGGGGTAAATCTAACCAAGCATGTAAAGGATCTATATAACAAGAACTTCAAGCCCCTGAAGAAAGAAATGGAAGAGGCCTTTAGAAGATGGAAAGATCTCCCATGCTCATGGATAGGTAAGATCAACATAATAAAAATGGCTATCCTACCAAAAGCAATATTTGGATTTAATGCAATTCCTATCAAAATACCAACACAATTCTTTATAGACCTGGAAAAAGCTATTCTCAACTTCATATGGAACAACAAAAAGCCCAGAATAGCTAAATCCATCCTGTACAATGAAAAAACATCTGGAGGTATCACCATCCCAGATTTCAAGCTGTACTACAGAGCAACAGTAATAAAAACAGCATGGTACTGGTATAGAAACAGACCAGTGGATCAATGGAATCGAATTGAAGACCCAAACATGGACCCACACACCTATGGCCAACTAATCTTTGACAAAGAAGCCAAAAACGCACAATGGAAGAAGGACAGCATCTACAACAAATGGTGCTGGTCCAACTGGATGTCCACTTGCAAAAGAATGAAATTAGACCCATACCTATCACCTTGTACAAAACTTAATTCCAAGTGGATCAAAGACCTTAACATAAAGCCGGCCACACTAAAGATACTAGAAGAAAAAGTAGGAGAAACCCTCGAACTCATTGGCACAGGTGACAACTTCCTGAACAGAACACCAACAGCTCAGGACCTGAGATCAACAATCAATAAATGGGACCTCATGAAACTGAAAAGCTTCTGTAAGGCAAAGGACACTATCATTAGAACAAAACGGCAACCAACAGACTGGGAGAAAATCTTTACCAACCCCACATCTGATAGAGGGCTATTATCTAAAATCTACAAAGAACTCAAGAAACTAAATGCCAAGAAACCAAATAATCCAATCAAAAAATGGGAGATGGAGCTAAATAGAGAATTCACAAAGGAGGAATCCCTAAGGGCTGAGAGACACCTGAAGAAATGTTCAACATCCTTAATCATCAGAGAAATGCAACTCAAGACGACCCTGAGATTCCACCTAACACCTGTTAGAATGGCTAAGATAAAGAGCTCAAATGATAGCGCATGCTGGCAAGGGTATGGAGAAAGGGGAACCCTACTCCATTGCTGGTGGGAGTGCAGGCTTGTGCAACCACTATGGAGGTCTGTCTGGAGATATCTTAGAAATCTAGGAATAACCTTGCCTCAAGACCCAGCCATACCACTTCTGGGTATACACCCAAAGGACCTCTCACGGAGACATAGGGAAGTCTCCTCATCTATGTTCATAGCAGCCTTATTTGTAATAGCTAGAAATTGGAAACAACCCAGATGTCCCTCAACTGAAGAATGGATTAAAAAACTGTGGTACATCTATCTATACAATGGAATTACTCAGCTATCAGAAACAATGAAATCATGCAATTTGCAACCAAATGGATGGATCTAGAGAAGCTCATCCTGAATGAGCTAACCCAGTCTCAGAAGGATGCACATGGTATCTATTCACTTATAGTAGGATTTTAGCTATATCGTACAGGATATCTGTACTACAACCAACACACCAAAAGGAAAATGGACATAATTTTTTTTTATCTTTTTCTTTTTCCTTCTTTTTTTTCTTTTTTCTTTTTCCTTTTCCTTTCTCTTTTTCCTCTCTTTTTGTTGATATTCTTTGTTTTTGTGGGTTTGTGTGTTTGTTGGTCTTTTTTTTAGTATTCCCCCAGTAGCAAGGAGACACCTTTCACTGGCAGTACTGCCTCGTAGGCCCCTGGTGAATGAAGAGGCTCTTGGCTCTCATATGACTCCTGATCTGTGGTGAGAGACTGTTAGGCAGGGACACTCCACCCCAGAGGAACAAGACGGAAGGGTCAGGGGGTAGAGCATGGGAGGGGGGGGCTGGGAAGCAGGAAAAGAGGACAATATGATAAGGATGTAACCTGAAGCAACAAACAAATAAATTTATTAACCAAAAAAAAAGGGGGGGGCAGGTGGCAGGGCTGAAACACTGTGAATGGAATAGAGGATACAGCCATTCAGCCTGGTTTTGCAGACCTCCAGGTGTCGAGAAGATGTGGAGCTAAGGTAAAATACAAGAGAATTGTGGTGTTGGCCCATGCCTTTGACTTCAGCAGAGACGGGGTGATGGAGGGGAGGGAGCACCGTAGAGTTGGTGGTCATATGTATTCTGGAGTCATACGGAGCGGGGTAGTGAGGGTGCATACTCTTGGTCCCACCATTCAAGAAGAGTACACCCTTGGTCCCAGCTCCCAGCACACTGGAGACAGAAACGGGCAGATCCCAGAGCTCAGGGTCAGCCTGATGCTGGGCAAACTCTAAATAGAGAAAGACTTCGATCCAGGAGTGGTGGAACACATCTTTGATCCCTTCAGATGGGAAACACAGGTCCCTGATCCCAATAATTAGAGTTCAGACACACACACATGGGATTTGGAGGGACCTAGGTTTGGAGATTACTTACAAAAGGCCTTCTCGATGCAGGCAGATTGTCCTTTGGGATCTCAAAATATATACACTGGAGCTGGTTTAGCTCCAAGGTGACAGAATGATTTCTTCTTTAACCCGGATTGAAAGATAACGCTTTGTATGTTGTCAGAAGGCCAAATTTACTTCAGGAGAAGTACTACCTAGCCCCCCCCCCCCCCCC
>CAJQZJ010000543.1:153387-177963 GCA_907164525.1 Lophiomys imhausi
TTCTTCTTCTTCTTCTTCTTCTTCTTCTTCTTCTTCTTCTTCTTCTTCTTCTTCTTCTTGCTTGGGAAGCTAAAAGTATGTCACAGAAAAACTTGTACTTCTGGACTAGATGGGAATTAAGGTCATTTTGTGAAAAGGTGACCTTAAAATGGAATTAGCATTTTTAAAAAGGAGGAAAAAGAAACAGTAAAATTCTATAAAGGAAATGTTAGTAAAACAAACAATTCCAGGGAATTATCCTGAAATTGAACCTCTGCCTGTATAAAGGAAAGCATTTCTTTCTCTGTTGCAACCTTAAACATCAAGATCCAAGCAGCAGCCAGGTGTGGTGGTCATGCCTGTCATCCCAGCCCTTGTAAGTAGGAAGCAGGTGGATGGATCTCTAGGAGTTTGAGGGTAGCCTGGTCTACATAATGAGTTCCAAGACAGTCAGAACTACATAGTGAGACTCTGTCAATAAACAAAACAAAACAAGCAAACAAACAAAAAATAAACCAAAAGTGGGAGTGAGGAGGTTTGCAAGAAGCAACAGAAAAGGTTCTCCAGAGGAGATTGATTAAAAATCAAACAAAAGCATGCAAGAAAACAAACACCAGAGAACAGTTCCAGAGTGGAGTTGTACAAAAGGAAAGAGAGGAGTGTCATGATGTACTTGGAATCATTTTAAGGATATATTAAAACAGCTGAGGAGGCTGGACTTGAGAGATGGTTCAGCATTCAAGAGCACTGGCTGCTGTTTCCAAGGACCTGGGTTTAATTCCCAGCACCTACATGGCAGTTTGTAACTATTTGTATTTCCTCGCCCAAGGGAAAAAATGTTCTATGGCCAAGGGATCCACTGCCAATTTCTGGCCTCCTCAGTTCTAAGATACACAAATAGATGGTACGCGCGTATGCAAAACCATAAACATGTAAAATAGCCTTAAAAAATAAAGTGGCAGAAACTGTTATGGCATAGAAAAACCCAATCTTTTATAAGAATGACAAGGACTCATTTTATATATTTTGAAAGAAACTGGCATCTCAGATCACTAGGAAGAAATGGGTTTTGTATTACCTGCCCTTGGGTGTGGTAGAAGTTGGGTCTTTTTGGTGAGGTTACTAGCCAGTTCAGATTAGCATCTGGCAGCATATAGGGAAAGCTCGGTGTCCCGTTGCCTAATGGAATGGACAAAACCCGATTGTCGCTAGACAAAATGCCCTGTTGAAGGGGTGTGGCTAAGAAACCCAACAAGACGCACAGATGACGTCAATTATTGTGAGAAGCAATGGGACTGTTGGACATCACAAGAAATCTCATGGACCCTCAAGACTGCCAAGTATCACAAGATAATGCAATACATAAGTGGAGAATTCCATGCAGCCTCTTATTTTCTCCTGCCCTCACCAACTGAGAAGTCACCCTGGAGAAGCACACAGCAATTAACAGAATTTAGACTGTTCTAGCCTAAAGCAAAGGCATGGCATAAAACTTACTGAGAGAGAGTTTTTTAAAGGTGTCTGTCTTGGGGCCCAGAGTGCCGAAAAAGTGCGGGAGGCAAGCGGAGTTTGGAAGCCACTTGGAGAGGCCTTCGGCTGGGTGAAGAAGATCATAGAGGTAAGTTTCAGCTGATCAAAAAAGCTGGCCTCAGTTTGGCGGCTGGAATAGACTGACTTTATAAACTGGCCACAATTTGGTGGTGGAAATCAACTGGCATTGCAAACTGACAGTAAGACCCAACGAACACTAAGCTTTGAAAAGTGCTACCTTCTGGGATTGCCATAAACCAAGCCAACCTGCATGGACCTATGCTAAGTATATTAATATCCTTTTAACTTTAAGAAAGTTAAAATAGTGTTAAGTGCTTTTAGATAGGTATTAGAATGTTTTTAGGTATTAAGGTATTTTTAAATAGATTATAGATTTTATATTATAGGTTTTAGGTTATAGGATTTAGGTATTTTTATAGAGATTTGTTAAGTACTAATAAATATAAGTGTTGATAAATAAAAATATTCTGTTACACTAGGGGTACTAGATTTCCACATGTGTGCTTATGTGCACATATTACCTCTTGTTTTTGTAAAGAAAAATGTGGTGAGATAAAGCCAGAAAGTGAATAGGAATTAAATGTAAGGAACATGAATGCCAGTGAAATGAATATCCATTCTCATTCATGTAACTTTGAATTCTGAGTCAAGTACACAGTTTGCTTCTTCAAAATATAAAGTTAACAAAAAGAATAGAGAATTTAAGCCCTAAAATTGAGTGTAAACATAATTTAAAAGATCCAGATGAATAGCTAATTAATAGGATAACTCCTCAGAAAATTGATTAATTTTAATAACCTTGCAACACCACATGCCTAGCGAAAAGCTTCCTAATAGATAAACAGGTCCACAAAGAAACGGTGAGTTTTCTCTAGTGGATTACGCTACAGAAGTATTTCATACACAATATAACTAATGAGTAACTATCAGGGTAGGAAACAGACTTGTCATTACAAATGAATTAAGTGCATGAAAGGAGAAATAAGAAGGAAGTTCTCTATGATAATGAGTGAAACCTAGCCAATTTCAACGTACAATCCTACTGCATGCAGCATAATTTATGGAAATAATATCAAGGGTGGTTAAATATAGACATCAGCTTCAGAATTTCTAATAACATCAAAAATAACAATGGGTATTTACTAATTGTTCAAAAGCAAACGAATGATAAATATTTTATAACTTGAGATTAGTAGATTATTATTTGGGAGAAAAAACTGATGGATATGTACAAGTATTTAGAAGCACAGTCATACTTACTGTGCCTAGTTAGGTGACAGAAACACATTTAAGCAGTATTTGCTCTTTAAGAGGCAAATAAATAGATGACGGTGTGTCTGGAATTTCTATCTACAGCAACTGATTTATCTTTTCTTTTTTTAATATGAAAGATACTTTTTTGTATCAACTGTAGCCTCAGACATTGATAAAATTAAAGAAAGAATCCGTTTCACTTTCTGCAACTTGTACCTAACTATCCTTTGGGCTAGTTCCCACATTTAGAGACTGAGGCAATGACTCATGAACGGTCACTGTCATAATTAATTTTTGTTTTCTTAGTCATACAGCCAGGAGTCATTCAGTGTCAAGGATGTCTAATTCTAGCACTGTTCCAAAGTATTGCTAGGACAAAGTGTGCATGATTTTTTCCCCATGTGCAACTAATGCTACTCAAGTAATTATTTTGGTAAGATTAAAAGAAATATTTTGAATTGATTTGGATCCATTAGAGAGAAATTTCTGCGTTAGATCCAATAATTTCTCACCTTATTATCTGAGGCAAAGATTCTACCAGCACCCTCAGAACACACCCCTTTATTTCAGGATCCCCACCTCCTCTGCAGCTTTATGTTAAATACATGATTTACTCTCTAATATTCTGTTGCCTAAGAAATATGCTGAGTTTACAAGGCAAGGTATGGTTCAGCTCAATATATTGTTCTCTGCTATGGCCTCATCATTTTTCAATTTTGAAATCTTGAATGAGCATGGGCACTGTTAAAGTAAATACAGATCAATGAAGACACTTGGTTAAAAGAAACTTGAGTTTCTAGATCTTGGAACAGTTCTAAGAATTTACTTGAAGGAATTCAGCTCTCAGGTGGCAGTTACATATCAGGAAACATTATAAAGCAGACTCAATCTCTCATGACTTTCCATATTTTATAAACTAGGATAACAGTTCTCTTTTAAGAATGGAAAGCAATAAGGGCTCTTGTCACACTTCCACAGTATTTCAAATGCTCTACAGTATCCCTCAAATAAATGATTTGACTGAAGTACTGATGGGGTGATGTTATGAATTCTAAATGTTAATTAATTGGTCCTGCTTGCTGTCTGTTACTTTGTTTTCTAATCATTGCTCTGATTGGTTGAATAAATGCTGAGGCCTGAGAATGGGCAAAGACAGAGGTAGGCAGGACTAAGCTGCATGGGCTTCCAAGTAGCGAGGATGATGGGTAGGAGAAACTTCAAGTAGTCAGAGAAGTCTCCAGGAGAAGAAGGCAGAAAGGAGGACAAATGCCATGGGTAAGAGAAAAGAACTTCATTCCACATGGCCTGGAACATCGACATAGCATGGAGAATAGCAGTCCAAAGGGATGTATGTATATATGGGCTCATATTTGTGGAACAGAATTAAGGGCTCGCTTAGATGGGCCAAGATTGTTCAATTCAGGCCAAGGCTTTTTAAACTCCATCCGATCTCTGCGTGCTCATTTATAATGGCAAGTTAATGATTAACACAGCTGACCAATTAAATACAACAAAAATACTAGCAAATAATTTAATTAATTATTTAAATACTTTATTTTTTTCTTCAAGTTACATCTCAGTAACAAACCCCTCCATATTCCCCCTACCTATCCCGCCCTTCCACCCTCTTCCCCTCAGAAGTTTCCCCTTTCAGTCCAACAGCTGGTTCCTTCTCTTATAACAGTATTATACAAAACAATAGATATAAATATGCCACATTTATGAGAGTTAAATGGCCCAGTATACCTTCCCAATGTCCAGTTTATACATACTTGGCCCCTGACTTTAACATTCTACTATATAACCAACTCCATGAGTTTAAAGGTCTATATGTGACTCAACATTCATACTATCTTGCAACACACTTTTAAGAGTATCTTCTTAGATCTATAACACCCTCCTGATTCCTAAACAATTCAAAATTTAACTATGAGACTCTAGCTGTCTATTCTTCAACCACCTCAGAGACCTGAGAGGGATAAATATATTTGCTTATATAGGAAGTGCAGGGCCTGCAGCTTCCAAAACTAAGAAAGGACATACCAATGACTGCCTGGACAGTTCCCATTTTCTCTCCATACATTCCAGCATCAGTCTTCAGCCTTTGGGTCCTGTTTCTCTGACAGACATTTGTTGTAGAGCCGGGATTATGAAGGACTTACCTACCCTGTCTTGGCAGAGTTAGGCTGTCGACTTCCCTGCTACCAAGTTTTGTCCTTTTTGGACAGCAGTCGGTCTGCAGTTGGTGCAAGGGGTTTTTTCATGCCAAGAGATAGGCTTGCCACTAATTCAACCATCTTACAGTGGAGGTTCTTCGATGCTTATCTTCTACTTGGAGTAGAATAGGAGGTGCTGTCAGGTGCTGATATGTCTCGATATCAAAAAAAAATCTTGATTTAAGATAACATCTTTGAATGCCATATTCTGCAGATCTCTTGGGGTTTTTGAAGATGCCCTATCCATCTCTTGTATTTAGATAAGCAAATGTTGCTTGTCTCTTAGCAACTTGATTACTGGGTAGTTTACAGAATATCTGTGATAGACTGTCATAGTAGCTAACAAAGTGACATGTTTGTTTGCATGACTAGGAGTTTGTTTTAACTATCCTAGACCGTTTTAGACGGTTGGTATCAAGAGGCCAGAGGTTCACATTTTATTTTTAAGTATCTCTAGGTATGATACCATTAGGAAGCATTACCTTTAATTTTGTATCAATATACAAAGATCTATTCAATTGTGGTTAAATATACTCTTAATTATGTATCAATATACAAAGATCAATGCCTATGTAGCCCAATATAATCTTAATATTACGTCCATATGCAAGGGTCAATACCATTGTGGCCAACTATAATCTTAATTTTGTATCAATATACAAAGATCAATACCGATGTAATCCAATACAATCTTATTTTTGCACAATAAACAATGGTTTTAATTAATTATTTATACAAATGGCACTCAACGTAATTTAATTACCCATTTTGTACATTTCAAAATGCTCTACAGTATCCTTTAAATAAAGGATTTGACTGAAGTACAATCATCTCAAACAGTGAATTTTGTACAACTAACCTGAAAATTAAATATCAACTCTAGTTTGTTGTGATATACTTTATTCTTTAACAAACTTCTCCAATGTCCTATCAACCACTAACTCACATAAAAATATACTCAATCACTTACTTTTATTTTGATATTGGAAGCATTATTCTTTTTAATACTCTCTGTGGAGAGTTTATTCCAAACATTGTTACTTTAAAATATGTAAACATAAAGTATGTGATATGATCGATCTTAAGTAAATTTCATATAGATTTTCATATATTATACAAATATTCAAGTAAGAATTTGTAGCTAATGGCTTCTAAACAATTTTTAATTTTCAAAAAATCATTACAAGGGAAAGATTCATAGAGAAACATGTTTCAGATGTGTTAAAGATAAAGTAACTGGCTCACTCATTAACTCTTTCTTTAGAGGGTGTGACAATGCAGAAAAAGCAGTTGTTTAATTTCCCAGACCATCTGTATGTGTCCTAACCCATGACAACAAAAAGCCTTATTAAATTCACATAAAAGTACTAAAGGATGAAGACAATAAAATTCATACAATATGAAAAATGATCAACATACTTAATTTTGACTAAAGATAATGAAATTAAGTTCCAATTCACATTTGTAAAAAGAAAGGTTACTTTTGGCAAACACTTGTTTTGAACAGAAATAACAAATCCTGACCATCTTTAATTTGGAAAATGCCCTATTATAAGGATAAACATTTTACATCACTATGGCAAGTACCAAAGAAAAACAACTTAAAGGAAGGGAAAATTCAATCAGATTTATAGCTTCAGAGTTGTTAGTCTAAGGCACACTGGATCCACTCCTTTAGTTCTGAAGTAAGGAAAATCTCATGATGGCCAGAATAAGAGTGACCAAGGTCACTTAGCTCATGATCTCCTGAAATGAAAAGGCAACAGAGACAATTCCAGGACAAGGTGATGCGCTAAAGGACACTCACTCCCCCAGTGACTTCTTTAAAATGTTTGCATCACCTTGCTGAGCCTTCTAAATATGAATGTATCAGTGGATTAGTCCTTTGATGAGGACAAAGCTTTCATGATCCACCCACTTTCCAAAGCCTCACTTATAAACATTGTACTTAGGCCAAGTTTTCAAGCCTTTTGGGAGAACACTTCATAAACAAAACAAAATGACAATAAATGGAAGGAATTTTTGAATATTCAGAATAACCCTACACACACATCCTTCCATTCCTCCCATTCTACCAAGGTTCCTCACAGATATTACCAAATCATGTAGTATAACTGCAAAACAATTTTGGTTTATATATCACCTAATTCTGAAAGTCTGTGGTGAATATAAACATAATCCCCTAAAGTTTATCTTGCTCATCTCCTTTATTTTGCAATGTGGAATATGAGGTCCATAAATGATGAGAGGACATTTCTAATATCATTATATCATTTGAACATCAAAAATTAAAATTCAGTGTCTTGGATCATCTATGCTGTAACAACAAAATCTGCGAGACTGGGAATTTATGAGTAATAGACACTTGATTCCCACTACAGTGGAAGGGGACACCTGACAGGAGATTTGGTGTCTCATGAAAGATGCTCTCTGCTTTAAGAGGGCACTTTGTATGTGTGTCCTCCCATGACAGAAGGGGGAAAGGTGGAACACTGTGGGAAGGGTATTTTGAAAAGGGCTATAGGCCACTCATGAGAAAGGAATCCTCATGACCTTATCTCTCCTTAATGTCATTGTATAGGTGCTTAAGTGTCAATAGGAAAATATAGGGGACACAAACATCTCAATCACAGTACCCACATCACTCGAAAACCACCATTGTGCTCTGTCTACTCAGAGCCCTAATGCCATTCAAGAATTGTAATGATAGGCTCTATATTTTCACGAAGCACTTCCATCTTAAACTCTCGGATCTGCTAAATCATCTGTCAATTAGCATTCCAGAATTTCTGCATTAGACTTTATGTCAAATTACTTTAGAATCTAATCTCCCAAGTGGAAGTGGTGCAAGGAATATATAGGCACATTTGTCTATCAGTCTTACTAAGAGCTTGGTAGAATATACCCAAAAGAAACCTTGAGCAGTGCACAAAGACACTTGTTGTTTTCTGTAGGGATTACAAAGCTTCATGTCAATAGGAAAACAATATAATCTCCAGTAAAACCGTTCAGAAAAGCAATAACATGGATTTTAAAAATGGTCTCAATGGTAAGTTCTTATCTACTTTGACAAACACATTGATTATAAGGGAAACAGTTCACTTATCTTTATTAGATCAGAACTATTCTTTATAGAAGTAAATAATAAACTTGGTCTTAAAATACTTCGAGGAAATAATTCTTTTGGGTGAATTATGGCCCCTCAAAATTCACATGTTGAAGTCTTAAGCTATACACACAGTGTAGTTAGAGGAGACAAAGCCATAAAGACACTTGCTTTTCTTACTTGAGAATGGCCATCAAATTTAAGGAAGATTAGACTGAAAGATTCTAGGAAAGATCCCAGTGCCTTTCTGTATCATAATTCTGAAATCAATGTCTTCAAAATTGAAACTATCCATTTAAGGTGGCACTTTTCACTTACAGAAATGCATCTAGGACTTCATTGAGCACCAGCTTGTCTCTAGGGAGCTTTAGAGGAACTATGGTATCTGAGCCCCACACCACACATTATAAGTTAATAGATCTCGGTGTGTACTAGGTTATCCAGGTTTTCACAGCCCTCTCTCCAAGTACTTCTCATATCTTTATACTAGAATTCACAATTAAGAGCCCTGCTTAAGAGCACAAGTCAGTGAGTATACTTCATTTTTAAAAAATTATTAACTGAAAACCACAAGATGGCATAATTTTTCATTTGAGAGAATTAAAATTGAGAAATGGTTTTAGACATCTACCCTTCACTCTGCAGGTTGAACACAGAATGTATAGATTGAGATAACATAAGACGGAAGCACTATTATCAAGATCTAAAAATTTTTGAAAATCACTGGGACTTGATCAATTCCAGCAAACAAAGATTTCAGTGCTGGGAACTAGGACATACACACTCTCGGTCACCATGTCCTTTAACTCCTGTGATACCTTGGATAAGGTGGGGGCCTCCCCTAATTCTCTTGCAACTAAATACCTTGGGAACTGTTATAGACAGGGAGCACGAAGGTAAGATATTTATCATAATGAAAACACAGAACATTAATTCAACCATACACATTTTCAGTTCATTACATTTTTACAAATGGATACACTCACATAGTGCTCAAACACTCAAAATTAACTGCTTGTAAGAGACATACTAGCATTTCCTGAAATAAGGGGATTTATTCTAACATCGTAGTAAAGACTGAACATCTGAAAAAGGCTTAGGAGAAAGTAAAAGCTTCAAGTCATTAGAGAACATATGCTGCGCCTTAATGGTCACTTTCAGGGTCTTTTCTTGTCCACTATTGGGTGTCCGTGGGGGTGAAGCACAGGTAAAAACAGCTAAAGGATTTCAAGTGCACATAGGCACCCATTCTCACCAACCCCCAAATCCTAATGTTTCTGCTACCAAAGTTATATAAAGGTTTCTGTTTCCAAGGAAACTACTGACATATATGGAATTTAATGAACATAAAAAGGAACCATGCCATATAATTTACATTTAAAGATAAATGTGAATAGCTGTCAAAACCACACACACACACACACACACACACACACACACACACACAGAGAGAGAGAGAGAGAGAGAGAGAAGTTCTGAGAAATTTTAGTTCCATTTTGCTTCCATTTAGTAAAAAACATAAACACATTTATGGAAACAGAATGACAAAAACAATTCCAAAAAAAGCTCTTGCAACATGTGAGGTGAATTAAGAAACGGTTGAAGCCAAGAATAAAGGCCAGATCTCTTTAGCAGTCAAATGAAAATGAGGAAACCTTTGATTTTGTTGTGTGAAGTGTTCTTTTCTTTCTTTCTAGCCCACAAGCATCTACATCAGATTTTAGGTCCTCAGTTTCATACAATGATAAATCTGGACAAGGTCAGGAAATTCACTTATAATTACCAAAAGCGGCAATTAATAAAGCTCTCGTTTCCACTCTGAGCTTCATAGATGATTCATTGAAGCCACTGTTGTAGAACACCCAAATAACAGCTCATTATGAGATTTCTGTGTTGGCTTCCACATCGTATGATGAGCTATTTGGGATTTGACAACCCTCAAATAAACAGTCCTTTATGAATACTAGCAAGTAATGTTTATGATATAGGGAAATTTTGAAAGAATATGTAGTGGTGTCCTCAATAGGAGGTTTCAGAGTTTCAGTAGAAAAATAAACACCTAGGAAGAAATACCACTTGAACTGCCCCACCCCCACCTACTTTCTCTTTCCTAAATGCATTTTGAGGGACTTAGGTGTTCTTATCTGTTACTTTCTTTGTCCACACTGGCTGTTATCTTTTTTCTTTTTTAAAATTCTCATGAAATATACAAAGCATGATTCACAAAAATCCAGGCATTAAAAATCACACAGGGTGTGATAGCCATTACCATATACCCATGGGGGCTTTTTCATCTTCTCCAACTGAGCTCTGAACAACCATCACTCCCCTCCCCACAGCCCTGACATCTATCACTTCACTCTTTGAATGTGAATACTCTAGGAACCTGACATTCAAATGGAGTTGCAATGGCTCCTTTGTCCTTTATATATGGCTTATTTCACTTAGCGAAGTATTTTCAAGGTTTGTTCATGTTGCAGCACATGTGAACATTTCAGTCCCATCAAGGCTAACATACTCAATATTGAAGCATATACTACATTTCGTATAACCATCCGTCTTAGAGAGACACTGGCCAATACGTGCCCGATTGACTTTCTGCTTTGAACTTTTTGGTGAAGTATTGTTCCAAAAGGAGCTCTTTTGCTGGCTCTTCACAAAGTCATCAAAGCCTGTGAACAACAGGATGCCGTCTGACACTTTCTCTCTGTCCCCCACAGTGTGTATGTGTGTGTGTGTGTGTGTGTGTGTGTGTGTGTGTGTGTATTTGTGTGTTTCATATGTGGACATAGTGCATGCAAGTGTGCAGGGGTGTATGTGCCCATGAGTGAGCATGCAGATTTTGGAACAGGATTTCAGTGTCTTTTCCTCTGTTCCCTGCCGTATTGTTTTGAGATAAGGCCCCCTAATCAACCAGAAGTTTGAAATTTTGGTCAAGATAGTTCTTTTTTGTTTGGTTGGTTGAGTTTTGTTTTGTTTTCTTATTAATAAATTTATTTATTTATTGCTTCAGGTTACATCTCCATCATATTGTCCTCTTTCCCCCCTTCCCAGCTCCGCCCTCCCATCCTCTACCCCCTAACCCTTCCATCTTGCTCCTCTGGAGTGGAGTGTCCCTACATAACAGTCCCTCGCCCCAGTTCAGAAGTCATATGAGGACCAAGAGCCTCTTCATACACTGGGGGCCTACAAGGCAGTACCACCAGTGAAAAGTGTCTTATTGCTAGGGAAGGAAAACTAAAAAACAGACCAACAAACAAACAAACAAAAAAGTCTATGTCCATGTTCCCTTTGGTGTGTTGGTTGTAGTACAGATATCCTGTACTATATAGCTAAAATCCTACTATAAGTGAATAGATGCCATGTGCATCCTTTTGAGTCTGGGTTAGCTCACTCAGGATGAGCTTCTCTAGTTCCATCCATTTGGCTGCAAATTGCATAATTTCATTGTTTTGTTTTTTAAGACAGGGTTTCTATATATAATAGCCCTGGCTGTCTGGACTCACTTTGCAGACCAGGCTGGCCTTGAACTTACAGAGATCTGCCTGCCTCTGCCTCTCAAGCACTGGAATTAAAGGTGTGTGTTACCACTCCCAGTGGTCAAGGTAGTTCTTCGTCAGCCAGAAGCTTGCCATTCTGGCAAGGGTAGTTGGCAAATGGTCTCTGAGGATCCACCTGTCTCTGCTTCCCAATTCTGGGGTTCTAGACATGCCCAACTATGCTGGGGCTTTTCTCTGTGTTGTAGGCATTCAACTAAAGCTCTCTGCTAGCAGAACAGCGATGCCCCTAGCCTCAGTGTCCTTCTTATACCACAGTCACCGGAACACCTCACTCACCAAGCTTCAAACACCCAAAGTTCCATTTCCAGGGCCAACATCCCCTCTGAACTAGCTGTGAGTTTTCTTAATGTTGGACATTTGACAGGCAACACAACCATTTAATCATTCAAAACAAACTGTAGACGTTAAAGTATGTTCCTCCCCCCCCCCCCATTCTCAGGACATAGTAAATCAATTATTATAGTTTCTTGAACACTTAGAGTTGTTTTTGAAATCTTTCTCTCCTCATTCTTCACATTTAATACATTAATACATGCCATGATCCCATCCTTAAGGCATATTTACATGTTACCATCTTTTTCACTACCTCAGCTGCTACCACCTTGACCACAAGTCACCAACATCACTCTCCTGGCTGTTTGCAGTAGCCAGTCAGTCGGTCTCTATTGCTTCTCCTTCTTGTGCTGGTCTGTTCTCATTCAACCACCAATGCTGCTTCTAGAGACTAATTATGTGCTGCTCAGAAGTTCCTATTTCTCCTTTTTTTTATACTAGGAAACATCTCAAATCACTGGCATGCTTTCAGGCTTGAACCCCACTGTAGTTCAACTGATGTATGCTCTCCACTTGGAGCCCTTGCTTTTGCAGGGGCTTGTACCTGGATGCTCTGCCTGTAGTCATTCACCCAATTCTGTCTCTCATTACATTCTTGCTTCATTAAGGTAACTTACTCTGTAACAGCTAAGTAAAAAAGAAAGCCTCCCCATTGCTCATGGTCTATGGCTTCCTCTCCTAGCTTATATTTTCTCACTGGGACTTATCTGCCATTTCTTTCCCCCATACTATGACATGATATACTTTGCTCATAAGTCTAATGGCCATAGTATAATTACTCCATTCTCCATTCACTAACATTGGGCTGGTGACATGAAAGCCACCAGGGTAGAAATACTTCCCCATGGGAAGTCAGCCAACACAAAACTCAAGGCTTTGGTTCTTTTCTTGAAGACCCAGTTTTCCAGCACCACCATTCCCAAACAGAAGTTACAGAGGGAGTAGAGTTGTCTGCTCTTTTTGTTCAACAGCTTTTTTCCCCAGAGCCTAGGTACACACCTGCCAGAATCACCAACTCCTTGTCAAACCCTAGAGAATGAAATTTTAGAAATAGGAATAATAAAAGCATCATTTTCTACATAGAGATTATAAAAGCAAATGCTAATCAATTTTTAAAATTTAATTTTACTTTAATATGCCTCATGAGATTCTGGTAATGTTATATAAAATTTGGAACTTAATTATTGACCTAGATATTTACAAAGCATCCATATTGAAATCAACATTACATATCTGAAATAAATCTTCTTTTACCAAACAAATACTCTGGCTGCCAGGCAAGGGTGTGAAACAATTCCCTTTATAGAAGGTAAAGTTCAAAATAAAAGTCATAGCAATGTTTCTCACAGATATTCCCATATGTGCCACTGGAAATTGAACAAAGACAGTCTGGAGGTATACACAGTATAAAGTTGGGAGGTCCTTGTAAGTAACTGGGATTTTCTTCCGGTGGAGTCTAAATTCAATTTAGAATTACTTTCAAGGAGCCATGTATAAAGCTTAACAAAAATATTATTTTATTTTGGTTTACATTCTGTAATCATCCTGAACTTGGGAGTTGATTTTTTTCCTTTACTTTCACCTAATTTCATGTTCAAGGTAAGAAGTTTTAGGTTATGTCAATTTTCTGGACACCCGTTCTAGAATTTATAATATAAAACATCTGAGTATGATGGATTCCCTCATAAAACTTGGAATCAAGGACTAGCTGAAATTTCACTCCTAAAACCAGTGAAATTAAAAAAAAAAACAAAACTATAACATCTACCACACCCCCATTGTACAGATGGGGAAAATGAGGCCCAGAGGAAGGAAGGCACACCTTCTTTATGCTCATCAGTGAGTGATACTGCTGGCACAAGAGCTGAGAGCTCCTTTTCTGTATTTGATCTATTATTCAGCACACCTACTGACTTGCTACATCCTAAGGATCATGAGTGTGATGATGTCATTTTTTTTGCATCAGCATCTTTTAATTTTTCTCACTTGGCCTTATAGCAAAAATATGTTTTGTCCCATGACCCAGAAGATGTACCTAATGTACACAAAAATGTTCCATGAAAGAAACCGACCTGTACCAGACTGAAACTTTTAATTCTAGTCAAGTCTATTTCAATTAATGCTGGACACAAGCCACTAAAGAAATCTGCTGGGTCAAGAACTACTAATAGATCAGATACCAGAGTGTCACTGTTAAGAACTGAGATGCTTTAGAAATCAGCCCGCAGAGTGGATGTAAGCAACATGAACCAGATATATATGCCCCAGTGCCTTGCTTGTAAGTGCATTTCATAAATGGGTAGTGGGGCGGAGGGAAAGAGCAAAAGAGGGAAAGGCCGATGCAATGTGGAATTAAAGATAGAAGGTGTCTTCTGTATTTTACATTTAGGTTATAAAGTCTCCCAAAGTCACTCCAATGAGAAATTTGAAAACCAGTGACTTGAACAAAGTCCTTATACAGAAGAGCAGGTTTTCACCCTATGTACTATGCTGCAAGTCAACACTTAAGTTCATTAGCAGGGCATCACATCGCCTCCTCTGTTTCCTGTAAATGCCATTTCAGATCACAGCAGGCACAGAAAACAGTTCATTCTCAACCCAGTGTTGAATTATTATGTAACAAGATGCTGTGAAGAACAAAAGCGTTACAAGTACATAGATAAACATGTTCAGGGTGCCTTAGTATTTTGATAAACATTTACTCCATAGGTGCCTTTCTTTTGATCTAGAAGCTTCCACACAAAGTCTTACACTGAAGCTGTTATTCTTGAGTTGTCAGTTTTTCACATGTTATCTCTGTGCCTCCCAAGTGCTGGGGTCATTACATACATCACGATGTCAGTGTTGTTCTGCTTTTTAAACCTTTTACTACATCTTTTCCCTATTTTTTGCTTTGAATTTCCTGTTTTAAGTTCTTCAAGCCTTATTCCAGGATTCTTATTTTTTTTAATTATAATTATTTTGAGAAAGTGTCTCAGTATGTAGCTCTGACTGTCCTGGACTCACTTTGTAGACCAGGTGTGCCTCGAACTCACAGAGATCCACCTGCCTCTGCCTCATAGGCATGTGCCCCCATCTGTCCTTTTATCCCAGCATTCAGAATGGTCTCTAACCTCTAAACCAGCCATCTTCCTCAGGCCACACACCTTATTCAACAAGATGTGCTACTGGAATCATCCTGGAAGGCTTTAGAGAACGATATTTCTCCATCTATACCTTTTTGCCCTGATGTCAGCCAAGAGCTGTTTAGGGCATCACTGTGTTGGAACCTTAAAGGAGAAGATGGAAGCCAAACTCAGCAGGTTTGTGGGAAAAACAGTTATGGTCCTTTATAACATAAACTGAGTGGCAGAATAAGACTTGAACATTCCAAACATTTAAAACAAGTTATATCTGTAGTTATCCAGGTTGACCCAAGGTCATCCTTGTCAAATTAAGGATTTTTCCATTGACACGCTCTCCTACATTGCATATGGACCCACAAAGCTCCTTTAACAAGACTCCTACTCTGCTCACACTTGACATTTACACTACTCCAATTTAAGAAAATGAGATGAAAATTAACTTCCTGAAAATCAGATTTGGAATTTTAAAATAATATTTTCAAAAAGCTTGGGAGGAGGGGTTGGGGAATAACTCAGAGATGGAGTGTTTGTCAGGTATATATGAGGTCCTTGGCTCTGTCTCGGGTTACCATTCTTTTAAGATGGGAGCAGCATCAGCACAATAAAAGGGTGATAGATACCCACACTCTGCTGTAAATTTGTGTTTCCACACCCTGCAGCCATTAGATTCCGGGGGGAATCAGGCTTTGTTGGGGGTGAGAAATAGGCAACAATACATATATTTTTTTATGTTCCCCAGGTGATTTCATGAGAAGTTAAACTTGAGAGCTCCTGTGTAAGTGGTTGGTCAATAAATTATTTCCCTGCCTCCTCACAACATTCCTATTAAGTACTTATTATCACCGCTGAGCCTAAGAGGAGAAAGTCGGTCTCAGCGAGGTCATGCAGATAAATAGAACAGAACCAGCTTCAGAAACAGGAATGTAAAGAAATACGTGGAGAAAACAGCAAGGAATGAGAATGGCCCCACGGAGAAAGCAACCCTTCTCTCCAACAAAGTGTTAGCAGACCCAGACAAGCTGGGTAGTCTGTTTCAAAGGCACTTCCTCGGTGGAGGCACTTTGAGATCTAATCATAGTTTATCAGCTGAACGCACTGCAGATGGCACTTCTGTCCTTTATCAACATTCAATAGACATTTACCAAACTGCATCCGTAAACCAAGCACTTGCTGATAAGCTATCTGTGAGCTAGTCTGCAGTGTAAGAGACCAGTCCCAGCCTGCCACTCTCCATGTGGCAGTTGGGCTGGCTTTGATGCTTGAGAAACAGTGGGGGCTGGTGAGAACCAGCCGAATGGGGTGGAGTCTGCAACTGCCCTTAGCTAGAATTAATATCAGGTCAATAATTCTAGGTTAAAAGGCAAGTTTTGCTGCCAAGTTACTGATACTGTACATGGAGCTAACAGGCTTTCATGAAAGCTGGCTGAAATAGTGTTTGAAGAAGAGGAAACGAATTCTTCACCCCAAACCGGGAATAATTCTGTATCATCAACAATGATTGATTCCAAGATGCTTGACATGAAGTGCAAAGACCAAGGCATGGAAATCCCCTGTATGAGTAAATTTAATCTAAATGGTTAAGGCTAACTGGTTTTACATGAAACACATTTAGAAGCCTTCTTGCAAACATTTCTGATGTTTTCCTGTCCAAATATTATTTTTTCACATTTTCTAGTCAAGCATTTTAATCCAATCAGCTAACTCTAGCATTTGATATTTTTTCCATGCAAGACTGTCAGCACGGACCTACAGCTGCAGGATGTCTGTGAGGAAAAATTATTCCAACTGACTCTTTCTCAGTACCTCTAAAGCAACAGATCATTCTGGATGCTAAAGAAGCTCTTCTGACTTTTTGAGGTTGAAACAACAGTTGTGGGAAGACACTAAAAAAGAAAATTGCTAGTTTAAGCTCCCAAATGGTAACTCCCCTTCTCTTGTTGCTTTGCTGATGCACTGTCTGAGCCAGAAATGAAGTACTTAATGCCTTAAAGGTTAAATCCAATAACAAAGAGTTTTCAGCTACCTAAATAAGTTTTTAAAAATGTGTTTCCTCAAGCAGCATTTGAATATTATCTTCAGAATATATGCTACAAACCCAAACCAATGGCATTCCACTTAATGTATTGCAAAGCCTCTTCACTATCAATGCGAAGAATTTGCTTTAGGGTTTACAGATGTACTTGCTTTAATTGCACAGCATTTGAGCTTCATATCATCTCTGTTTAGTAGGATGAACATGGACTATTATAAATGTTAGTAAGATATGTATGTTTACTAATGCTTCTGAGTTCAGTGATATTTTGCAAGTCCTCTCAAAAATATCTTAGGTCATTTAAATTAACCAACATGAGTTGAGTATACCATATTTAAAACATTGGGGTAAGAGTCTTTTAGATTCTAAAATTTTGAAACATTGGTGTATATGTACTCAGATATCTTCTTAATACGACCCAAGTCTAAACACAAAATCCATACACCCCTCATACACACTGCCTGAAAGTAATTTTATACAATAATTTTAGTGACCAAGACATATCATGGGTCAGTATGGATTCTTCCACTCAGAATGTATAGTATTTTGAAATTTCCAATTATAGACACCTAATCTGTAACTTTTTTGGCATTACATACATCTACTTTTTCTTCAGACAAAAGTAATTACAGAGCAATAAGCAGGCCTCTGCATTATACCACCCGTATGCTCACTCACTGTTCCCATCTTTTAATGAAAGTGGAAGTCAGGTGAGGAAGGCACACTGGCTGTTGTGTTTTACAACATCTACAACACAGAAACTTTTAACAGGGACAATTAATTGATATATTGACACAGATAAAGAATCAAAGTAGCAGCTGATGTGGGCACAGTCTGCTTCCTACCTTGGGAGCTTTGGCATGCTTCCCACACCTGGCATCCTTCACGAGGCTGAGATCTAACAGCTCTGTCTCCTAGAAGGCAAAAATGGGAAAATGTTAAGAAACCACACAGCTCCTTTATGTCTGCTTTATACTATTAACATGACTTCAAAGGATCCTATCATCTCGTGGTTTGTCTAAGAATTTAACTGCAGTAGGCTTCCCATCCCCTATACTATATCTCATTGAATCAAGAAGAACACAAAAAGATCAAGTACTAACTGCTCAGTTTAATACATACTCCGATATATTTACTAACACATCTTAAACAAATTAAGTGCATGGTTTGCATTCATAAATCTACATCCTCTAAGGCATTCAACCTTCATAATGCCCTGACTCTTTAATGTAGTTCCTCATGTTGTGGTGTCCCCACCACCACCATATAATTACTTTGTTGTTACTTCATAATTGTAATTTTACTACTGCTATGAGTCATAATGTAAATATCTGATATGCAGGATTTCTGATACGTGACCCCTGTGGGGGGTCACAACTCACAAGTTGAGAACTACCACTCTAAGTCATTCCTAAATCAGAAGAAAACCAGCCTCTTTATCCCACTGTTGAAAAGAAATCCTGGAATCACTGAATGCAGTTTGGGTATGGGGAAATAAAGGAGATATGATTAAAGAGGCCAGAGGAAGGGGTACTCCCATCAGTTCACTCATATACCTAATGTATCTGGCCAATATAAACACACACACACCACATCCCAAATTCTGCTGCCATCCTCTTGCATACAAATCTCACACCACTACCCTTTCACTTAATCATTACCAAATATATTCATTATTCAAACAACCCTAATGTTACTCCAGGACACAAGAAATATGCATATGTAATTGCCTTTCTAGAGTGCCATCAAGTGGGGGAAGAAAGATAAGGAAATGAATGTGCATATTTCAAGGAAGAGTATGTTAATGCCAATATTAAAGTTAAGGAGAAGTTAGGAAAGAGAATTTTCCCCCTAGGTTCACATGGAAGAATCATTTAGCTTGGAGAAGTGGAAAGCTGGAAAGTACAGGGGATAAATATTCCCCATAAGAATGGCCCAGAGGTTTGAGATGAACCTAAGATAGTCATGGTCTTCAGATATTTAGAGACACAGTCCATACACTTAGAGAAAAAAAGTAAGAGGGAAGAAGATCAAGATGAGTTCAGGAGCAAAGAATAGCAAAGCTGTAGGTAGGATAGCAGTGCAACAAGATCTCCCCATGGGTGACTCTCAGTGTCCTATTTGGATTGAGTATTAAATATGTGAAAAGAAATCATGAAAGACAACTCCAGATGGTTGGGAACCCTGAAAGTCCACAGATGGACAGTGATCACGAGGTTTACATTGCACCAGTAGGAGAGCACAATGGAATACTGAAGAGAACTCACTTAAAGGGGCTGTAAATACCAACAAAATAATTCCTGGTCAAGAGTCAATGGGATGCAGACATCTAGCCCCCTTCTCCAGAAAAGACAACTGTATCATGATTCTTCTGACAACACACACTCTCTGGACAATTCATCCAAGATACTGATACTCTCAGTAGGCTTTGTCCGACAGGTACCTTCCAATTACAAACGTCTAGTCTAAATAGTTTGATTACTTCCCTAAGGATTAAGTACAGAGAGTCCTGGATACAGAGTCTCCCTACTGCATAAAAATTCACATCAGGTCACAGAGAACACTTTGCCCTGACCACTTCTCTGAAAGATGGAGTGAAAATTGGATAGTGGAGGTTCCTTTCCACATCTTAGTGGATCTCTTGACCTAATCTGCACTGACTTACCTGTGGAAATCTTCCCACACCGTGTGGAGTGACATGAAGGAACCAGGCAAAAAGACTGCTTCTCTAGGACACTATGACATTGCTTTTCTACTAAGTTCCCTCTTCACTCTCAGACTGAAGTGGAGAGGTTTCATTCCCCAAGCCCATGAGTACTAGAAAAGTATGCTATCAATCTGGGATTCAATGTTGGGATTAGGCAACGGCATCACAGATCTGTCCTGGAGAAATAATGGAAAACTGGACTTGATAAAGTTGAAGACTAAGCCCAGGTCAGGTTTCTTCACCTCCACAGAAATAGCAACCATTTTGCTGAAGAGGAGAGCAGGGAGGTACCAATAAAGCCTTCAGAAGTTTAATCTACAGGGTGGGAGAAGTATGGCGGCCTGAGAGGGGGATAAAGAGTGAAGGTGTATCATGGGAGACTTCAGAAGCAGAGTGCAGGTGGCATAAGGAAGGAGAAAGTTCAGCAGCAGTGGCTTCTGACTTCCTCCCTGGGACTCAAGCCTAAGCAAACTGCTTTCACATTTGAGAAATCTGTCCAAGAGCAAACGTCATTCATTAATTAACTTGACCATTGTTGTCTGAATGCCTGCAAAGCATAGGTGGTTCGCGAGGACTAAATCACAAAATGCAAAAGTAGGTTCTCCATTTTGAGGCACACACAAGTAACCCACTCATACCCTTTTAAAGGAGATACTTCAAAACACCTGCAGAATACTGGCTCTGGAAGGCTAATCCACAAAGGCATGGTAGAATTCCTGGCTTTACAATTTACATAGGAAGGAGGGCAGAGATGGATTCTCAGAGAAGAACAAGTAGGGGAAAATGCATATAGGCAGGGATGACGAATATGAAGCAGTCATTCAGCAGACATGGAAAGGCACATACATTCGAGTCCATATCCATGGGATGACTGTTTCACATAGGTAGAATAAAAACTGCCTATACACACATCTTATACTTACCAAAGTTTGATAGTAACATTTTCTCTTAAGGTTTTCCTCTCCATTGAATGAATAGACTAAAATGCTGCTTGTTTGTTTACACACAAAAAGCAAACTGGGTTCACAAAGAACTTAGTAGGCTTCATTACTTTTATATTGAAGATAATGAATATTGTTCTCTACTGCCAGCTCCGGGGGGGAGGTTTCATTCCCCAAGTAGTGGAGTGATAGCTAATGCCAGCTACCCTACGGATACATTCTGATAGCACAGAGCTAAGATGCCTCTCTCACTGGTGTGTAAAATTGTGTGTTCAGGAAAAGCATCAAGGGTGCCATGGGGTGGGTAATGTGGCATGGGGAAGACCCAGGTGGAAGTGCTGTTCAAGGGCTCTTTCAGCTGGAAAGGGATGATTAAAATAGCATCCCCCACTTTCATTTACATACAACAACCATTTCTCTGGGGGTTTCATTTGCATCTTTTTCTCTCCTTGGTGATGAAGAAAATGCAGAAACCAAGGCACAGGACCACAGAAATGTTACTTGTGTCCTTGAAACTTTTTCTAGGTTAATATTGCTGTGTTAATAGTTTTAATGACCCAGTCTATTACAAAGCACAGAAGTGGTCCCTTTCTTAGCTCACTTGACAGTTAGTGACCCTTAGCTTTGCAGAACTTGCTGAATACAAATTGTGTCATAAATGATGGAAGTATCTCAAATACCAGTGGCTCTCATAATGTAATCTACATTAGAATAATTTGGAAGGCTTAAAGATGCTAAGCCTAAGAACCTGATCTCTAAGAAATTTCTAACTGGTGCTACTGCTGTTGGCCAAAGGACCAGCCCTTTGAAATGTGGTAATTAACATGCATTTACAGGATGCTACTATAAGTGATTTTTTTGGGGGGGGATGAACATGATGAATAAAGGCTATAAAATAGTTATAAGTTATGTGAAAGATCTCCAACTCATTTTTCTCTAGGGAGCTGTCAATAATACCTACTGATAATACTTAGAGTAAAACTGTAGCTAATAGTGAATAATCTAGGTGTGGCTTTGATGTAACTGAGGGAGACCACCATAAACTCCTAGTTTTGAAAGTTACTTGCATTAAATTTTATTCTGTAAGTAAATATCTTTAAGTGTTCAGAAATGTAAGCAATCATTAAAATGGTGTTATGTTGGGTGAACTCCCTGCTATATAGCTTTGTCATCGGCCTTTCATACTTTCATAACACTTAGGCATCTTTAAAGCAGTGAAGTAGAGGTGTGTTCTTTATGTTCTAAGACCCTCTGGCTGCCTAGGCACGTAAAGGGAGAATGCTTCAACACACATCTGCTTTAGTCCTACTGTGATGCTTTCAAAGACTGAACAACCATCCTAGAATTTCCAGCAAATGCACTAACATGTTTTGCTTCTTTCTTCCTTCATAAGTATGGATAAAAGTGAATCAAAAGGAATCAGAGGTTTGGGGGGATATTGTTTCAGATTTTTGTTTTGAATGCACAATGAGAGGTAAGACCTGTGAGCTAAGGGAAGACTGGATGGTCTCAGATGTTTATATTCAGCAGAAAGATTCAACTCATCAGCCACAAACCTACTGTGAGGTAGATGAGCCATGAAATCCACTGCAAATTCAGGAAAGAATACAATTTAAAATGCAACTTTTTCCAGAATACCAATTTCTATGCATTGTTACCAAATTCCATTAGTCACCCAATATAATAGCATGCTTCAAGTTCAGACAATACATAATCAGAACAGCAATTACAGCCATAAACATTTCAAAGAGAAGATACTAATGGTTGGGTGTGTAGTGTGATTATGTGTTCCTCCATATGTGGTATATTAATTAAGGTGTTCAACCTTGATTTACCCAAACTAGAATGAGTTAACATATTAGCTGCCAAGCATCTTTAAAATTAATAATTGGAGAATGTTTTTAGGATCCAGCAAGGAGGGTTTTGAATTAAGGAGAAGCATGAGCATAGACCCAACTCTTTGTTCTTTAACTCTATTCTGCTTAGGAGGGGATTGTCTGATGTGTGCAGTACAACTCTCAAAAGTCCCTGCACTGTCTCCCCTATCTGGGCTCTTTTCATTCATTGTATAGGCATACTTTTTGTCTTCTTGTTTTACAACCTGCAATGCAAGTAAGGCCAATGGCAATGAGATTCACCATTCCTGAACATGGGTGACAGCTTCATTTTATTTATTTATACTTAGGTTGTATATAACGCAAGAATAGAAGCTTTCTCTTGGAGCGATCACTTGTTATCAACACAAAATCAAGCAGATTGTTGCAGATGTTTGTATGTACCAGGTAACCCACATTGCAAACATGGGTGCAGGTGCCAGCAACATCTTGCTTATTTGGGCTGCCAAATCAACTGAGATATTAAACTAAGATCTCTATTTAGCAAGCAAAGCTAATTGCATACACATAAATGCTGATGCTTAGAACATTTCCCTTCTTGAACAAGAACGAAAAAGTTGTAGTAGAAACACTGGTAGTTGATACATTAGTTACTTTTCTGTCGCTGTCAGGAAGCACCATACCTAAAGACAACTTAAGGAAGAATGGGGTTTATTTTGGCATATGTATTCAGAGGGATGAGTCCATTATTGTGTGGGACATAGCATCATGTGGCAGGCATTACAGCAGGAGAAGGCAGCTTACAGAGCACATCTTTAGCAGCAAGCATGAAGCAGAGAGCGAACTAGAAGTGGGAAAGGCTTTTAAAGATTTGAAAGCCTACCCCCAGTGATGTGCTTCATCCATCAAATCTGCACCTCCCCACTGTCCCCCAAACAGCATCCTTAACTGTGGGCCAAGAGTTAAAATGCCTAAGCTTATACGTGACATTTCTAATTCAAATGCTACAGTTGATAAAGCATATAGAAGAAAAACAGGAAATATGTAAGAATAAAAATCAAGATCTGAAGATTAAAAATATTTCATAAAAACCTGAACAAGAAAAGCAACTTCTAGAGAAAACTAATTTGACCTTCATGTGCCAAAATTAAATCTGAAATAAGATGAATATTGGCAGTAGAAAAAAGAAAACATTATTAAAAGAGATTATTCCTGTGTTACAGGTTATATTGTAACTGTCAATTAACATGGAGTTTCTGGTCTTTGCTGTAAATATCTTGACAAAGACATTGTACTATTTCTTCTCCATGAATACAGTGCTTGGGCTAAGAGTCCAGGCTGTACTCTACCTAGGTTTATGGTATGAATGATATCTGATGAAGAGAGTTAATACTATCCAACTTCGGCTCTAACAGTAACAAACTGTAAAATATCACTCACTCTCACTTTTACACAGAAACTCAATCTGATATGTAGCTGTTATAAATAACCAGCCAACATGAAAAGTTCGCTGATACAATTTGCGGAATACTTATCACATTTCTGTGTTCTGAAGAGGTTTGTCAAATATTCAGTGCCTTGCAATGTCATTTATCTTATTCTGGATTCTAATCATTACCCCTAGCCTTACTCCCAAATATCTGGCATGAGTAGAAAAGGATAAACTGCAAGGAGTCAGATGATAAACCAGAAGACCCTCATATAACCAATGCCAAGAAAAAGTCCATCCACAGGGAAGAAGTTAGTTATTAGTGTTAAAAGTTGTTGTGAGCTTGAATCAGTGAGACAAAAATTGGAGTTTATTGTGATGAGATTAAAGTTTCTTCATTATTAAAGGGGGTGAACATGAACAATGCAATTAGCACTACCAACAGTAATAGTATGGCATTCAAAGATGTTTTCTTAACTTAAGATTTTTTGATATCGAGACATGTCAG
>CAJQZJ010000543.1:192963-220943 GCA_907164525.1 Lophiomys imhausi
GGAGTAGGGAGGGGATTGTGATTGAGATGTAACTTGAAGAAATAAAAAATAAATTATTAAAAAAAAGAAAAGAAAAAAAAACAAAGAAAAAAAAATAGTAATTAGAACAATTGAAGCCAGAAACCAAAGACATGCCAAAAAGTGTAGGAGATGATCTGCAGGTGTGTCACAAGCAGGGCAACAAAACTAACACCTGTACCTAATTCTTCCCATTGACAGATGAGAGAACTAACAAATATGCCACTACTACTAGCCAGTTGGGTAATTTCACCACAGATTCCAAACTTGTTTTTTCCTGTATGAGAGGGTATGCTAAGGTGGCATCTGTCCTTTTATATAAGCACTTCAATTCATGGACAGAACCACAGGGCTACAAATCAGGAGACTGTGGCAGAAGTGCTAAACTCTCATGCTCATAAGTATGCTGGGAGGGATGACAAAGGTAAGAAGAATTTGCATGATTACGAGAGCTTTCAATCCAATGACCTAACCAAATGTGGCTTTTCAGAAGAACTAAGTTGAGAGACTGATAGGAACAGAGACTTGCTCCTGATGACTATGTTGTGTCCCCTCTAAGTAATGGAAAATCTCTAGGAGATAGGGGACTCAGAGGAACAATGTTGAGGAAGTAAACCTTGGCAACAACCTGAACCTGGGCAGCAAAAATAGAGCTAAATGTGCAGTAGCCACCCCGAAGACCACTTCCTTGCAAGCTGGCAAGCCCTCAAACAGGTGTGATTATGGTTGGGTGAATCTGTAAGAGAAATGTTTGCCACTATCTGTGTGATAATTTGTTATGAAGCAAGGGAAATCTAGTACACTACTCCCAGGTAATGTTTCAAATGATAGCCTGACTTTATTTCTACCTCATTTAGTTGATATTATAAAGAAGTCAGACAAAAGTGTATAATCACCATGAAATACCTATATCTCTCTTAAAGATAACTAATATCAGGAATATGTGAGTTCTTACAAACAATATGTTTGAGTTTACTAGTTCTTATTTCCAGGCCGCTCATAGAGGGAGGTGCCACATCTAATTTAGGGGGAAGAGGTGTATGGTACAGAGTTTGTTAAAGACTCAAGTAATGAACAATAATATCAACGTTGATAAAGATTACACTCATACAATCTTCTGTTACTCCCTGTGCCAAGAGAACATACTCATTTCATGCTAACCAGATTAAGGGACAATAGCATCCATCATTTTGCAAATGATTTCTTGAGTGCTAGAAATGATCTCCCTGAATATTTTGGGTGAGCACAGATTCTAATTTCCATAAAAGGTCTTTTGAAAGAAATATGAGATGCTACAGACTTATCATGGAAACAAGCCACTTCCGTTTATGAAGCCCAGATGATGTCATTATAGCCAGATTGTCCTTTTGAGTCATCTGAAGTGCTATTACTGGTCTATCCCTATTTCACTATGGCTGTGCTGCCAGCAGTATTTTTAATCTGGCCACGGGATCTGCTTCTACTCTATGATCTTACCTTTGAACATAGGACTGACTGCATGCCACTTATGCTGTTTAAGTTCCTTCATGCCTTAACATCAGTGCTTCTGAGAATGTGGTCCCTTGACCAAGGACACAAATACCACTTGAGAACATGTGCAAAATACAGTCTTTGCTCTCCCCTAGACATGCTGTGGGGCAGAACTCAACAATGTTTTTCAGGGTGATTCAAATACAATCGGAGGTTAGAGAACCCTCTGCCCTAGATCTTAAATGGAGACAACGGCTGCCCACAGAGAAGCCTAATTAAGAGGAGCTAGGTAGGACATTCAGATACTTGGACGAGCTACCTTTACCCATTTATGAAAGAATTGCACCAGAATGCTACTAGCAATGAGAGGACTGCTCATCAATAGTCTGCAAAAGTTTGCTCTAGACTTCTTGTGCATTGGCAGTATGAGCATCCTTGTACATTAAGGCAACCATTTCTACACTGAGTGCTGGGGGCCAGGAGGAGTAAGAGCCACATTGTAAGCATGGCTGGCTTAGTTCCAGATGTTCTGATTCAACCCCTGTGCATGATACTTCTGGGCAGGCAACCAAATATACTTCCCTTTCTCTCTAGTTACAGAATCATGGCATGTCTGGCCATCTCTGAAGTATATACACCAATGGTATCCAGTCTTGCCTTACCTTTGTAGCCATTTGGTGATATCTACCTGGATAATTTAATTTTCACCTAAAACTGTTTGTTTAAAAATAGATAGGAGACACTTTTCAGTACGAAGGTTGTATCTCATCCAATTGAGTATGAGTTTCAGACATTCCATCATGGCAGGATGCCAAGGCACATTTTATCTTATATGGCATTTTGACTATGTGAAGAGTTAATCTACTTAAATTGACATGTATATAAAATGATGCTTCCTTTTCTTTTGAAATGACTTGTTTCTTAAGATCACTTTGAGTTCTCTGGCATGGGAGAGGGATCAAACCGAATCTTTTCCAAATGCTAATTTGTGCCATATGGAGTCAGGAATCTAATGGGGAGGATGAGGCTTAATGAATTTTCCTGAGGAGAACATTCGGAGTCAATCAATACATAGGCCCCAGGGTTCTCCTGAAGTGCTCTGAATTTAAAAGTAAACTTTCCTTTTGAGTCAGACTGTGAATCAACCCCAGCACTAATGCAAGCACAAAACTCACCAAGCTGTTCATACTAAGCACTCTGGAAAAACTTAAGTAGTCCCAGGTTGTTTTTCATTTATTCAGGACAACTCGCTTCTGTTGCTGCTCACCTGGCTCCCTGCCTAGCCCCTTTTCTAGCTAGACACCACTCCTCACTGTCTGCTTTACTCTCACAATGTGCACTTGTGATCTTCGACTACCTTTGTTGGCCTGCTAGACACACTTCACTGAGGGGTAGATATAACAGGAAGTGCTGGAAGGCTGTGTACTCTGGAGCAAACACTGAGCTTTTGACTGACAGGTGCAGAAGCAGGATGCCTGGCAATATGGGCATAGGGCAGAACAAAGTTCCTGGTACAAATTTTGTTCTTTAGCTCTCGGGGGGCATAAATTAAGGCTGAGGCCCTAGTTGAAAGTTCAGCCTTGCCTGCCCCATCCCTAACCTTGTCCAGCTTTGGCTGTTTTTGCCTCCTAGGATTCCTTCCTTAATACATCTTCTAGATGTAACTCCTTGCATGGGTAAGGGTGGCCAGTTTGAAGAACAGATACCTTATCATTTACAACAAATTTAGAAAATAGCATTAAACTTGAAACCAGCCAGAATCATACATATTTACTGCCACTAATTCTTTTCTTTGGTCTTACTCTATTTCTGCAGTGATTTAAGCAATCATTATTATTTACTCACTTAATGAGCATCCCTTGAGTATGAATTCTGTCTCAGTGCTCCACAGTTAATCTTATAGGATCCATTGACTAGAAACTATTCTGACCATTCCTGAGAAATAGACACATGAAAATAAATTTTACAATCTAATGTGCAAGCAGCTTTGTCAAAAACATAGCCACATCATCATCTAAGAGACGAAGCTTGACTTTAGAGGAGGAGTATTTCCTACTAGGAAAATCAACGCTATAAAAAGAATTCATTTACCTAATCCCCAAGTCAGACTTAATTTTGTCATAGTCAGAGCTAAAGGAAACATATTCATAACCACTGTGTGACTTTGTGCTAAGGATGGATTTCATTTTTACCACCCACTCTGACTTCTCTTTGAAAAAAAAATCTGAACATAATGGGACACATGTAACTGTATTTCAAAGCCAAATAAAAATGAGTCATGGGCAGCTCTAACTAGACATGATGGGTGATCAAAGGACAAAAAGACGTTAAATTGGTTTTAAGGAAAGACGTGGGGAAATTAGAGGGAAAGATGAAGAGTAAGCAGATATCATTGTAGACATGTCTGATTCTCAAAAATAAAGAAAAATACCTTTTAACCCCAGCAAAAATTAAAATTCTTTAATTAATATATATATATATATATACAAATAATATTTTTCTAGGTGGTTTCAGAAATACCATTAATTTTGTATTGCCCCTTATCAGGAAGGGAATGCAAAGTAGTGACTGAACTTGAATGTGGTGAGGGAAGCAGTCTTGCTCAGGAAGAATGAAAGGAAAGAGTTTATATTTCAAAACTGCAAAAAGTACAAACTTTAAACACTCTTATTATGAACAGCAGGAATGTGTGGGAGGTCGTGGATCTATTCATTGGCTTGATAAACTATGTACACATGGCATACCATCACAGTGTGTTAAACAAAGATGATTGCTTATTTGTCAATTAGAAATGTATGTGTATATACAAATATATACCTGCATGCAATAAAACAGGGGTCATGGATATGAAGGAGAGTGGGGATGGGCTGATGGAAGGGTTTGGAGGGAGGAAAGAGTAGGAAGAAATGATATAATTATAATTTCAAAAAATGTTAGTAGGATTTTGCTTTTAAGAGAACTCTGCAGGAAAAGCAAAAAGGACCTCATAATCATGAAAGTCTCAAATTCAACACTTATTCAATAAAATTCAAGCTTGCTGAAAGTGTACTCAGCGAAGTGCCAGGGGTGGCAGAATCAGTTGCCATGGCCCAGGTTCTGAAGCCAGAAATGAGGATCACAGCTCCTCAAGAAACAAGACTGTAGTAGCTAATTTGAAAGGGAGAGGGGAGGGCTCTAGACCTTTTAGAGTTCATTAAAAACAGATGCATTTTAAAGAGTGTAAACATTTCAGAGTCAGATGGAGACACATCTGGGAGACAGGTAGCTGGTTAGCAACAGTGAGATAAAGTGAATACTCTTCTCACACTGTTCTTGAACTCCTGCATAGAGAACTGCTCCCATTTGCCCTCCTGACAATGAGAAAGGAAATAAAAAGTTGTGAAAACTCTTTTACAAGGCCTAATGTTTGCCCCAATTACTGCCCAGAACAGCAAGTCCAAAGAAAACAAACAAGGGCAACTAATAGAAGACATTTGTCTTCCACAGCACAGCACACCCTTGACTTGACCTTTAGGAGAACTCTGAGAAATTCTCACATTCACTCCCTTCATTTGAATATGCTGAAAAATGATGACACCAGACACTTTATTTTATTCAGTTGGTGAAGAGCATGGAGTCATCCAAAAGTTACAGAACGGGAAGTTGGAAAAGACTGATAGACAGTTAAAAACCCAGACTTAGTACAAGTGGCAGAGACCAGTAGGACTCTTCAGTAAAACTACACCCCAAAATAAACAGCACACAAAAAAAATATATCACTGGGGCTGGGCTAAAACAAACCCACCTTAAAAAAACATACAACCAAAGATTTAAGAGGGATTTGTCTTCTATTACTACCTGTGTTTTTCTATTATATGTATAAATTATTTCTGGAACGGAAGAATGAGAGGAGTGAGGAAGAAGTATGGAGCACTCCATAGGTGCTAGCTGTGCAAACTCCTACCATAAGCCCAAAATGATGAGGTCAGCCATGATGGGCTTGTGTCCCTGCACGGTGGCAGGGATGACGGAAACCATGAGTGGTGTAAGCCAGGAGAAGAGGCTGGCAGCTTTCAGGACTACATGCCCACCTTCACTCTTGAAGGCTGACTAATAGCGGCACAGTTGTCACAGCATGGTCTTCTGAAAATTCAGCTCTGACAGAAATGATCAGTGCATTTCTCATCGGGCTTCTGCACATGCTCAGACCTGAACTTCCACTTGTCACAGCAGAGAGGCACTCTGAGAACAGACAACTCATTGAATGGTGCCACAAAGTCAAGTACAACAAATAAACAGGAGTCCTTGGATGACTTTTCTCAAATTCTAGACTGGGTGATGAACTAAGGAGCATTTATTTGGTGGTGGAACCGTTCCCAAAGAAAGTTGGCACAGTTACAGTGCTGGAGAGAATTTCTTTGTATTCTTTCCTTCTTATCCATTAAATATATTATCATCTTTTAACAACATCCGTGTAAGAAGATAGCCAAGGGAAAATAATCACTTTATTATACAGTTCCTTCACCAAAATCATGGCAGTGGGCAGAAAGAGTCACTAGCATGTTCAGTTGTAGGGAGATGGTTTTGGACTGTAGATCACTGCCTCTAAGCAGAACTCCACTGACTAATACAAGTGATCAACTTTGTGTATGAGTCCTATATGTTGACTCCGCAGCCTCAGACTTTCAAAACAGACGCCATTTTGATTTTGTATTTATTCATTTCACAACTTATAATGTCATGATAAAAGTACATTATCCTCTGGAGTTTTGAACAACTGAATCTTATAATCTCTTTTACAGCCTAAATATAGATCAGCTTCACTGTCCCTGGGTGTATAATTTTTCAAAAGAAATAACTTATGAATCCTTAACATAGGCCTCAGGATCCCAAGGGGACAGATCACCATTTTCAATTTTGAGAAATGTATTTCATACTGTGCAGATAAAAGTAAACCATAATAATAAATCTTTCTCAGAATTACTCCCCATGTTTCAAAAGAAAAAAGTAAATATGAGAAACAGGCATATAGCTCTGGAGATGTAGCTCCATGGCGGAGCAGTTGTCTGGCACACATAAGATCCTGATTCAATCCCTAGCATTGAGGATATAGGGAGAGTGAACATCCCCCCCCAAAAAAAAATCCTATTTAACTGAAATATTGGACTACTCTTCTGTGACACCATTTATCTTGTTTTTCTTAAAATTTCTGTAATTTTCTTGTTCTTTTCCTAAATATATAGGCAGATGACTGCCTCCCTTGCTATGACCTACACATACCTATCCTAGGTTATTTGGATTTTCAGTAACAAGTCAGATGAATCGCACTTGCACTATGTGGGTCAGTCAAAATTAAGTACAGAAATCATCTTAAGTACCAAAATTGGTCCTATTCCGTCTTATGATTATGGAATTAAATTAACCTGAGTCTTAAGCACTGCATGTCTTTCGGCATTATTATTATTATTATTTTTTTTTTACTACAAAAGCTAGACCACAGCAAATAGTCCAATCACACAGAAAGTGGATAGATTTCATAACTTTCTCCTTCACTTCTATGCTATTACTTGACAGGAACTTCTCAGAGTGCAGTGCTTCACTCGTGCAGTGAGTCATCTGGGAACTTCTGAAAAACTCAAGATTTGGGGTCCCACCCAATCCCCCTAACTTGGTACTCCAGGGGTCTGGAATCAACAGCCTGAGTCTTAATAAGCCCCTTCAAACGATTCATGTGTATGTTTCAGTTAGAGAATGTCTGGGTGGACAATTATGGATTGGTGGCAACATGGACTATATCTGGGTTTCCTATTCTGATTAATTTCCTTACTTACAAGTGTTTAGAAAAACACATTATCAGCTGGGCATGGTGGCACACGCCTTTAATCCCAGCACTCGGGAGGCAGAGGCAGGTGGATCTCTGTAAATTCGAGGCCAGCCTGGGCTACAAAGCAAGTCCAGGACAGCCAGGGTTATTACACAGAGAAAGCCTGTCTCGAAAAAACAAAAAAACAAACAAACAAACAAAAAGAAAAACACATTATCATATGATCGAGTGCTATTCTTAAACAAAATGTATAAATGAAAATTGATATTAGAGAAAATATCTGTACAAATACAAAAAAAATTAATTCCAGACACAGCAGAGTCTGACTTTATATTGTATCCATTCTGCAAGTCCATTTTTAAAGAACAGGACACAGCTTGAAGAGGCATATTGTCTCATTGAACATTATTTAATGTCGGGACTTCAGGGATTTAATATCATTTAAACCATATGTAAGCATTCCTGAATGTTAAAAATAAACAAACAAAAAACCCTTGTGCTCTGATGGAGTTTTTACAAATCAACTTACAGGACACCGAACACGGAGGTGTTAATTGCCACCACTGGAATCTTGGTGCTGCATAAGCTTCATCATAATGCCTATGCCCTTTACCCACACAGGAATTTCACAGGAAATCCTTGATGGACCCATGCACAAAGGTAGCTTATTGGCCCCCAAAATGGACACTTTCCCTACACACTGCAGAGAATTTAGGAGGAAATCTGTTCTCCATCATGAACTGTTTCCCAATACTCCCAGCATTTGTGGGCATGTGAGTAGTGCTCCCAAATGAAACAAGAATGGTAAGGAGATGAGGGTCATGTCTGGTCTTATTCTTTCCTGTTCTTTCTTGTACAAAAGATGAAGAGACTCCAGAGGATGCTGAATCACAAGTAGAAGACAGCTACCTTTCATAAAAAGCACCTATCTTGGACAACTTAGTACTTAAGAAATGCTTTTGTGTATGTTAAGTTACTTAAACCCTGGACTTTTTTTTTTTTAATAGGAGACAGGATACTCCATATAATTACAGAGCATAAATGAACTTAAAAAAATGACAGATGTCACAATCTCATGTCATAATCAAAACCATATGCAAATAGAACATTGGAAAATAAACAACATATTATAGGTAGAAGAAACAATTTTGTCTCTGTTTTAGAGATGAAATTGAGAACACTTTGTGTGAAGTGTTTTTGAGAACCATATCCAGTTACCTGTGCAAATTGAGCTCCACTGTGCAAATATAGTCTCTAACCTTCAGAAGCCTCAATCCACTGGGTAATGCCCTGCACTGATTAGATACACAAGGACCTGTGCAACTTATAGCCAGTGTCCCTTTTAAGTATTTGGGCTTATGCTCACAGATTAGCTGTCAGCTTTTACCAGGCAAGCTCCCTCTTGCAGTGGGCAGAGCTTACATTAGAGACTCATAACTGCTCAAAGTGCTGAGAATTAGCGACTGCTGAGTGCCCCGCTATAAATGGGACATCAGTTTCACTCCCACCAAGGCTCAGAGAATATCACAAAAGACAAAACAGGAAGAATGTAAGAGCTGGTGACAGACGGAGTGCTCTGGGAACACAGTCTAGGCATTTTGTGGCCACTGAGCTCTTGAAACTTATAGTATCTTTGATTACCTGCAGGAAACTGGGTCTGTCATCACCCTATCATGGAAATGAGGGGACTTTCCCACTCCTCCCTAAGGATATAGACAGTTGATGGTGGAAAGGGAGAGACATTTTATTCAGAGATATAACCACTAGTGAAGTACCTGTGGTCTTATGGAACATCTCTCACCCATGCTCTATAAGCAACCCTAATGAAACTCACAGGGTAGAAGAAAAGGAAAGGAAGAGGAGAGGCAAGAAGAGGAATAAAAGGAAGGGAAGAAGGAAAAGGAAGGGTGAAGGGAAAGAAGACAACATGAAAGGAGAAGGAGATCTAGTTCAGAAGAGAAAGGGGAATCAATGTGAATAGGAGAGGGATTAGAGAGAGTAAGAGGAGTGAATATAATTAAAATAGAGTTATAGGCATGTACATAAATGCCATAACAAAACATTAATATGTATATACACTAATAAGTCACTAAAAGAAAAAATAGAGATGCACTCATTTGCTTAAATGTTATGATCTCCCTGAAGACTGCTGAAATATATATTTTTTTTCAGTGTTCAGAGTTAATTTGAGCCAGTGACAGGAAGCAACTATCCTGAACCAGATCTGTAGTGGGAAGTAGGAATATTGGCATTCAGTCGTGTTGAAATGATTAACGATAATTCATGGGGTAGACACAGCACAGTACCATGCTTCCATCTCCTAGCAGGCCCTAGTGTACAGGGACTCTACCTTTTGCTATGTCTTTCCATAGTGAACACCACATTTATTTTTTTTTAAATAATTTTGCATGTTTTTTTCATGATTATTGTAGAGTAGGTCTGCAATATTTACAAGTAAAGAAATGGAGTCCAAATCCTGAGCACCGCCCGCTGTGTGTTTAGTGGAACCCAGGGGTAGCAGAAACCAGGGGTAGCTGAACCTGGGGTTATCGTGGTAGGGTTTTCCTGCCAGTCCTTTCAACCTACCCTACTTTCTTGCTGTTTTTTTTTCTTCAAATGTTACTTTCAGTCCTTCTGTAGTTTCTCTGCTCTAGTTTTCTCTATCTTAGAGATATTTTTGAAGTTTTCACTGTGACAAATACATTCAACTCACAGATTCCCGTTTTAATCATTCTAAGTGTACAAGTCAAGGATACTAAGAGCATTCTGACCACAGTGCAGCCATCACTGTCATCTCGTTTGGACGCTTTTATCTTCCTAAACTGAAATTCTGCCCACATTAAGCAATAACTCTTGATTATCCGCTCCCCACCCCAACTCTTGACAAACGACACCCTACTTTCAACCTTGGTCCATTAAAAGACAAAAAAAAAATTTTTAGAATGGTTTTGAATTTATAGAAAATTATAGCATTATAAACAGATGTACACAGAACTCCTGTATATCAAATTCAGTGGCCCCTATATTTAATATCTTATATTAGGGGTAATTAGATAACTAGGTGTAATTAATAAAGTGTCATTGAAACCTTAACTGAAGTTCATCTTTTATTCATATGTGCTTAACCCGACCCACCCATGATTTTTCCCCCCTCTGACACAATGCCATTCAAGATGGCATTGGCTTGAGATCTCCTACCTGCCTAGACTGTTTGAGATTTACAGGCTTTTCTTATGTTTGATAACCTTGACAGTTGCTCTCGACTTCTATGTTTACCTTTCTCTCCCTCCACACCTAGGGCCAGACAGTACTGAGCAATGTTCTACCACTGACCTACACCCAAGACCTTAAAAAGCCGTTCCAAAGCATGCTGTCTAAAGTAGTTGTCATCAATATGACTTAATAATGATGATAGGCTCGATCCCCTGCCAGAGGATATGTTTACTAGGCTTCTTAAGTATAAAGCCGTTCTTTGCGTCTCCATTTAGAGAATGCTGCCCGGAAGGAAAACACTCTGACACGCCTCATTTAAGGGTTAGGAATTCCTTCACATTGAAGGGTATTATGTAGTTCAATTATTCGGGATTATTCTGTTTGGGAAAGTTATTATTGTTCTAAATCATCTGGCTAATTTTTTCATTGAAAAATAATAACAAGGGCTCACCAATATTCATCTTATACTTTGGGATACAACTTTATATTAGGTGATTAAGCTGATGATTTGCTTTAAATTGTTCCAGCTCTAGTTACTGAGGTCTCCCGCATTGACTCCTGTGTCTCTTTGTTAAATCCTTTTTGTTGTGTTTTCCGTACTTTCTTCCTGGCAGTGGTAGATACTCCAGGATCATCATGCAAATGCCCTCTTCCAGCTTCCTAGCTAGTTATTTCTCCTTGGAAAGTCATGTTTGAAGTGGACATGATGAGGCTGGACCCACTCATTTCTACTAAGATACCACAGCTTCTTGGGCCTCTCAGTATACAAAGGTTGAAAATGTCTCATTCGTCTCCCCCACAATTATTCACATCTACAACTGCTTCTTTATTCATCCATCTGCATAGATATTAATTTTAACATGGATTCACACCACTACCTACAACTATAGTCCATGAAAACATGGGTCATTCTAGGCCATTTCCCCTTAACTAACAACTACTCACCCCAACAGTTGTAAACCTTGATTCCATAATCAGCTACCCTCCTAATTATTCCACTCTAGTATACAGTACAGTGGTCTTGGAACTGTCAACTCTCATCCCCATGGGAAACAACTTTATTGGCTAGGTATATAATTATTTTTACTCTTGATTTCATAGACTCCATTTATTTTCAAAACTACCTAAGTCAGAAACTTTTTTCCTAACTCCCTTAAGCAAAGTCGTTTCATATATCTGTGATATAGTTAAAAATCCTAATACAATCTGCATTCTCTTCTAAGATGCCTTTGGTATCTGAAATGATGGTTAAAAATCTGAATTCACAAAGGTTTCTTCTCAGTGCTAAAATGTGCTATAGACTTTTCTAAATGCATTGGGCATGTGCCTGAAAATTATGGTGTCATTACACATTGACTCCTACCCAAAGAACATGTATTGTGTGTCACCTTCTCAATGCCCTTTACACCTTAGAGCAACTAACTAACCATCACTCCATGCTTTTGTCTTTTATAGAATGTCCCAGAAATGAACTCATCAAAAACACAGCCTTTTCAGACTGGCTGACTTTACTTAAGGTTCATAGATGCCTGTCTGTTGTGATACTCACTTTGTTTTTATCAGTGAATAGGATTCTATTCTATTCATCCAACTTTATCCATGCATCCAATGAAAACATCTCTGTTTCCAGTTTGAATCTACAAAGAATAAGGCTTGTATAAACATTTCCACAAAGAGTTTTGTGTGCACACATTTTCAATTTTTAACCTACAAACACAATTTTTAGATCATGTACTAATACTATTATAATTAGCTTCATAATAAATTGCCAAACTGTCTTCCAAAGAGAGTGACCACTGCATCCTCAGGAGGATTCGGTATTGTCTCCCTTTGCCATATTGAAAGTGCAGTGATATTTCACAGGAGTTTCAGTTTACAGGGTTGTTTTGTGTGAGTGAGTGAGTGTGTGTGTGTGTGTGTGTGTGTGTGTGTGTGTGTGTGTGTGTGTGTGTGTGCGCGCGCACGTAGGCCAGGAATCAACTATGAGAGCATTCCATATCATTTACTGAGACAGAGACTCTTACTTGGCCTGGAACTCACCAAGCAGGCTAGGCTGGATGGACATAGAGTACCAGGCTTCCACCTGCACTACCTTCCCAGTGTTGGGTTTAAAACCATACACTCCCACATTCAGATTTTCTAAATAGGCTTTGGAAATGGAACCCAGGTCCTTGTGCTTGAGTGGCAAGTACTTTTCTGACTGAGCCATTTCCATGGCACTAATTTTGTTTTTGTAAGACAGGTTTTATTGGTTTGCATTTTACAGTCATGGCTGTCACTCACATGACCTAATTACGACTCATTTAGGTAATGCTCGGTATAAAGTATAAGCTCCACATTTGAGCTTATACTTTATGTTTCACTTATGTTTGCATGTGGACACCTATTTCTTCAAATACTGTTTGCTGCATAGACTTTAATTTTCCCATTGGGTTGTTTTTGTGTCTTTTTTTCTGTTTAAGAAATTTATTCTAAAGAAGTAATTCAAGTCGCACACAACTGACATTCTTGGTAGCATGTATGATGTCCAGTTATATAGATATTAAAAAATGCAAATTTGTAAAATTATGAAAATGTTTATTTATAATATAGAATAGAATACATATTATTATTACATTTAAAGTATATCCAATGGAAAGTAATATACATAAACAAAACATGGTCAATGGCATCTTTGACATAATTTTTTAAAAGTTGTCTTTTCAATATGAATTTAGTTATATTAAAAGGAACTAAGGCTTGGGCAATGAAGCTACTAAGGTGCCTGCTGTACTAGATAAGGATTTTTTTTAATGTTGATTTATTACTTCAGGTTACATATCCATCACAGTGTCCTCATTCAACCCCTCCCTGTCCCACCCTCCCACCCTCTATACTCTATCCCTTCCATCCCACTCTTCCAGAGTGGAGTGTCACTTAATTTTTGACAAAGAAACCAAAACCATACAATGGAAAAAGGACAGCATCTTTAACAAATGGTGCTGGTCTAACTGGATGTCGACATGTAAAAGAATGAAATTAGACCCATACTTATCACCTTGCACAAAACTTAAGTCCAAGTGGATCAAAGACCTTAACATAAGTACTGACACAGTAAGTCTATTAGAAGAGAAAGTGGGGAAAACCCTGGAACTCATTGGCACAGGTGACAACTTTCTGAACAGAACATCAACAGTTCAGGATCAAAGACCAACAATCAATAAATGGGACTTCATGAAACTGAAAAGCTTCTGTAAGGCAAAAGACACTGTCATTCCAACAAAAGGGCAGCCTACAGATTGGGAAAAAAATCTTCACCAACCCCACATCTGATAGAGGGCTAATATCCAAAATTTACAACGAACTCAAGAAATTAAATGCCAAGAAACCAAATAATCCAATCAAAAAATGGGGAACAGAGCTAAACAGGGAATTCACAAAGGAGGAATCCCTAATGGCTGAGAGACACTTGAAGTGTTCTTGTGACTTTATAAAATCTGTTCACTATATTCATTACTTCCCATTAACTTAATATTTAATTATATTTTGCCAAAATCATGCTTTCTTCATTACCACAGTTTTATAGTAATTTCAAAATCAGGTAATGTAAATTCTTTAGCTTCAGTTTTCCATTTTAATCATGTAGTAACTAGACTCAGTTCTTTGAATTAGCATATAAATCTTAAAACCAGTTTATCAACCTGCAAAAAAAGTTTCCTGGGACTTTGATTGGGATTGCACTGAATGAGCAGTTTAACTGAGAAGAAATGACATCTTTACAATGCGGAATCTTTCTGCCCATAAACATGAAGCAGCTCCAACATCCGCAATATCTTCTTTGACTTCTTTCAGCAGCATTTTGTACTATTCCGTACACGCTGACTGACATATCTTACTAAATTTATCCACAAGAGATTTAATTTTTTTGTACTATTTCAAGTTCTAGTGGCTCATTATTAGTATATAGAAAAAATAACTGATTTTTATCAATCATTCTCAACCCTACAATTCTGATGAACTCGTTATCTGTGCTGGAAGACTTGTTAAAAACAGATCCTTTGCATTTTCTTACATGGAAAATAATGTCATGCATTTAAAGGCAGTTTTACTTCTGACTTCCATTTGGGTCATTTCATGCTCTGATTCCCTTTTTTTTCTACTGGATTGTAGTCAAGTCTTTCCCTACAATCCATCAGACTCCCATATTTCTCCTTCTCCGGGTGTGGACTGCCCACTGAGTCCTATATAAACAGCTTGCCACGCTTCCCCATATTATACAGCTCCTTTTACATCACACCCATGCTCAATCAGTATTCAGTGCCCTTATACTATTCCATTATCACTAGCAATACTGCCAGCAGGTAAACAAGGTCCTTTGAAAACAGAACTGCAGGTAGAACAAAGACTGTAAAAATGCATAGAAAATCCAGACAACTATTGCACAGTTTCCCTGCAAATGCAGTCAGTAGAAGAGGAGAACTACCTTGGTAACCTGTGTATTCCATTACAAACAGATAAAGGGTTATCCACCTGCCAAAAGTCCGTGAACACTGACTGTGACTATTACAAGTGCTAACTGATTTGCCTTTCATTTCAACCTACAGTGTCTTTTTCCCTTGCTGCCATTGTCTAATATTTCCTTCTAATCTTCACAACTGGGCTCCCTGACTACATTCTTGTCTCTTTTAGCTGTTTCCTTTAAACTATTAAGGGTCTTATTATTTTTGTTAATCTTTTGATTCCTGCAGTACTGATTTTATTTGAACTGTTACAATGGAGTGTTTTATAGTTTCTATGCACATATGTATTTGTATATGGGGGAATTAATTATGTGTGTATGCACATGCTTTTTGAACGTTCTGATTCTCCTCATTATAGAAAGTTGCTTAAGGACCAAAATTCCATTTCATACATATTTATTTGCAGTTCATACCCAAACAATTACATTTAGGTGATTGGTATCTGATTTTAAGTAAACATACTGTCCTAGTTTTGTCATAAACTGAAGAAATAGCCACTAAGTATGAATTAAAATAATTGCATCCAGCATATAATCATAATAAATGGATTCTAGTTTAGGTTAAGATTACCATGATGTAACTAAAACAGCCAAAACAACAGTGGCTTAGACAGCTTCAGACCTATGTTTCTCCCACACAACAGTGTGGAGGTAGGAGTCCAAGTGTGATGAATGAGGATATATTATAAACTTATCTGGTTCTGGCTTTTTCTGCCCAGCCATCTCTCTGATTTAGGTAGAGATGGTTATTCAAACATCATTCATGATCACATCATTCAGGGCTGCAGCAGAAAAAGGGAAAGGAAGCAGTGCCTCTCCTTCTAAGAAAAGATCCTGAAATCCCTACAGGCTTCTCATGGGCACACTTAGCTGCTTCGTGGAGAATCTCATAGGCACACCTAGCTGCTTGGTGTTTGTGCGGGAAAGAAGGGAAGAATGGGTCCAGGTCTGCTCTATGCAGGCTTCTTCTTGTCTAGAGTAAGGAGACTTCTTTCTACACACATTTGTAGAAGTGTAACCTTCACGTTCCTCAGGAATCAGGCCTCATTTGCTCAGAGATAGTGGAGTCACTGGTAAAGCTTCCCCCCTGTAGGATCATCCTACAGAGAAATCTCCCTAGGCCTCTGGAGCTCCAGAGTAGCATCTCTCAGGCACATGCTAAAATACTGCTTTCCAAAGATCGGTAAGGGGACATCTGTCATCACATCTCCCCTCAAGATCCTCCTACTCATTTTTCCTGAGAGGTTATCTGCTTTCCAGTGAGCCAGCCTTTTCTGTCTTTTAATAACACGAAATTAATCCAACCCTGATATTTCCTCACTAAGTTAAAGTTAATCTTAGACAATCATCTCCCATGTGTTTCATTTTGTTTGTAAGGTTTAAGTTCTTCTATTGTTACAGTAAGAGTATAATTTCATTGGGACTGTAGCTTTGGGAGTATGAGTTCATGATCCAAATTCCTAATGGAGCCAAATTTCTGATTTGCCAAAAAATTAACAGCATACATGTACTTATTTCTGACCCAGTGTTACCCAACTAATGGACATTTCCATGAAAGCTAGTCCAAAGGAGCACAACAGAAAAATATACATGAAGTTTACTTTAGGGACATTTATCCCTGATTAGATTCTCTGTTCATTCTTTCTTCTGCCTTCTGAGTTTGTTTCCTCCCAGTTCATCACAGCTTTTGGCCATGGATTTTTTTTTTTTTTTTTTGCTAGTTAGACACTGTTTCCACAAAGCATCTACTATCTGTCTGATTGACTGACTGATCTTAAGATAGGGTCTCACTATGTGCCCAGACTGGCTTTGAACCTGAGATCTTCCTGCCTCAGCCTCCTGAGTGCTATAGTTACAGGCAAGACGTACCATAGCCAACTGGCAGGTAGCTTTCTAAAGTTCCCATCCAGAAAATTATGAAGTAGACATTTCAAGACAGCAGGCTATATTTTTCTTTGTCCTGTCTACAAACTTTATAATTGTAATTATACAAAATGTTTGTTCTGACATTCTTATCATTTTTTCTATAAATAGCAAACTCCAGTGGTAAAACACATTTCTTTCTCTTAATTGGCATATTCTTAATCCTTTCCTGTTTTATAGCTTCACACTGGAACCCTATTAGTGCTGCTTAGCTGCTTACTATCAAATCTAAACCTGCCCTGGGAGCCCACACTACTTATTTGCATGCTTCCTATATTTAGCACTAGGGTTTGTTTATAGCTCCGCCTCTTCCAGCCCACACATACTTTAAAACACCCAAATTTTAAATCCTCATCTGTCTCTTTGTCCAGCCATCCTCACACAGAACTATAGCTCACAGTGATCCATGTCACACGTAGTCCCCACATCCCAGAGGAACATGTCACAGACTGCTGCATCAACACCACAGAAAGGGTGTGTCCCTGAAGTTCATAATAGGGAACCCAATGTCACAGCATTCCATGTTACTAAACTCTACATCATAGAGATCCATGTCACAGGACTCCACATCATAGAGACCCATGTCATAGAACTCCACTCCACATGAGTGATGGAATTATCTATCCATCAAAGCACTCCACATCACAGAGTGCGTACAATGTGACAGAACTCTATGACACAGAGTTGTGTATAGACTTCTTTTCAGACAATCCTTGCATCAGATACCTTTCTGGAAGGGAAGATAATTGCCCCCAGGAAGTAGATTTTGTCTTCCAGGAACAGAACTACTGCTCCTTCTCTTTGGGATTCCAAAAGCAACCGCTGAACGAAATGATAAAATGGATGGTTTTTGCCACCCCAAAACTGTGACTGGATTTATTTCATAGCTCATTGCAAAGTAAGTCTTATTTCTGTTTTGTCACAGATTAAGTGTTCTGGGGCAGAATCTTGCATGTTACTACTTTGATTAATGCAACAACAAAACATGGGATTAAAGGAGTGTGTGTTTAAACAGTTCAAATCCATAATCAATAACAACTTTAAGAAAATATACAATATCTTTATCAACTGGAAAGAAGAAAATGCTAGGGAATGGGCAGAGTGAAACCTTTCCTGCACTGGTGCCTGGCTCTGGCACACGTTTCCTGCACTTAATTCTCGTGACAGAATAAGAACAGGGTCAACATAACATTTCCAAAATGTCAGAAACACCATTATTAACTACTCATGCCCTGAAAAGCAGGCCTGCCTAATTAGCTTTGCCATGGCTAGGTTTTCCAATCATAGGAGATATGAAGCAGTGTTAGCTAGGCAGGTAGAAAGTGAGGGCACCTTGAAGGGGTATACTTCACCAGCAAGAAAGGGATACAATTCATTTGGTCGGGACTGTAGTTTTGGAGCAGGAGAGTTTTATCATTTCTATCTTTATACTGTTAGGGGATATTCATACATTTTTTAAAGAAGATATAATATGAGCTAGGGATGATATAGGGCTTGTCTGTTAAGAGGTGGAACAGGGGAACTTGAAAAGAGCTTGTACTGACTAGATAGTGGGCTCAAGGTCAGTTTGTGATATAGAGTGAGACCCTGTCTCAAGTCAAATGAAGATAAATACAAAGTAATAGGGGCTAGGATGTAGCTCAGAAGTAAAGGACTTACACCACATGTATGAGGCCCCAGATCTGACCCTCAGACATGAAAAAAAAAAAACATAAGGTAAGCATGGACCATTCATGATTTTGCTGTTTGAATTTTGAATTTACCTCAATAAAAGGTAAAACAGGAGTGATTTTTCTCTACTACTTCTTTATGATAGGGTGGTTCCCACCTCTGTCTTCTATATCAAAACCATGGCATCTCTCCTTTTCAGCCATTTCAGCTTAATTACTGAAGAAGGTGCCATTGAGGGAAAACAGCTGAAATGAAGCCGAGGAAAAGTGATAGCATCTTGAAAAGAAAGCCACCTCGATTCTGAGCAACAGTCTTTTGTGATTAGATAGCTTTTAGGGAGAGAACTCTTAGTTTCCCTATAGATCATAGGCAATATTCAAGAACAGCACATCTGTACCATTGAACGACACTCCCTTCTCTTCGCAATATCCAGTATCAGTCGGGGGGGCATTTGTAGGTGAAACTACGAAGGGAAATAAAGAGCACAAGGAGCTCAACTGTCTAACTGAAATCGTTTCAAATCCTCCGCATGCATCCATGTCAACCCGTAAGAAGACCCAGAGGAAGAAACCTGGGTTTCTCATTTTCCCTAGTAAGGCACTGTGCTAATGAAGAGCACACACTTTGGCAGTTTTGACAAAGTGTTTGTGTTTTTTGATGAGCACACAGTGTATCAAGTATACTAAAAAATAATTGTCAGTTTGGTTAAAACACTTTTCTGTTTTTAATTGTCCAAGGCCATACTTGTACAAAGAAAGCAGAGATCATGAAGGGGTAGAAATGCTTCTCTGTATGCCAAATCTGCACCAACTCTGATGATTTTTAGTGTGATTTTTGTCCCTTCATCCTCTTGCTAGGTCTCCGCTGTCCAAACATTTGCTTGCAGCAGCATCCCTCCTGCCCCCATCCGCTGCTTCCCAAAGAAACACGTGCATTCTTACAAATACTAGCTGAGGTGAAAACTGAGACATCCCACCAGTTGCCTTTGAGAATAACGTGTGACTTGATTTACCTCGGATTTTACAAGAGTTGTCTAAAATCTGAGTGGTCGGAAGGCAACTGAGGAGAAGAGGAGAGGATATACTGTGGAAGGCCTTTTGGAAGAGGCATGATGACTAATAACTGTTGTCAACATGACTGGATTGAGAGAGAGCCTTAAAAACTGGTAAACGTCCACTTCCAGGTATACTACAAAGGCATTTCCAGAAATGACTGACATTTAAATCAATGAACTGAATAAAGTAGTCTCATCTGAATATAGGTGACACCATCCAATATTTAGGGGCCTGGACAGAACAAAAAGCAGGAAGCTTGCATATAGAAATAAAGACACTTTTTGGACAAGTGAATTAATTTATTTGTTTTTTTTAACTTCTCTTATCACTTGAGGATATCAGCAGCTTCTCCAGCTTTTTTTTTTTACAAAGTGTAATAGAATGTTTATTTATAAACATTTGTATTTGTTAATATTTATCAAACATCTATAAAATACTTAAACCTTATAACCTAAAACCTATAATTTAAAATCTATAATATATAAAAATACCTTAATATCTAAAAACAATGTAATACCTACCTAAGCTTCTCCAGCTTTTGATAACAGACTTGCACCTCTGACTCTCAAAGAGCTCCCAGGATTTGAGCCTCAGACTGGGACTATATAACTGATAAGCCTCATTCTCAAGTTTTCTATCTCATGAATTAAGCAGCCACTGGATACTCTGGCTCCCCAACCTGCAGAGGGCTATTGAAGGGCCATTCTACTTCTGATGAGGTAAGTCAACATAAAGAACCCTTTCTTGTAATTATACATGCAACCTGGTGGTTCTGTTCTTCTGAAGACGCAAACACAAGAAGGGAACCAAGAAAGATGGGAGCTCAAAGAGTTTATGAATTCACCGGGGCATGTTTCTGGTAGATGTGCCAGAGTGAGAGGGAGTGAAACTGAAAGGGAAGACAAAGGGTACAAGAACTCAAGAGCCACAGAAGCCTAAAGGGACTTGGATGTGAAATAACAAGATAATGGAGAATGCAGACATACAGAGACAAGGCAATCCATCATGAAACAAAAAGTCAAATTTTAGCTCATACTCCATAAATAGAATGACTGTTTCCACCCAAAGAAACAAAATAAAATACCTTCCCCCTCCCCTTTTGTTGTGCTCAAAGAAAAGGTAGACTAAGGACATGGTGCCCAGTTGTCACTGACTGGGAGAACAAACAAGCCCACAAAATCCATCTCTTGGGTTGGTTAGTAAAGCTGGGAGATTGCATCTGGCAGTGCGTTCTGGAGGCAAGTCAAGCCTCTTTATGGGCTCTACTTGCAGTATTTACAGACTGAAAGAAAAAGCACTCAGATCCAGATCCCCAAACAAAACACACACCATCAACAAACAGCCCTTGCATCTGGCAGCCTAGAAAAGAAATGGCATGAGGCCTCAAAGAAGTACAGGGAACTAGGGCAGAGCAAAGCAGAGGTCCAGAGAAGCACAATAAAATGCCACTTCTATGTGGTTAGGGCCAATTTCTCAAGACCTTGGACTCTGACTTGATAGTAGCCTCCTACTATATGGTATGAGGTTCCACAGTTGGTGTTGAGTTACGACTTACTAAAACTCTGTAAACATCACTGTGTGTGTACCAGCTCATACTGAGTTTGTAGTTCGCAGAAGTCTCTGAAATAGGTTATGTAAGGTATTTGTAAGTTGGATGTATGCAGTGGTGAGCTGTATCTCCCAGTTGCAGCAAGATTAACCAGAGAGCCAGCCCTGGCAAAATTCTGCCAGAGTGATACTTGTTCCTAGCTGTGTATCATTACATGCCAAAGACTGAGGATGTGTATGAAATGGTCCATAGAGAATAATTTGCAGTCTCATAAACAAGCCACAATTGTGTATGAAATAATCAGGTTTTTTTCATTAATTTCTTTATTCACTTTACAGGCTGAACACTGCCCTTCTCCCTCCCAGTCCCACTCTCACACCCCTCCCTTCACACCCTTTCCCTTCTCCTCAGAGGTCTCCATGGATACCAACCCTCTCCCTGGTATATCAATTCACAGTAGGACTAAGTACATCCTCTCCCACTGAGGCCAGACAACTCAGCCAGCTATGGGAAAGGGATCCAAAGGCAAGTAACAGAGTCAGAAACAACCCCTCAACTCCAGTTGTTAGGGGGCCTACATGAAGAACAAGCTGCACATCTGCTACATATGTGTAGTGGGCTTAGGTCCTGTCCATGCATACTCTGTGGTTGGTGGCTCAGTCTCTGTGAGGCCCCATGGGCATGGGTTAGTTGACTTTGTATGTCTTCTGGTGGTGTCCTTGACCCCTCCAGCTCACTCAATCCTTCTCCCACTCTTCCACAAGACTCTGAGCTCTGCCTATTGTTTGGCTGTGGGTCTGTGTATCTGTTTCCATAAACTGCTGGATCAAGCCTCTGAGAGGACAGTTATGCCAGGCTCCTGTCTGCAATCACAGCAGAAGAGCATTAATAGTGTCAGGGGTTGGCTCTCTCCCATGGAGTGAGTCTCAAGGTGGGACAGTCATTGGTTGACCATTCCTTCAATCGCTGCTCCATCTTTATCCCTGCATTTCCTGTAGCGGGACAAATTTTGGGTCAAAAGTTTTGTGGGTAGGTTGGTGTCTCCTCCCCTTCACTGGAATTCCAGACAAGCAGCAGGAACATTGGCAGATACAGGCACAGACAAGAACAAGTGAACCTGAATTTCTTACCATGGGAATTGGGAACTAGACAGAAGGTGACCATTTCTGGTACTGAAAACTGAACTCAGTAGTCAGGCATCTTAGGTCCTTGATCCAGCTTTTAGTTACATTCCAGCCTAGAAATCTAAGTTTTAACAAGATTTTGATGCATGCTGTGGCTGGAGAAACACCTATGTAAGCAACTTATGATCTGATGGAGCTGTGCGGGTACCTGCTGAGAATTGCTTAGAAATACAAGATCTCTGCCTCCATCTCACACCTGCTGACTCAGAGGTGGTATATTATCCAGAGCTCCTCCCCTAGAGCTGGTAGGCATATGAGATCTGAAAAATTGATCAAGAGTTGAATAATAATAAAACCCTAAAACAGGGAGTCCCTGTGGGAGTAGAGAGGAGTGGTAGACTTAGATGAACTTTTGAGACAATGAGTGAACAACTCATCCCTCTATGACTTGATTTATAGCCCAGCAATACGAAAGCACCATTTGGATAATCACCTGGGAACAAATGACATGCTCTGTTGGTTCCTGAGGGACCTGAGGATATTGGATAATGAAGATCTCCCATCTATCAGGGCTACACATCAGCCTTTGTAATTGCCTTGCTTCAAGGGATGCAAACATTTCAGATCTGGGCTACACATGAAGTCTTGTGTGTTCTTTGTAGGATGTTGGGACAGTGGTACTTGGAGAGAGGTAGAGATGGGACGTACTTAGTGCTGGTCAGATTCAAGTTGAGGGTCTTTGGGGTTTAGCTATTGCTCGGGGTTATGAAGCCTTGCCAACTACAGGTCAGCAGATGGTAAGGACACTAATGAGTGGGAGAGTTGAGTTGTGGACTTGGGGAAAGAAGGTAAAGGTCCACCAGAGAGACAGGGCATACAGGTGGAAAGCACCTGTTCTCTCTAGCTTTCCAGTTGCTTTCTTCTGACAGTGACTGTGATGGCTGGGGTACTAATGACAAAGAGGATAGCAGAAGGAAGGAAATGGGGATCAGTCCACCTTCCCTATTTCATTTTGTTTAAAAACTTGTTCCAGTTCAGCATAGATTACTGATTTGCTAATGAGTAAGGTCTCATGTCTTGTCAATTACAGGCTTTGGAATGGATACATCTACTGGTAAGATGTGTGTGAGGCCCTGCATGCACCTCCGCACTTCCGTCATCTGATGCTGCGTTCCACACTCAAAGCAAGGGAGCTGAGCCCCTCCATGGGACACTGTTGCTTGAGCCTAAGTCCACCCTCTATTAGCAGTGCTCTGGAGGATTCACAGTACCAAATCCTCTGCCTCCCCGAATCTGTGCTCTCAGGACCCACGGAGAAGCAGTTTCATTCAGTAGCTTTCACCCCAGTCTTTTTTTTCCCCCAAAGATCTTGGCACAAGATTAGAAGGGTCTGAAAATCACTATGTTACTTTCAGCTTTGGAACCGAAGGCAATTAATAGTGCCTTTCTGTGCCTCAGTTTCTACATATGTAAAATGAGGACAATAAGTCCTTTTACATCAGTTTCTCATTACTAGGGAATGAACTAATGCAAACAACTTAGAACAGAAACCAGTGCACAGCAGGTGTTCAATAAATGCCAGGTACTGTAACTGTCAAATGTGCAATTTGACTGTTACAAACTGTTATTATTCAACATATGTTTAATGTACATTAAACAAATGAAAATCTAAGATCCAGATAGTGTTAACACAATCCAATTGAAAGCAAGTAGGAAGTGAGGCCAAGGACCTAAGGGAACTGCTTTCCTCAGGATGGTGCAGGATTTGGGAGGCATCTGCAAGCAAGTCCACTCTGTGATACAAAGGGACAGCTTCAGAAACAACTGGCAGAAAAGCGTTTCATCAAAAAAGCAGGACATCGAGCGCTTCATAATCTAGGAGCAGGGTACAGTTCAGGGATGAGGGCAGCTGTCGGCTAGGGCAATGATGGTCAGGTCTCCAATTACATGGAAAGGTGTGGTCAAACTTTGGACACTGACAACACTTTCAACTCAGTGGTTCAGCCAACAGCCATCATAGAATCTCTTGAGGGTGAGAATGGGGATTAGGGATCAGGTAGAGGGTGCTGGGCATGATGGCCGCGCTCTAGAGAATTTTGCTCTAATGAACAGAGTTTGCATAGTAGAACATGATTGCAAGCTGGGGAAGAGCTAGTACTAGCCAAGAGAGAAGGGCATCATGAGTAAAGGCATGAAGACTAGAAGCTGCAAGATGTGCATGCTGGCAGAACAGGTGAAGACAGAAAGGCCCACCTACAGCCATAGTACACTCAAGCACAGCATCACAGCGATAGGCGGCAGGGTGGCTGCAATCAACCAACCATTCACGTATATCTTGTGTGAGAAGTACAAGACGAAGATCATGGAAAAAGAGGAACAGTTTAAGACCAAAACATGACTTTACACTATCAAACATAAAATATCCTCTGTGTTTAGAGAGGACAGACACATGGACATCTATGAAGTCACAGGAACATCAGAAATAGGAAGTACTACGTCCAGTCCCTCAGCATGTGGTAACAATATATTTTGAAAGTGGAGTCTATGTATTAAAAATAGAGTCTAATAATATATTCAAGTTCTAGAAGATGGATACTGAAAATCTATTTTAGCATATCGTCTTTAAAATGTAATCTTATGAAGAGTGGAAAAGGAAGTCAAAAGAGTCCCAGGTCAAGTCTATGGGAAGGTTAAGGTCTATCATGGTTCATCATGATTGTGCCTTGCAGTAAATGTCCATTGGAATTCCTTGGTCAGTTACTGAGAAAGCCTTTTCAGAAATTTGTCAAGAGCATAAATATATCTCTCATAAGAATTGAGGCCAGAAAGTTCGAGTGCATGTTGCCAGCTGATTGATGAGTTGGTGAAAGTTTTGTCCCTGCTTCCAGTGTGGCAACTTTCATACCACATTCTCCAGAGGAATGCATACTCTATCCACACATGCAAATAGAGTAAAAACAGACCCTGTTAGTTCTCCCCAGCCTTTTTAGAAATCACTATTTTCCAGGAGAGTCTTTTACTAGGATTATACATTAAGAGACTCAGGGTAAGGCGGATGTCTGTTCACTCATTTCTAAGAAGAAAAGCAGAGCAGACCACAATGGAAAGAATAATACTCAGCATTTACTGAGCCCATATTAGTGCCAGATCCTGAGCTGAGCCCTTTGTAGACACAAAGTCACTCTTATGCCCTTGCTACAGATAAGGAAACAGAAGGCTGGAGGTGTCAGTGCACACCTATTTAGAGAAGAACATTGTAACTAGAAAGCTTCAGTAATGTATGGATCAAACAAAAAAATTGCTAAATGCAGAAGAAAGTTTGTGAAGCAGCAAGAGTGTAGTGTGGGTGTGCAGAGAGAAGCAAACATGAGGTCATGGTGTGGGTAGGCTGGAAGCCAGTCCCAGAATTAATTCTGTAACACAGCCAGTGGTGATGGGGTAACTCTTAATGGAAGGTTGGCAGACGCAGCTGGCGGAGGAGTTCAAGCAGTAAATATGCCTGTCCTGCTGTCAGCAGAAGGATCCATTCCCTTCCAAACACATTGACTACAAAGCACCATTTCCACTAGTAACAGGTTGCTGTTACTCTCTCTCATTACTGCCAGCATCTTGACAAGAGATGGTAGGAGTGGTCAGCATTCTTGTTCTCTCATGAACACCTGGTGAGACTATGAAGTGACACAAACACTTCAGAAAACTGGGACATTGTGGTAATGCTAAACAGGTACCTTCCCTGAGATTAAACAAGCCCACGCCTCTATAAATGTCTGAGAAAGAAGAAAACACATCCACATTGGACTGGTGTATGATCGATGAGTGCAGCTGTAGTCAGACTAGCTTAAAACTGGAGAACGCTTAGGCATCCATCACTGAGAGAGGAGATAAGCGAACTGTAGTAAAATCACACAAGGAATGCTACATGGCAATAAAAAAAAAAGAGCAATGCAACTTGCAATAACCAGGATGAAATTCAAGACCATTATGTTGAATGACAAACAAATATGCTGAGGGAAACACACAACAGCACCCCAGGTGATTCAACTCAAGAACACCGAAAAGTAAGCTGGGTCATGGAGTCTTCACTCTTACTAGATATCCTTTGTATGCAGGGGGTGAAAGGTGCTGAATGGAAGAGGGACACAAGAATTTTCTGGAACACTGAAATTGTTCTATGTTGAGCCCATTATGATTACACAGCTGAATACAACTGCCCACAATCGTCCAATGAATAGTAAGTTTTAGATTTGTACATTAGTTTAGATAAATTATGTCACCCAGAAGAACTATTAGCATATAAGAAAAGATTTAACTGTTTCTGACAACTGGGTACAAGCAACCCAAACCCAGCTCTCTTCATTAGTGACTTCTAAGTTTGTTACCCTTGTCCCAGGTGAGCACATCCTTTCATACATCACATAATGTAAAATTATTCAAGGAAATGCAACCCACACAGGTGTTGCACTCTCTACTTTAGACTTCTCCCAGTATCAGACTACTGTAATTGTTTTTTCCTGTAAGACTATATTAATAAAAGATATATACACTACTAACTTTGCAAAATTAATTAGGATGGTGTAGTGTGGAAACATTTATTAAACTATTTACCAGTATTTATATTATAGTTAATTGGTCAGCAGTGTTAATCCTTAACCCTGCCATTATAAATAAACAAAGATATCTGATGGGTTTTAACAAACATTAGCCTGGATTGTGCAATCTTAGCCCATCTAAACTAGCTTATAATTCTATTCCACAAATAAAACCCTGTATAATATATATATATATATATATATATATATATATATATATATATGTCCCCTGGGAGGTTATTCTCCATGCTTATGCTGATGTTTCAGGCCACTTGGCATGATTTCTTACATCTCTATATTATATCTTCTTTTTCCTATCATCCTCTCTGCTCCTCCAGAACCTGCCAACCTTTTCCTCACCTACCCCTCTCTGTGCCCAATCACAGGTCTCAGCATTTTATTAATGCTAATCAGAGATAATGGGTAGCAAGCAAAGTAGCATACAGCAAGCAGGCCTCTGGGATCAATAAATTAACATTTAGAATACATAACAGATCACTGCATCATCAGTGTAGTACTACTGGCAGAATATAATGCTGCACAGAAAAGGAATAGTATTTGAAATTTCTTTATGAGTGAACCAATAAAAAAATTAACATATTTTTCATGGTTGTACATGTTATCAAGTATTTTAGAATCACATGAATATATCATCAACTGTCAGAATGTGACAGAGTTAAGCATTTGGAAAATGAAAAGAGCTTGTTATAACTTAGAGCTGTGAATACCTGGGAAGGTTGGCCACTCTCTCTACATCCTGGACTCTTTAGTGTCTATTGCTGTCTCCTCAGAAAGCTCAGGTGGTCTCATTTACCTTCTTGGTACCAGCCGCCCTTCACCAATCACCCTCCTTTCCAGCTTCCAGCAAGAGACAGAATCTAAGCAAAGGGGCAGATCTTGTTGTGAGAAAAATATGGACCCAAGTTGTAGTGAACTCACTCTTACTAAATTTACCACTTTTCATTCTCCCATAGAAAAAAGTTTCAAAGACTTACTTCTAGTTTTTCTTGCAAAAAGAAATTGCATATCTCCAGGAATGTATGGAGAGAAAATGGGAACTGTCCAGG
>CAJQZJ010000543.1:222185-234851 GCA_907164525.1 Lophiomys imhausi
ACACACACACACACACACACACACACACACACACATATGCCCGCACGTGCATAATTTAGAACATACATATTCCAAATAAAGGTATATGGAAACAGCACAAATAAATATAATATTTTCTCAAAATGATGAAATATAACAAGTTATCATCAAAATGTTATAAGCTGTATTAGGAAAATTAGAGTAAAAAAAAAAGAAACAATGCAATGACTAGTGGTGAGCACACACTAAGGTTCTTCCCTCCAGGTGATTGTTCAATTAAGGGGATTTTCATCCCAAACCAAACAAGCATCTTCCTAAAGCAACCAGAGGTTTTTTGGTTACACCTTTGTTTTTCTGAGAGTTCCCTGTCCTAGCATTAAATCCCACATCTAAAACTGAATCAGAAACTGCTTTTCACAGGCTCGAGAGGAGACATGCATGAACATCCAGTCTGGAGGCCCACGAGTCTACACTGTACTAGTTATACGAACTCAGGGCAAACTTATGAACATCACAGTCTGTCCTATTACAGGATATTACTAATTATTTTCACCATATGAGATACCAACTTTGCTGCAATCTTAAAAAAACCATAAGCCATGAGTTCATTTTTTTTAAAAAAATACATACATAAAAATGCACAATTCAATTCAATATATGTATATATGAATGGGTATACACTTTTAGGTTTACACAGAAAAAAATGCAAAATAACACACAACTACTTACACTAGTTACCAATTTCCAAAGGGGGTTATGTGAACTTTCTGTAGTTTTCTACCCCTTAGTCTTAGTTCCGTTCACTGGAGAATTCATCAGATTTATTAATTCTTCTTAGAGAGCTGAAAATAGCTTCTTGTCTCCCCTGGACTTCTTTTCTCCAGGCCAAAGAACCCAACTGCTCTTCCTGGCTCCTGCTGTTCTGACACATTGGCCTTGCCCCTCAGAGCCTCCCCTACCCTATGTTATCAACAGGCCACTGAGACATGATGCCAGAACCCAGCTCTCCCTGACCAGCATTATTAACCATAATCAACTGTTCTCCAGGAGTTCTTTCTTCTTGGCTAATAACTTCTTCCCTTGAAAATGTCATTTTAAAAGTCATAGGAGGAATTGGTTCCTAAGTCACATGAATTACTGCAATTTCCCAAACACATTGGTGATGCCAGAAAGAGGCCTGTGTCTGCCCTGTAATAGCATTAATTGCACAGAACTCAATATTCATTCCTACTGCAGAAGAGAATAATTACAACATGTGCTTGATGGACGGCAACGCAGGAGCACTGAGTGTTTTCTGAGATAAGCAAGAAGGGGATGGATCTGCTCTTGCACAGGCAAGTACACTCAAGTGCAGACAAGGGGAGTGCTCGTCGTTATGCAACATGGATCTAGCTCTAGAATGCAAGGTAAAATTGTTATGACAGTCCAGAAAATAAAAACAAAGAACATGGCCCAAGGTTCAGGGGCCAAGGGTTATAAAGAAATGGATATGTAATTCTTTGATGTAATTCAGTGCCAAGGCAGTTTGCAACGAAACTCTCCAACAAGTCAGTGTCTTATAAATTAGTTGGACCATGTGGCTGAGACACTGACCTTTTAGTGTAACTGAGAGACCTGACCAGTTCCAAGATCTACAGTGGTCACATCCAGCACTGGGAGGATACCATACACATTAAATTTTTCTTAGATATGGTATCTACCAAAAACTTGTAAGGATTTATATGAAAGGTTGTCTTCTGTCAGATTCTAAGGTCAATTTATAGAACTCTGTTTGAACACAGAAAACACTACATATACAACAGGAAAAGGTATTTTTAGCATAAGTATCAATGAGGTTATAATGATTATTAGCACTTAATGAATCAGGAGATGCCATTCAATTAAAAAAAAAGAGCTAGAGGTATGAGAAAGCTGATAAAATCAGTTTCTGAACTTTGTGCCATTGTAAAAAGGACCCAAGAATATCTCACAATGACACATCAGCCTTGGAGAGGAATATAAGCAACCATACACGGAAAAGCATGTAGTGAACATATAGGTAGGCTATGTACAAGCCATGGTCATTAAAGTGACACGCAAAAAATAAATAAATTCACAGAAAACTTGACTGGCCACATAATAAAAAGCATGGTCTTATTATTATTAAATCATATTATTAAACAAGAAAGCAATAGTTAACTAAACCAAGTCTTAGAAAGGTGGTGTACCAACTCTTTGTCAATTAGGGAATGATTGTGGGACATAGAAAAACAGGCTGAAGCAGAAGTTTTGTCCATGACGACTAGCTTCCATAGTGCCTGGAGGTATGATGTGGGCAGCTAAGATATTAAAATCATCAATTATCTTACTCAGTCATGGACCTTGTATACTATAATATCAACCTGCCACAAAAAAACATGCTCACAGGTGCAATAGTGACATGACTGTTTTGGAGATTTGAGTCGTTCTTCACAGAAGAAATTCATACCTGGAACTATACACTTGGCCAAAAACCATGGCTAGGGAAGTCATAACCCCTAGAGGGTATCTGATTACTATCATTTTTGGTTTAAAAAATGGACACAATATCAAAGTTCCTTCTACATATTTGAATTTATAGCCATAAACATGTGTTGTTATCAAACATTGACCAGAGAAATTTCTTTTACAGTAACTGGTAAATGCAAATGCTCATCCCTAAATGGGACATCTGTTCCACCCCATCCAAAGCTCAGGGAGCATTGAAGAAGAAAAGGAAAAAGACAAAGGAGTATAAGGGGAGAGAAGCCATGAAATGCTCTCTTCTAAACATAACATGACTGTTGCAATCACGAACTTAACAACAATGCTTGTCTGCTTTGGGCCTGTGTAAGACTAGACCTGTAAACAGTAAATTATCAATGGGGGGCAGTTAATGGGGTCCTTCCCATTCCTGTGGAATCAGTATCTCCTGATAAGTGCTAGGAGAAAAGGAGTCGTCATCTTCAGTGGCCAACAGAAAGCCCACCCCGCCCCATACTCCAGTGAATAACTCCATATGATGGCTCACAAACATGCTCCTGGTTAAGCTCACTGAGTTACAAAACAAAAAACTAAAATAAACAAAACTTAAAAGCATGGAGGTGGGAGGGAGACTTGGAGAAAGGAGAAGGGGTTGCCAAGGATGGGAGGGGACTAGGAGAAGGAACAATAGGAAATATGATCAGAATGCATTGCATACATGTATGAAATTCTCAAATGATAAATTTAATAAAATATACAAGAGAATAGAAGTAATACTGAACTATATTAAGTTAGAGCTGAATACTGTTCTAGTTTTTGTACTGTGGTCCCTTTATCTTTATGGAAATAGTTATTTCTTCAAACAGTATATGAAAAACAAACAAGTGTATGGCCCAGCACATAATGCCACTCCATAAATTACTTCCCGTTTATTCAACTGCACAGTTTCAGATCTTATTAGCAAGTTATTTTTGTCACACTTATGACAATTCTGTGAAGGACAGAATATTTACAGTGAATATCTTTTATATGCATGGCTCCTGTAATGTTTTGTATATATCATTCTATTTAAGATCCATAAACCTAAGAAGTAATGATAATAATATTCCAATTAATGGAATAAGAAAATGCAGTTTATAGATTTATTACTTGTCACAAACTACACAGCTTTAAAGGCCATATTCTTCTCCTGCCCACCGTGTGTGTATGTGTGTGTGTGTGTGTGTGTGTGTGTGTCTTTGCATACACCTATGGAGATAGAAAGTCAGGTTCCATTTTTACTCTCTCATTCATATATATATATGTGTGTGTATGAATATGTATATATACATATATATGAATGTGAACATATAAACACTTCATATATATAATCATATATATATATATGTGTGTATGTATATGTATATAACAGGGCCGCTCACTAAACCCATAGTTTACTGATTGATTCAACTAGCTATTCCGCAAGCCCCTGGGACCCTCCTATCTCCACTTCCAGTACTGGGAATATGGAAATGCTCCACCCACCACCTCTTGTTTCTTATGCACGTGTAGGCGATCTGAACTCACGTCTTCACACTTGCAGAGCAAGTACTTTAACCAGCAAGCAAGCTCTCCAGTACCTGAAACCAACATTTTCTATTCGACATAACTGTTCATTCCACTGAAATATGCCATGTGAGAGCCAAAAGGATCTTATTGTCAAGAGTTCATGGCCTGAATAATGTATCTAAGAAACAGGATGGAAAACAGAACAGGGACCAGACAGAGTCTCCATGAGTTCATGTGAGCCACTTGTCATGAGAACATAATTGTGGCTCTAAACACGTTTCTAAGACAGGACCTCTCACCCTCACAACTGGCACCCTCTTAGGTCAGATGCTGTATTTCTCTAAGGGGACACCATAGCCATTACAGGAAGCTGGTAGTACCCTGGCTTCTACCATGTATGGCCACCACAGGTCTCCAGATATTGACAGATATTCTCTAGGGGTGAAAGGCAAAATTACCCTCAGTCAGGAAACATCATTCTGAGGCCATAAAATAATATTCGTTATTGAAAAGTAACTCGGCAATGCTAAACTCAATGAGTACTCAGTAACCCAAAGCCCAATAAGAGGATCCCATGTCTTTGCTTTGAACTAAGATTAAAGCAGCAATGGCAGCTTTACACAGTACTGGGAGCAGTCCTTGGGCTAAGTAATGTTAGCTGCTCTATAGCAGGTTAGCCTCAGGCTCTCAGTGCCTTAGCCACAGCAAGAGCTTCCTCACCCATACTACAGTTCAATATAGATGAGGTGTCCCTGGTTATGTGGCTTCTCCAAAAGTGATCACAGAACTAGATTCCATGATCTGGCCTCTGTCATCCCCAACCTGTGTATGAAGTTCCCTCAGTTCAGTCAGGGGGAAAAACCAGTAAGTTTTTCTGATTTGTGGTTTAAATGTATTCTCCAAAGTCTCTATGTTGGAAATTGAGACCTCAGGCAAGAGGGTTGAGAACTTGGGAGCCCGTTAAAAGGTGATCAGGATTAATGGTGTTACCACAGAGTCACTGTTAGGAGAGCAGGTTCCCAAAAAGAGTGAGTTTATGCCTCCTCTGCTGACTCCTCCGCTGACTCCTCCTCATACCCTCTTACTCACAAAGTGTTCCCCACTTCCTGCCACCAGATGCCATAGCAAAAAGGCTCTCCTTGGAAGCCGGTCCCCCAATCTGTACATCCTAGACTCCAGAACAACTAGAAATAAACTTCTTTACAAATTTTCCAACCTCGTGTATTTTGTTATGCCAACATAAAAGGAGATAAAAGAGGAAGGCATGCCCTTTCTGGAACTGTGTGGATCTGCAAGGGACAGGCTTACTTATACATACTGCTTTGAAGTGAGAGGGTCAGATAATCCTTCACCAAGACGACATCTACCTGTGATAATTCTAACCCAGTTGGGAGGCACATGAATTTTAGTGACTTTCCACCCACCTGTTCCACAAACTGGCATCTTTCAAAGCAGTATTTCAGATGACTAATTCAGCAAGTTCAGCAAATGCAATCCCAATCATTAATGTGGTATCTTCCAACTTTATATATGATAAAGTCTGCATACAAACAGTTCCTCTGACTTCAACTTAGCATTGATGTCCGTAACTTCTGGCTTTGACTCAGAACTGAAGGTACCCACCTCAGAATGTAGATAAACTATGTTCAGAACAGGAAAGGAAAACCACCAAAGACGGAGAGAGCACAGTAGTTGTAAGCACTGAGAGTGGAGCGTGAGCAGCTGACCTGGCAGTTGCATGTGACCTTAGACAAGTATTTCAGCGTGTCAATCCTTCCACATTCTCACCTGGTGTGATGATTCAAATAACTAATGTTGTCCATAGTCTTGGACATTTGAACATTTGATTCTCAATTGATGGTGAAGCTTGGGAAGTTTAGGAGGTCCAACCTATTGGAGATAATTCGTCACTGAGGTCAATTTGCTCCTTCTCTTTCCTGCCTGTTGTTCAAAATGTGGGTCATCAGCTTCCTGCTCCTGACATCTTCACTCCACTTTAAGTCTCTGAAATCATAAATTGAAATAATCTCTTTTTTTTTTTCTTTAACTTGCCTTGTCTGTAGTGTTTGTCACAGCAATAGAAAAGGAAAAGACATACCTGCAGGTGATAATAGCTAGAACTGCATATGGCTGACAAGACAGTTAAATGGCAACACCACATGAGCAGCACTTAAAATAAGTATCCATAATAAATTTCGGTTATTGATACTACACCATAACAGACATCTAACATGTGACCTGTAAATGGCCAGACTTTTCTGACACATGATGATGCTTTTGAGGGTCCCCTTAGGTGTCCCATTTTAGTTGGTTTATAAAGATCACATAAACTCTGCTGTAAGTTTTGGCACACTTGCTCAATGCTACAATAGAAACCGGAAAAGACAGCATCTGGGAAAATAAATGTCGGTGAATCAGCATAAATCCATCCCTTTGGCTGGAAGGCAGCCCAGAGTGTGAGCCCCACTGACATTGAGCCAGTGAGTGGCATCATGTTCACCTAAATATCAAGGACAGCACCACGCATGATGAAAGATGGAAGCAAGGTCAAATGCTTTGTGTGTTCTGCTGCCAGATCAGCAGCCTGAGATCCCAGGGCCCAGAACAGAAACCAGGCACCCAACATCGTCTTCCCACTCAGGGTCCTCAATCACCTCCTTTTGTAAATAAGAAGATGAAGATTCAGGAAAGCTACTGTTCAGATGGGTGACGTGAGCCCAAACCCAGATTTACTGATGCTGGCACTCACTGTCTCCCCAGTGCTACCCTATGTGTGCTGCTGCTGTAAATTTCATAATTCTACAGAGAAAGTTGAAGGCATATGAGACCAATAAAAAACCCAACAGGATTTCTTTTAGTAGGTAGCCAGGCTTTCCCATGTACAAACATATTTTTAAATTTCACAGTAATTTCCCCCAGATGGAAGATGAATTCCTACTGTCTAGGATTTTCCAGTATCTTAGCTATAATAAAAGAAAACAATCCGATGCCACTTGACTCCAACAATAAGCTTTGGCTTAGGATCAAAAGATCCCAAAGCCACTCTTCAGGTGAGGGGCCTGATAACTAAAGTTGGAGCAGTTCTGTGGGCTGCAACCTCATGCTTCAGCAGCTTCTATCAAAAGAACAGTGGAGGAGAGACTGTTCACATCACAGCGACACAAGCAAAACCAGCCACAAAACCTAACAATAGGTTTCATCCTACCAGGTGAGAAGGTTTCTGGCCCAGCTGGGTGGCATGAAAAACATACCTCAATGTCAGCTTTGGATAACATTTTTCTCTCAGTTTTAACATAGACAAAATTTTACATGTTGAATTTCATTCTTGGAAGGTATAAAATTTGAAGCTATTGTAGAAGACATATTATCCTCAATCAAGTATCTTCCTGAGGAACATTATTTTCTGAGTTATTCCTAAGGAAGGATCATCACTGATGCCTCATGATCCCAGGTCCTTTTCAGTATGCTCTGAAAGTCAAGTATGGTCCAAGTTGGCATTATATGTTTTGACTGAGAGGGCAGCATAAATACTTCACACCTGAATGCATACATGAATCTCCACATATGTGTGCATGTGTGAACACGAACTTTTCTCCCTAGTCAATGTTTTTCTGACCAACAATGGTACTCTGTTGTGAATCCTTCAATGTGTTAGAAGCACCTATGCATATTAAATATCTGGTGTTCACTGAAAGCCTACTGAGCAAAATGATATCTTGCTCCCCCTCTCTCTCCTTCACAGTTCACTTTATTTTACATCTGAGCTTCATGCACAGAAAAACGAAGATGCGATTAGCACAGTTATCAGTAATATTCCTTCAAGTAAACACGTAACAAACACTACCAAAATGTTCTGAAACCATCTTTCATGTCTGGTGTATGCCAGTGAGTCAGTCCTTAAGTAGATCTGCAAAACACTCCCCTGATTATGCAGGGCTCACTGAATTAAATCAAGAAAATAGGAATTATTTTTTCAAATGTTTATATATTACTTCAAGTTACATCTCCATCACAGTCCCCTCCCTCCACTCTTCCCAGCCCCACCCTCACACCCTCTCCTCGTTCTCCCAGAATTCATAATTTTTTAAAATAATTCGGCCACAATTATGAAAATTATAAGGTATAACATACATTCCCAATGTCCAGTCCATACATATTTTGCAACTGATATTAATATTCTATTATCTATTTATCTATCTCCATGAGTTTAAAGTTCTATACCTAACTTATTTTCATCCCAGCACTCAAAAGACAGAGGCAGGAGGATCTCTATGTTTGAGGCCAGCCTAGTCTACAGAGTGAGTCCAGGAGAGCTAGGCCTATTAGACAGAGAAATCCTGTCTCAAAAAACTTAAAAAGAAAAGAAAGAAGAAGAAAAAAAAGAAAATAGGAATTCTAAGCAACCTCTTCTACAGCAAAGGAAACCTCAACAGAGTGATGACCATTCAGTGGAGCTTTAGAACTGAGAGTGCAAGCCTGTGTGAGAGGTGAACATTGCCCACTACTATGCAACCTAAGGAGTGGAAAGTTGGCAGGAACCCACTGAACATCGGCATCAACACAGCATGCTCATGGCTATAGGATGCAGGTTTCTGAGTGCTCCTAGGCAACAGCGGGCAAAACCAAGTCTTTTTAAAGATAGCTGAAGACACAGGCTCTGGAACCAGACCATCTGGGTTCAATTTCCCCTTTACCTGTCAAATCCATGAGTCTTGGTTCATCTTACTTTGTCTTTCCACTTAAAAATAAAACTTTCACCTTATTTTTCTAAAACAGTAAGTTGAGTTAATACACTAGGATGTGCGGAGAATAAGACCTCAGGCATATAAAGAAATTAATGAAAGAGATATTATTCGTATATTCAAAGACACTGTTTACCTTCATCTAAAGATTACATGGTTTTGTCTTCCCTGACCTCAGTGACAAAACATGGAATGAGAGCTTTACATTTGTGAGTTTTGCCCCAGGAAATAATTATACCATGAGACCTGCCTGATATCTACCTATTTTCTCATTTTCGGGGACAAATTTACAAGAGGTAGGCTGGCCACAGAGCTCCTTTCCTAATAGTTAAGTAATGCTTATTTTAATATACATCTCTGCTGCACAGCTGATTTCATAGAACTCACAAGGCAAAGTCTTCATGAAGTTACTTAGACTATGGAAAAAGAGACCCAACTTCAACTCAGAGCATGCAGTGGCAGAACCCTGAATACTGCATAGGTAGACTCTGAAAAGAACCCTAAAAGCAAATGATGATTTCCATAAGAGAATGATGCTGGAAATTAGGCAGCTGAAACATGGAGCTCCTTCAGTTTTAGGCACAGGTGAGAGAGAGAAACAACATTTGCAAATGTGTTGGATTAAAATCTTCAGTTTTTGCTGAAAGGACAAAACATAGTCCACTTGAAGACTGGGCATGTTTTGGTGTGAGACTTCCTACAACTTCCAAGTACACCTGGTGGAGATAAAATAGAAGATTTGAAAGGTGCCCCTAAGAGAGGCTGGAGTTGGTTTCCTTTGCTAAGAACACGTAATAACTTATTTTACCAAACTTCATCCTTTATGGAATATTGATAAAAACAGAGAAATATAGAATTAACTTTTGCTACTTGAGACACTCAAAACTAAACTCCTATGTAATGAGGGGGGGGGGTTCCTCATTTGAACTTTGAATTCTCACTGGACCCTAGATGAGACAGCCAATAGCAGGTATTGATATCCTGGCTGCTCAAGATTGATACCTATATTTAGCCCATAGTTTATTTTCTTTTCTGAGCAGTCTTCTGCCCCACAAAAATTTTAGGAACCCCAGAACAATAAGAATGAGTCAATATTTTATTCTGAGGCATCTGTCTCAGAGTATATAAAAATTTAAAACATCACCAAGGATGATATGCAAAAAGTGAAATGTTAAAGCAGGATTAAGTTATGGTTTTGCATGTACATACACTGACTTAATTCACAAAGCTGATAAGACATATGTAATGGTACATGTAACGCATATTTATCACTCATCCAGGAATAAATAATAATTAAAACAAGATGACTATTACTAGGTATAATGGTTAAGTCCACCATCCCTAGTCATGTACAAGAAAATTAAGAAAATCCATAGTGACAGGGAAAGCCAGCCACAAACACCAACATCTCCTGCGTCTGATCCTCTGTTTCCATTTTAAGCACCCTTTAGAAATAGCAGAATTCAACTGTAAGCTACAATGAAAGAGTAGCAAGATGAGAGAAAAAAATGAGACTTAGTAGCACTAAAAAAATCATTCCAGTCACATTTTTATGTAATTGTGTGTGCTCTTCTATAGAGACATATATAATCATTTATGCAGATAGCCACAAATATAAAACCCTATAAATATGTACATATAGAGCGGTATACAGGTACTTGAGTTTGTGAAATAAACTAAAGGTAATCAGGTGTTCATGGTTACTAGCAGAAGACAATACAATTATTCAACAAAGTATGAAATGAATGTCAAGCAAGAGAAGCAACAGAAATACCTGAGGGCATAAGAGCAGCACAAATTAATTAAAAATTTGGCATACAAAATTGCCATGCACTAAAACTGGAAGGCTCCTGGTATTCTCTTCACTGAACTGTGACAGGCAGCCTTCCAAGCAAGGGCCATTGTTCTATGGCAGCCACATTCCTTTTGTCCTTTCAGTAACAGCCCCCTCCAAGCTGGTAGGACTTTTGACTACTAAGTCACATTTCCCAGCTGCCCTCATAGATAAGCACAGGCATTTAACTTAATTCTGGCCAATAGGTCACACACCTCCTTGATGTATAAAACTCTGTGTTGCGCTCTTAATAAGTAATGAGTTGCCTCTGTGTCTGAACCAGGCATGGTGGGTACTGTTACACATACTTAGCCATGTGAACACTCCAGAATCTCATTGAACAATGCGAAACAAACCTGGATACCCAGACAATTATATGCAATAGGGTCCCCCATAAATTGCCTACTGATCCAGACCTTAGCACACAAAAGAAATAATACTCCTATTTTGTTTAGGCTACTTTTATCTTAGCCCTGTAAATATTAGCAATTGCTTCACTGTTTTATCTCAGATTTTATGCCTGAAAACTTTTTGGTAGCTCACAAAAAGAATAAAAAAGAAATGAGCTGTAATCTGAACTTAAGAGACAGGGCATTCTATTTCTTTTCCCCTTTAGAAAAAAAAGGGGGAAAAACCACTAAGGATTACCCTTTCAGAAGATATGGTTAGAAAAGCTTTTTGCCAATTCATATTTCTTTTTTTTGTTTTGTTTTGTTTTTTTTATATATACATAAGTACTTTATTTTTTTTTCTTCAAGTTACATCTCAGTCACAAACCCTTCCCTATTCCCCCTTCCTGTCCCACCCTTCCACCCTCTTCCCCCCCAACAGCTTCCCTTTTCAATCCAACAAATGGTTCTTTCTCTTATAACAGTAAATTCTATACAAAACAGCAGAATTAAATATGCCACATTTATGAGAGTTAAATGGCCCAGTATACCTTCCCAATGTCCAGTTCATACATATTTGGCCCCTGACTTTAACCTTCTACCTTCTAACCATCTCCATGAGTTTAAAGTTCTATAACTAACTTAGCTTTCATACTAACTTGCATCACTATTATAACCATCTTCTTAGATCTAGAACGCCCTCTTGATTCCTAAACAACTCAAAATTTAGCTATGAGACTCAAGCTGTCTATTCTTCAACCACCTCAGAGAGCTGAGAATATGCCAATTCATATTTCATAGGTTAATAGTTAAGTCACCTGCAAAACTTTCTGAAGAAGCAGATAATTTACAATAAGAACATTTTTTTAATTCATAAGAAAAAGTAAGTATTTTTTAAGACTATGTGAAGTAAGCATAAAGGAAAGCAATATGTATAATCTTGGACAGCATAAGAACAGTCTGGGATGGCTGGCTGACCCACTGGCCTCCCGCGTCACTCCTTGGAGCAGTGGGTGCTGGACTGGAATGCAAACCTGATAATTCCAGGATCTTTCCCCTACAGCCTGGAGAAAAGACTTATGAGCCAGGCAAATGGGAAACAACAGAAAAAGAAACCCACATAAGTAACTTCCTATTATTGTATGTGGAAGTCAGTATATACTACATAATTTCCTGGAGAATTGAACTGAGTACAAAGACTTTGAAGATTTGGAAAGAGGACTCTTCTTGATCTCAGAGATACCCATGAGAATAGAGCAGAAGATATTTACACTTCCAGGGAGAAGCACTTAAGAGAGAGTAAAATATTTACTTAGACGACCATGAAGGGCAAGTCTCTTTTGAAAGAATAGACTTTAATTACTCTTAAGTGGATTGGGGAAGTGGGTGGAAGTACTTGTAGCTTCATATAATGTTTCAGGTATCTTAAGATATCGTCTCCTGTGGAAACAACTCTGTCAATGGGCAATGGCCTTTCTAGTAAGGTCAAGGGTGCTAACCTCTGTAGAGTTCCAAATCCCCCAGGCAAAACTTTTCACCTCTTGAGCTTTTCTGGCACTCCTGAATATTCTACCAAATTCCTAACACTTTCATCATTGCTTCTCCTTATCCTGCTTAATGCAGAGCGGCTTAAGAACAGCTGGAGAGGGGAGTCATATATATTTACTTACATAAAAGCAGGGACTCTAAAAAT
>CAJQZJ010000545.1:0-20075 GCA_907164525.1 Lophiomys imhausi
CACCCTGTTTCTTGTAACTCTAGAATTTATAAGACAACTAACTCTATAGTGATCCTCCTGTCTCTGCTGGAGGTAAAGGCATGGGCTAACACCATGCATTATTTTACCTTAGCTCTAAGTTTTTTCAACTCTTGGAGGTTTGTAAAACCAGGTTGAACAGCTGTCACCTTTAATTTATTTACAGTGTTTTAAACCTGTTACCTGCTTTTTAATGCCAAACCATGGAAATAGCCTATACCTCTACAAAAAAAAAAACAAAAAACAAAAAAAAACTTTTAAGCTGCTATCAAGTTTGTGTAATCTCTGTAGCCACCTGCAGTCTAACATTCTAATCTGAAATTAAGGCCATTTTCTTTTCATGCCAGTAAGGTAAATTATAGTTTGAAAATTTTATATTGTATTTTTATTATATTTTTAAGCTTATTAATTCTTTTCTTAAAATAGTATTATTTATTTCTAGAACATAGTTTCCTCCCTCCTCCCCTCTTGGCCCCTCCCTTCATCTCTCCTTCCCTCCCTCCCTCCCTTCCTCCCTCCCTCCCTCCTTGTTCCTCTACTTGGTACTCTCCTTCTCAGATGAGGTGGGTCCTCACATATCATACTCCCTCAGATCTTGCGTAATGTGAGGCCCAAGAGCTTACACTCGTACTGGAGCTTGATAAGGCACACCATCTAGGGTGTGGGGTTCCACTAACCTGCAGCAGATTCCATGACTCACTGGTGGGTAGAATTTTTCCTAGGATAGATATGCTAGATTCCTGTCTATTTGGGTGTGTGGGTTGTAGGATAGTTATCCTCTGATGTATGGTTAATATCCATTTGTAAGGGAATACATACCATGTTTATCTTTCTGGGACTGCATCAGCTCACTTAGGATGAGCTTTTCTAGTTCCATCCATTTGGTTTTGAATTGCATGATTTTCTCATTTCTGATAGCTGTGTAGTATTCCATTGTGTATATGTACCACAGTTTTTTTTATCCATTCTTCAGTTGATGGACATCTGGGTTGTTTCCAGTTTCTGGCTATTACAAATAAAGCTGCTATGAACATTGTTGAGGCAATGTCCTTTTGGTTTCTTTTCAGATCTTTTGGATATATGCCCAAGAGGGGTATGGCTGGGTCTTGAGGTAGATTTATTCCCAATTTTCTAAGATATCTCCAGATTGATTTCCAAAGTGGTTGCACAAGTTTGCAGTCCCACCAGCAATGGGGGAGTGTTCCCCTTTCTCCACATCCTCGCCAGCATGTGCTATCATTTGAGTTTTTGATCTTAGCCATTCTGACAGGTGTGAGATGGAATCTCAGAGTTGTTTTAAGTTGCATTTCCCTGATAACCAAAGATGTTGAACATTTCCTCAAATGCCTCTCAGCCTTTAGAGATTCCTCTTCTGTGAATTCTCGGTTTAGCTCTGTACCCCATTTATTGATGGGGTTATTTGATTTTTTGGTGTTTAATTTCTTCAGTTCTTTATATATTTTGGATATTAGCCCTCTGTCAGATGTTGGGTTGGTGAAGATCCTTTCCCACTCTGTAGGCTGCTGTTTTGTTCTAAGGACAGTGTCCTTTGCCTTACAGAAGCTTTTCAATTTTATAAGGTCCCATTTATTGATTGTTTGTTTTAGTGCCTGAGCTATTGGTGTTCTATTCAGGAAGTTGCTACCAGTGCCAATGATTTCAAGGCTTTTTCCCACTTTCTCTTCTATTAATGTTAGTGTGTCTGGATTTATGTTGAGGTCCTTGATCCACTTAGACTTAAGTTTTGTACAGGGTGATAAGTATGGATCTATTTGCATTCTTCTACATGTTGACATCCAGTTAGACCAGCACCATTTATTGAAGATGCTTTCCTTTTTCCATTGTATGTTTTTGGCTTCTTTATCAAAAATTAAGTGACCATAGGTGTGTGGGTTTATTTCTGGGTCTTCAATTCGATTCCATTGGTCAACTGGTCTGTTTCTATACCAGTACCATGCTGTTTTTATTACTATTGCCCTGTAGTACAGCTTGAAATCCGGGATGGTGATACCTCCAGATGTTCTGTTATTGTACATGATTGATTTAGCTATTCTGGGTCTTTTGTTATTCCATATGAAGTTGAGAATTGTTTTTTCCAGATCTGTAAAAAATTGAGTTGGTATTTGGATAGGAATTGCATTGAATCTGTATATTGCTTTTGGTAAGATTGCCATTTTTATTATGTTGATCCTACCTATCCATGAACAAGGGAGATCTTTCCATCTCCTGATATCTTCTTCAATTTCTTTCTTCAGGGTCTTGAAGTTCTTATCATACAGGTCTTTCACTTGCTTGGTTAGAGTTACCCCAAGGTATTTTATATTATTTGTGGCTATTGTGAAGGGTGTTGATTCCCTTATTTCTTTCTCAGCCCATTTATCTTTTGTGTAAAGAAGGGCTACTGATTTTTTTGAATTGATTTTGTATCCGGCCACCTTGCTGAAGGAGTTTATCAGCTGTAGAAGTTCTCTGGTGGAATTTTTGGGGTCACTGATGTATACTATCATATCATCTGCAAATAGGGATACTTTGACTTCTTCCTTTCCAATTTGTATCCCTTTGATCTCTTTTAGTTGTCTTATTGCTCTAGCTAAAACTTCAAGTACTATGTTGAAGAGATATGGAGAGAGTGGGCAGCCTTGCCTTGTCCCTGATTTTAGAGGAAATGCTTTAAGTTTCTCTCCATTTAGTTTGATGTTGGCTATTGGCTTGCTGTAAATTGCTTTTATTATTTTTAAGTATGATCCTTGTATGCCTGATCTCTCTAAGACTTTTATCATGAAAGGGTGCTGTATTTTGTCAAAAGCTTTTTCAGCATCCAATGAGATGATCATGTGGTTCTTTTCTTTCAGCTTGTTTATGTGGTGGATTACATTGATGGATTTTCTAATGTTGAACCACCCCTGCATCCCTGGGATGAAGCCTACTTGATCATGGTGTATGATACTTTTGATGTGATCTTGGATCCGGTTTGCAAGTATTTTATTAAGTATCTTTGCATCCATGTTCATAAGGGAAATTGGTCTGAAATTTTCTTTCTCCGTTGGGTCTTTGTGAGGTTTAGGTATCAGGGTAACTGTGGCCTCATAGAATGTGTTTGGCAGTATTCCTTCTGTTTCTATGTTGTGGAAGAGTTTGAAGAATATTGGTGTTAGCTCTTCTTTGAATGTCTGGTAGAATTCTGTGCTGAAACCATCTGGGCCTGGGCTTTTTTTGGTTGGAAGACGTCTAATGACTTCTTCTATTTCCTTAAGGGTTATAGGACTGTTTAATTTGTTTACCTGTTCTTGATTTAACCTTGGTAGGTGGAATCTATCAAGAAAATTGTCCATTTCATTTAGATTTTCCAATTTTGTGGAGTACAAGTTTTTGAAGTAGGACCTAACGATTCTTTGGATTTCCTCAATGTCTGTTGTTATTTCCCCCTTTTCATTTCTGATTTTGTTGATTTGGGTATTTTCCCTCTGCCTTTTAGTTAGTTTAGCTAAGGGCTTCTCTATTTTGTTGATTTTCTCAAAGAACCAGCTCTTGGTTTTGTCGATTCTTTGTATTGTTCTTTTTGTTTCTAAGTTGTTGATTTCAGCCCTGAGTTTGATAATTTCCTCTCGTCTGCTCCTCTTGGGAGTGTTTGCTTCTTTTTGTTCTAGCTCTTTCAGGTGTTCTTTTAGGTGGCTAGTATAGGAATTCTCCAGTTTCTTTTTGAAGGCACTTAGAGCTATAAACTTTCCTCTTAGCACTGCTTTCAATGTGTCCCATAAGTTTGGGTATGTTGTGCCTTCATTTTCATTGAGTTCTAAGAAGACTTTAATTTCTTTTTTTATTTCTTCCCTGACCCAGAGGTCATTGAGGAGAGAGTTGTTCAGTTTCCATGTTTTTGCACGCACTCTGTTGTTTTTGTTACTGTTGAAGCCTAGCTTTATTCCATGATGGTCTGATAAGTTACAAGGAGTGATTTCAATTTTCCTGTATCTGTTGAGGCTTGCTTTGTGACCGACTATATGGTCGATTTTGGAGAAGGTTCCGTGAGGTGCCGAGAAGAAAGTGTATTCTTTTGTTTTTGGGTGAAATGTTCTGTAGATATCAATTAGGTCCATTTGATTCATGACATCTGTGAGGTTCATTATTTCTCTGTTTGGTTTCTGCATTGTTGATCTGTCCAGTGGTGAGAGTGGTGTGTTGAAGTCTCCCACTATTAATGTGTGAGGTTCAATGTGGGATTTGAGCTTCAGTAGTGTTTCTTTAATGAATGTGGGTGGTCTTACATTTGGGGCATAGATGTTTAGTATTGAAATTTCATCTTGGTGGATTTTTCCTTTGATGAGTATATAGTACTCCTTCCCCATCTCTTTTGATTAATGTTGGTTGAAAGTCCAATTTATTGCATACTAGAATTGATACTCCAGCTTTTTTCTTGGGTCCATTTGCTTGGTATATCTTTTTCCAGCCCTTTACTTGGAGATAATGTCTATCTTTTTTGCTGAGGTGTGTTTCTTGTAAACAGCAGAATGTGGGATTCTGTTTTCGCATCCATTCTGCTAGCCTGTGCCTTTTTATTGGGGAATTGAGTCCATTGATGTTGAGAGATATTAATGACCAGTGATTGTTACTTCCTGCCATCTTGATGTTGGTAGAAATAGTGTGTGAATGAGCTTCTTTTCTTTTGTTTTTGCTGCAGGCATGCTATTTGCTTCCTGTGCTTTCTTGTGTGTAGTTAACCTCTTTGAGTTGAAGTTTTCCTTCTAACATCTTCTGTAGAGCTGGATTTGTGTATAGATATTGTTTGAATTTAGCTTTGTCATGGAATATCTTGTTTTCTCCATCTATGTTGATTGACAATTTTGCAGGGAATAGTAGTCTGGCCTGGCATTTGTGGTTTTTTAGGGTCTGCAAGATGTCTGTCCAGGCCCTTCTGGCTTTTAGAGTCTCTGAAGAAAAGTCAGGTGTGATTCTGATAGGTTTGCCATTATGTGTTACTTGACCCTTTTCCCTAGCAGCTTTTAAAATTCTTTCTTTGTTCTGTACATTTAGTGTTTTGGTTATTATGTGGCGGGAAGATTTTCTTTTCTGGTCTAATCTATTTGGGGTTCTGTAAGCTTCTTGTACAGTTATAGGCATCTCTTTTTTTAGATTTGGGAAATTCTCTTCAATGATTTTGTTGAAGATATTTTCTGGTCCATGGAGGTGGGACTCTTCTCTTTCTTCTATTCCTATTATTCTGAGATTCCGTCTTTTCATTGTGTCCTTGATTTCCTGAAGGTTTTGTGTCAGGACTTTTTTAGATTTGACATTTTCTTTGACAGATGTATCCATTTCTTCAATTTTATCCTCTGAGCCTGAAATTCTTTCTTCCATCTCTTGTATTCTGTTGGTGATGCTAGTGTCTGTAGTTCCGATTCTTTTCTTAAGGTTTTCCAGTTCTATGGATGTCTCAGATTGGATTTTCTTCATTGCTTCAACTTCCCTTTTCAGGTCTTCCATTCCTTTAAGCGCTTTATTCATTTCCATCACCTCCTTTGCAGTACTTTGTTGTTGCTCTCTGAGGTATTTGATTTCCTCCCTTAGGCCTTCTATTATTAGTATAAGCGTAGGATTAAGGTCATTTTCCTTTGCTTCAGTTGGGTTCAGCTGTCCAGAGTTGTCTGTGGCATTATTGCTAGGATCTGGAGACATCCTATTGTTTTGGTTTTTTTTTTTACCATGTTCTTGCGCTGACCTTTTGTCATCAGATGGACCCAGGTGTTATCTGTTGTTTCTTTTGTTACCTGACCTTGGTGCTCAGGAAAACTCCCTGCCCTGGGGGTTGGCTGATCCTGAGATCCTGGTGTTTACCTCCAGATGGCGGGCAGATTCCTGTAATAGACTGACTGGCTCTCGGAGAGGAGGGTGGCTGCTGCTCTCCTCAACTGCTTGTGACCCAATTGGACCAATATAGAGGGGATTGGAGTGGGGAGAGGGCTAGCCTCTGAGGACCTGGGAGCTGACAGGTCTCCTCAGAAAGGCAGGTAGAGCTGTGGTTGGGTCTGTGTTCTCCTCTCACTGACCCAGTCGTTCTGGCTCCCCAGCTGGGCTGACTATGCAGGCAGGGAGCTCCACCCACAACAGATGCCGGCCTCAGTGCGCCTGTTGCTGACTGCCTCAGATGCTTGGGTGCTAGGGTGTGTGACCCACCCGCCCCAGTATTTGTGATGAACACACTGTCCCGGGCTCTGTTTGCAGGCAGTCTTGGCTCCTAATTGCTTTGCTGTGACTGGGTTAGGTCTCTGCCTCTCCGCTACAGTGCACACTGTGCCACCATGTTGGAAACTCCGGAAAAAAATAATCTCACTTACCTTTGCTCTTGTGGTGCGGCTCGAGTGCAGGCTGGATATCAGGCAGACAGGCGGGGCCGCTGGTCTGTGGCTGGAGCCGTGGGCTGGATCCGCTCCTGGGCTAGATCTCTAGCCAGAGCTCCTCTCCAGACCAGTGACGGAGCTGGCTGATCTCAGGGTTGTGTTCCCGGGAACTGCGTGGGCTCTTTTACCTGGTGACCGGTCTCAATGTTCGCTGTGGGCATTCAGACACCGTCTGTGCTTCACTGTAGGCTAGGGGACCTCACATTCACTCCACAATGACTAATCTCATTCACCTACTACTCAGATGCACTGCTCTATGGTCGGCGCCATCTTGGATCCCGACATTTCATTTTTAAACCATAACAATTACTACTTGAAATCACCAAAAAGTAAGCATCTAAGCATTAAGAATAATGGCTGAGCCAACGTTGTTGTGTGTACCTGTAATCTCTGTACTTGAGATGGAGAGGCAGGAGAACCAGGAGTTCAAGATCAGTCTTAGAATGGCAAAAAAGTCCCAAAAATGGCTGATTTATCTTGTTCTTTGATGTTATTAAGTTGTATATTTTGTATTGTAGTATTATATTACAAAGATGTATGTTAAGGAAAGATAAATAGAAAGAATTGGTTTGGAGACAGTCAGTATTCTGAAGAGTTTTGCAGTGAAGGGGAGAGATAAGGAAAACATCTGCCTGAAATGGACATGGGATTATAAAGATAAAATTTTGATTTCATGTAAGTTGAGAGTGAGATGGTGCTTTCTAGAAGAGCAAGGAAGAAGGCATGGTGGGAAAGGCTGATCAGTAGCTAATGTTAGCAGAATGTTTTGGTGTGGTACTGCACAGGAAGGTGACCGTAGAAAGCAATAATGTTCTGTATACATTAGAATGACAGATGACATCTAGAGATGTGGATGACTCAGTGAATAGTGTGCTTACTTAACAAGTATGTGGGCCTGACTTCAGCTCTCCAGCACTTGCACCAAAAGTTGAGCATGGTGGTGTGAACCTGTACTCTCAGTGCTGGGAAGGAGAGTAGAAAGATCCTGGGGAAATGCTGGATAGCCAGTCTAGCCAATTGGTGAACTTTGGGCACAATGTAAGATCTTGTCTCAAAAAATAGGATGGAGACTTACTATCTCTGATTAGCAGAGGGTGGGATCACCTGAGTGAAAACACTGACCTTAAATCAGTGAGGTGGTCATCAGCTTTCCAGCTTAGTGTGGTGGTCATCAGCTTTCCAGCTTAGTGTTTTTGGCTGGAATTGGAGAGACTGAATGTGCAGCAGTTCATGAGTAGATTGGAGGCAGTGAGTGAAGCAGAGGAGCTGAAGGGGCTGAGCAAAGATACAGTGATAATGACTGGTGAACAATCAGAAGCTGGGCAATGAACTGAAGATGGATATGAGGGACAATAGACAGTGGAAAGCAAGTAAAGTCAATGTATTCAGAGGTATGGGATGTGATCACAAGCTTGAAGTGTGATGCTACTTCATAGCCATTAGAATGACTGGCTGTGCAAGGGGTTAGGTAACAGGGTTATTGGAGAAAAGGAAGTCAGGGATCTAATGGACTGGACTTTCAAAGGAACCAATATGCATATGGTGAAATCAAGAATTAAAATGGAGTATGTTGTAGACAGAAGCAGAGGGAACTGAATTAAAATCAGCAAGAAATGTCCTTGAGTAACCTAGACTTCATCACAGGACACTATCAATCTGAGGGAATAGTTGATATTATGTAAAATGTTTCAAAACTGCACTTTGTGTTTTGCTTTTCAAGAAGAATGGAGAAGAAATTAGGAGGAAAAGTATCATTTGTTTATACCTGAAAAGCAACAAAAATCTTGAAATTATTCCCCTAAGATTAAGGGAGCATCACTTCATCATCATCATCCCTTCTACCATGGCAGTTTCATAACTGACAATGTCAGCCTGACTCACTTCAGCAGGTGAGGCCAACAGGAAGTTGGACACTTTCTCAGTGTCTTCACTGGGATTCATTTGTGCCCAGCCTTCAAAGGCTTTGCTCCCTTGTCAAGGTGCATAGACTTTGTAAATTATTTCAAAAAGATAAAGAGTCAAGTCTGGGGAGATTGGAACATGAGAACATAATGGGAGTGGGGGTTGTGATCAAAGAATATGATATACACATGTGAAAATGTTATAATGAAGCCTACTGCTTTGTACAATAAATGTGCTGTTGGGACAATCTCCTGTGCACTGTGTAAACATTGTCTTTGTAGTATTCAAATGCTGATTTCTGTCCATGCAGAGAGCTGATTATAGGCTGGACTTTGGTATTCCTATGCCTTGACTGTATCATATTTTGTAAACACTCCCTCCAGCACCTTCTGATTGGTTTAACAAAGAGCTGAATGGCCAATAGCAAAGATAGGAGAGCATAGGTGCAACCTCTGGGGGGAGAAAGGAACTCTGGGAAAGAATCAGATGGGGGAAGATTCGCCAACCAGAAGCAGAGGAAGAAACAGTGCAGGGACTAAGAATGAGGAGTGAGGGGCCACATGGCAGAAAGTAGATTAGTATAAAGGGGTTGATTTAAGACAAGAGCTACTTGGGAATAACCCTAAGCTAAGACCAACCTTTCATAATAAATATAAAAAGTCTCCATGTCATTATTGGAAGCTGGTGATCCAAGAAAGCCCCATCATAATATGGGTTAATAAAAATCAGGGAGAAAAATAAACAGACAAACAAAAGAATCTAGTTTGATACATTACACCTTCCAAGAAACATTACTGGTGTAAAGGTAATATGCTGGTTTTTGCTTTGTTTCTGTCAGAAAACTATCATCTTTACCTAAAAGAAACCATTAATACTACCACCTAAAGCTGGTACCATTCTGGTTTCCATTGCAGGAAGCATTTTGTGGTCAGTAGGATGATGACCACGCCCTCAAAGATGTCTGTGTTCTAATCACTGGAACTTGTCAGAAGAGTCATTGCAGTTTAATTAACTTCACAATCTTGAGATAAGAGATTATCCTGGAACGTCTTGGTTACCAAATGTCATTGCAAGGTTACCTTCCAGTAGTGAGGAAGAAGGCAGAAAGCTCCACATCAGGGAAAATGTAAGCACAAAAGAGATTGGAGTGATGAGACTGTAAGGTGAGGAAAACTGACAGTAATCTAGAAGCTATAGGAGTCAAGGAACAGGTTCTCATCTGGGGCCTCCAGAAAGAATACAGTCCTTCTTGCACGTTGATTTGGAGCCCAATAGCATCCACAGAGGTCTCTGACCTCCATAATTATAAGACGAGACACTGAACCTTTGCCCCTATGTTCCAGCAACATGAGGGATAATTTTTTCTTTTTTATTATAATGTTTATTTATTACATCAAGTTACATCTCCATCATAGTGCCCTCTTTCCACCCCTCCCAGTTCCACACTCCCACCCTCTCCTCCCTCTCCCACCCATCCTACTCCTCCAATGTGTCCCTACAAATCAGCCCCTCTCAGTTCAACAGTCATATGAAAGCTAAGAGCTTCCTCTTGCATTGGGGGCCTACATGGTAGCATCTCTGGGGCAAACTGTCCCATTGATAGGTTACAAAGTCTATGTTCCTGATCTTTTTGGTATGTTGGTTGTAGGATGATTATCCTGTACTACATGGCTAAAATCCAATTATAAGTGAGTAGATGCCATGTGCATCTTTCTGAGTCTGGGTTAGCCCACTCAGGATGAGCTTTTCTAGTTCCATCCATTTGGCTGCAAATTGCATGATGTCCTTGTTTCTGATAGCTGAGTAGTATTCCATTGTGTAAATGTACTACAATTTTTTCCATACATTTGTCAGTTGAGGGACATCTGGGTTGTTTCCAGTTTCTAGCTATTACAAATAAGGCTGCTATGAACATATATGAGGATATGTCCTTGTGGTTTGGTGAGGAATCTTTTGGGTGGATACCCAGAAGTGTTATGGCTGGGTCTCAAGGTAGGGCTATGCCAAGTTTTCTAAGATATCACCAGACTGATTTCCACAGTGGCTGTACAAGTTTGCACTCCCACCAGCAATGGAGGAGTGTTCACCTTTCTCCACAACCTCGCCAGCATGTGCTATCATTTGAGTTTTTGATCTTAGCCATTCTGACAGGTGTGAGATGGAATCTCAGAATTGTCTTGAGTTGCATTTCTCTGATGATTAAGGATGTTGAGCATTTCTTCAAGTGTCTCTAGGCCATTAGAGATTCCTCCTTTGTGAATTCTTGGTTTAGCTCTGTTTCCCACTTTTTGGTTGGATTATTTGGTTTCTTGGTGTTTAATTTCTTGAGTTCTTTGTAAATTTTGGATATTAGCCCTCTGTCGGAAGTGGGGCTGGTAAAGATCTTTTCCCAATTTGTAGGTTGCCGTTTTGGTTGTCAAGAATTGTCTGGAATCAACTAAGAACTCAACTTTTGAGTGGGTCTGTGAGGGTTTTTTACTATTCAAAAAGAACTGTACAGTAGGTAGCACATTCCAGGAGTACACCAGAAATAGAGTCCTGAATGAAAAGTGATGCTGCTTTTGCGTGCCTGTCTTTTATGCTTGTCTAGTAGATTAACTCTGCTGCTGCTGCTGCTGCTGCTGCTGCTGCTGCTGCTGCTGCTGCTGCTGCCGCCACCTCGACCATCCTCTGCTGACATGGAAAATCCACTTCTTCAGTCTTCCAAAGCCTACTAAAGATCAGCAGTTCTCCAGGAATCCTTCAGGCTTTAAAGGTCAGAATGGGACTTCTGTGGCTTCCAGTCTCGTGGACTGAGCAGCTACCAGGTTTTCAGGCTCTTCAATGTGTAAATGGCCACTACCCAGGGTGTATCAAGTAAGACAAACTAATAAATTCTCCTTATAATGTATATGCATTCTATACCTGTTCTCCCAGAGAGCCCTGACTAACATAAGCAGCAACCAGAAACTAATACAGGATATATTCAGAGCAGTGATTGTTGGCCTTCTGCTTATCCATATGGAGTAGATTAGATAGATTATCAGCCGCCTGAGGGAAGAAGCAAATCAAACCATCCTTGTCTCTCCCTAGCACCTGACACTGTATCTTCCATATTACTCTGAGAATGTGCTTGGTTTTTCGATAATTTATTTTTTATTTCTTCAAGTTACATCTCAATCACAATCCCCTCCCTACTCCCCCCCTCCAGTCCCACCCTTCCACCCTCTTCCCCCTCAACCCCCATCCTCTACCCTTTTTTTGTGCTTGTTAAGTGGGTCATTACATTAGAATCAAGGAACAGTTGTATATGAATGAGGATGTTTTCATTTAACTAGATTGAGTCTAAATTATATTGCTATTATATGGTGCATTGCTAGCTTTCCTATTACATTATTTTAAAAATTTGACAGAATTATTAGATTATACTCTCAACACATTCACCACATGCAAAAGCTACACTTCTGACCTTCACTTCTCAGCACCTTTTGGTTCATGTATATGTTTCTCAGGAGGCCCTCTATGGATGTTCTGGCTGTCGTAAAAAAGTCCCACAAACACAGGCTTCAACAGAGAACTTTGTTTTCCAGCATTCTGGAGACAGATTTGGGTATGGCAAGGCTTGTTACTTCTGAGGATGTGAGGGAAGAACATGTCCTAGACCTCCTCCTTAGCTTGTAGATAGCTGTCTTCTTATGTCTGTTCATATTATCTGCCCTACATATGAATCTCTTTGGCCAAATGCCCTCTTTATATAAGGGCACTGGTCATACTGAACTAGATATCACTCTCATGACTTCAATTTGAGCACCTCTGATAAGACCTTATCTTCTCTGGGGTTACATTCTGAGGTACTGGAGACTAGGCATCTTTTCTTTTTTCCCTTTCTTCTGTTGAAAATAGATTTCTTTTTTTTTTTTTTTTTGGTTTTTCGAGACAGGGTTTCTCTGTGTAGCCCTGGCTGTCCTGGACTCACTTTGTAGACCAGGCTGGCCTCGAACTCACAAAGATCCGCCTGCCTCTGCCTCCCAAGTGCTGGGATTAAAGGCGTGCACCACCACTGCCTGGCTGAAAATAGATTTCTTGACAACATATTCTGATTGAGGTTTCTTCTCTGGCCACACCAACTCCTCTGAGACCACTCCCACTTTCTCTCCCATCAGAATCCACACCCTTTCTGTCTCTCATTAGAAAACAAACAAGCATCTAAAGAAAGACAATAAAATAAAATAAGATAAAATCAAGCAAACTAGACTAGGACAAACCAAACAAACAGAAGAAGAAGAGACAAAAAGTACAAGATATGCATGCAGATGCAGACACACATATTTGTACACATGGGAATGTCCTAAAAACACAAAACTTGAAGCCAAAATATATACACAAAGGACCAATAAGATTAAAAGAATGCCCAGTCAAAACATGAGACAAAGAACCTCCAAAGATGCCATTGAGTTTATTTTCTGTTGGTCATCTACTGCTGGGCATGGGGCCTGAGCTTCAGAGTGGTTTGTACACTCCATTGGAAAGAACTGATTTTTCATTTTTGAGCAGTTATCAAGTGGATGTAGGTTCTGGGTTAGGGATGGGGACTTGTGTCCACTTCTCTTAGTGCTGGGACCCCATCTTGTGCAGACCCATCCAGGCCCCATGCATTCTGCCACAGTCTCTGTGAGTTTGTATGTGTGCTGGTCCTGCTGTGTTTAGAGGGCCTTGTTTCCTTATTGTTTTCCATCCCCTCCGACTCTTAGAAATCTTTCTGTCTCCTCTTCTGAAGACCTCCCTGATCCTCGAGAGGAGAGAATTGAAGGAGGCATCCCACTTAGGACTGAGTGTTCCAAGGTCTCTTAATCTCTGCACCCTGTCCATCTGCGAGTCTCTGTATTTGTTCCCAACAACTGAAGGAGGAAGCTTCTCTGATGATGAGCAAGGTACTGATCTATGGGTATAGCATAATGCCGTTAGGATTCATTTTGTTGCTATATTCCTTTAGCAGGACAGCATTTGATTTTCCCCCAGTTCCCTGGTTATCTGGTCTGTAGTTCTTGGCCACCCACACAGTGTTGGAGATGGGCTCCATCTCATGCAGTGGGGCTTAAATCCAATCAGCTATTGGTTGGTTACTTCCACAAGCTTTGCATCACTATTGCAGTGGCACCTCTTGCAGGCTGGTCACCATTGTAGATGAAACAGTTTGTAGCTGGGTTGGTGTTTACCCTTCTCCTTTAGCAGCTCACACAGTACCTTCAAATGCTATGAGCATAGGTATGAAGGATCTAGGCAGCCACCAGTTCAACTTCTCCTTTCAATGAGTTGTGTAGGTGTTGTCTTCAGCTATAGGGCCTTACTATTCACAAAACTTCAGTTTGTGGAGAGCAACCAATAGCTTTGGCAATAGCCTGGATTGTTTAAGGGTTCCCATGGGGCCCCTTTGGTCAAAACTTGATTAGATGTAACTCATTCCTGGCACTGGAAGCTTCATTGGGTGATGAGAGCTGTCCAGCTGGGGCTCACCTCCACTGTTATTTTGCTATTTCATTCAGATCACCTTCATATTTGTATATGTTTCAGGGAGCTTCCAATATACTAGTTTTACATATGACCACTGAAATGGTCCATAGTTTTAGCTGCCCCTCCCCGTATTCCTTCCTTTGCTCCCCTCCCTATCCCTGTCTGATCTCCCATTTGTTTCCCTTTGTAATTATCCATTCTTCTGTTCATAATTATCTATTCTATTTCTCCTTCCTAGGAAAGCCTATCCTTCTATTCCATTACTCTATACATAACTTCTGTAGTTATACGGATTGTAGCTTTAGGCATATATTTCTTTTGTCAACTTTTTTATTTTGGTTTTTTGTTTCCAAGACAGGGTTTCTCTGTGTATCCTTGTCTGTCCTGAACTCACTTTGTAGTCCAGGCTAGCCTTGAACTCACAGCAACCTGCCTGCCTCTGTCTCCCAAGTGCTGGGATTAAAGGTATGTGCCACCATGCCCGGCTAGGCATATCTTTCTTAAAAGGACATAATTCAATCTACAGCATCCTCCAAATATTTGCTGACTATAGTTACTGTGTGAGTAACATAGTGACAGATTGAGTATCTTCCAAATTGGAGAACATGTTCACATAACCAATACATTTTCCTTCCCCCAGTACTGGAATATTGTCAAAAGAGAAGAGGATCACCACTATATCTCCTCCACAATGTGCAGGAACTCAAATAAACAAATGAAGTCTGTCCTTTTCAAGCGGTAGTGACTGGACATCCAATGTCACTGATGGGAAGAGATGTGAGAGGCTTATGGTCCTGTTGAACTTCAGATGAGCAGCTGCAGCCCCAACAGAAGGTCAGTCCATAGAGCACACAGAGGCAGATCACAGTTAGAGGTTGGAAGGTTGTACTTGGTAATCAAGGGGAGAGAACCAAAGCTTCTCTTAGCCAAGTACATCTGCAGCCTTTGGGATCATGAACCTCCTTCAGAACAGAAAGAAACTATGGGTTCTTCCCTGAAAATAGGCATAAACCTACAGGCTCCCAGATTCTATTTATAGGCCTCCAGTTTAGTCAAACTCCAGAAATTTAGCTCTATGCTGCTCTCATGACAAGACTTTGCCATTATTATATGAAGAGTGCCTGTTGCTATTGCAGAGGACCTGGGTTTCATTACCAGCACCTATACAGTGACTCACAACTGCCAACAACTTCAGTTCCAGGGAATCTGATATACTCTTCTGGCCTCTGCAGGCACCAAGGATATACATAGGACTGCCCCTAGAGGCATTGCAGATGTGACTGCTATGTCACATGTGCATCAGTAGGTGGCAGAGAGGAAAGAGGCTATATCTACATTCAGTGCTCTGACCTATGAATGAATAGTAGCCTAACATTCCCGGAAGAAGAAAAAGAACCAACATGGATACCAACTCCACTTTGGTACCATGGAGTGACCTGGGATGACTACAAGACCAGCACCAGGAGATCTGGCCCAGATGGGGTCACAAGATCAGGAGATCTGTCCCTGCCCCTCACATGCTGCAGCACTGGGGAGAGCAGGCCCTGCACCCTGCCAGAATAGCACACTACAGCTGGCCCTGGATATGGGGGTTGTGGGTGAGCCAGTCCTGAGGGAGTGAATGTGGGAGAGTCAGCCCTGCCTTTGGTCTGCTATGTGGGGGTGTAGACTAGGGAGAGATCCCCTCCCCTTCCTTTTGCCCTCACCACCATTGGCCAACAGGAGATCTGGCCCAGATGGGTTCACAAGAGCAGGAGACCTGTCCCTGCTCCTCACATGCTGCAGCACTCAGGAGAGCAGGCCCGGCACCTTTCCATAGTAGAACTAGCTATGCAAGTGGTGGTTGCAGGTCCAGAACGAGGGCTTTGAGTTGGCCCACCCTAACATCTACCCCATGGATGAACTGCTGGAGTGCAAGAAGAGGTGAGTTCCACAACCCAGGACTTCAGGATCTCTAAAACACGGGACAGTTATGGCATATCTGAGAGGAGTTCCAGTACTGATGGGGTAACAGAAACCAGGGGCCTCATACCAGACCAAGGAGTCATTACAATGAACATTTGCAAGCAGAATCTGTGGGCAAAGGGGAATATTGTGGGGCATACTGAGATACACTGCAGCTTCCACAATGAGCTGTTATTTTTTATGCTGGGACAGATTGCAAGGGTGGTGAGTGGGTCTGGGGGGAGGTTGGAAATTGGAGAGAATAGGGTTCATGATGTGAAATTCACAAAATAAAATTTTTCAATAAAAAATAAAATAAAAGCTCTTAAAAACGAATATGCATAGTATGCATGTATACATACAGTCAAAACACCTATACACAATAAAATATAAATAATATATTTTTAAGTAGGAGCATTATTACTATTTCTTTCCTAAGCTATGGAGAAGTAGAAATGTAAATTGTATTATTCCACTCAGCTACACTATCAAATTCTAGTGTTTATTTAAATGAAAGCCAGCTTAATATAAACAGAGGCATGTTCATTTATTCACATGTCAAGCAATTTTAAAGCAGCCTACAGTGTGCCAACAGGTAGGTTAGAAGCTGGGAATGTGCAATACCTCTAATCATGCATGGCGTGTCACAAACTGTGGCCCAGGAGAATGAATGGGGGAAGCCAGGGAACTATGGAGGTCCAGAAAGACAGGCTGCCCCATTCATGGTATGCACATTTCTAGTGGGAGCTGTCTGAGTAGGAATTCCCTGAGTCAAGGAATAGTAATGCAGGAGAGGCATTTCCTGTGGGTTTTTTTTTTTTTTGAGACGTGTATTTTTTGTTCATTTCAAGAATAAGCAAATGTCAACATGCAATGAACATAGTCCTGTATCCTGCCACTTCCAGACCCATGTAAAATGTCCACAGTCTTCTTTACATAGCGTAGTTTAATCCATTAAGCAAATGGTCATGATGATAAAACTACTATGTCAATGATGAACATTCAGATGTTTCAGATCTTACTCTATTGCAAATGGAATAAATTTTTTTTAATGAGCATACAAGTTTGCAAGATTTCTTATGGCATTTTCACACATACATGGTTTTGGTTGATTCTCCAATCTCCTGACACATTCCTCCCCACCATCTCCCTACCCCAACTCCCTTTCAGCCACCAGTATTCTGAACCCATGTACTTTCCTATCTCATTTGTTCTATTACTCTCGCTATCTCCTCATTGAATTCTCTTTTCTTTTTCCTACCTCATAAAACATTTTCTACTTTCCTGGCCTCTCCCCAAAATACCTACAAAAAGCTAGGATTTGCATATGAGAGAGAATATGTGATATTTTTGTCTTTCTGGATCTGGGTTTCTTAACTCAGTATAATATTTTTCCAGTATAATAATTTTTCTGCAAGTTTCATGATTTCATTTTTTCCTTTCTAGCTAAATAGAATTCCATTGTGTACATGTAATGCATTTTCATTACTTATCCATCCATTTGTGGGTATCTACTCAATTTCCTAACTATTGTGAATAGAACAGTGATGAACACAGACATCTAATCATCTACATAATAGGGTATGGAGTCCTTTGGATTTGTGCCTAGAAGTGTTATGATTGGGTCATGAAGAGCTTATTTCATGCTGCTTTTACCGATGAGAGGGTTTATCTAAGATAAATATTCCTACTATGTCACTGATACTGGAGTTAAGGCAAAAGCCCCAGCTCCAGAGAGTCATAAAAATGGATCCATCTCTAAAAGTCATTTAAGAGAGACAAGCCAAGTGTGATGGTGCATGTCTGTACTCTCAGCTAACTGGGACCATTGAACAGGAAGATTACAAATTCAAGACTTGCCTAGACTCCAGAGTGAGTTCTAGATGAGCCCTGACAACTTCAAGACTATGTCACAAAATATGAAGTGAAAAGAGAGCTGGCAATGTAACAGCTAGAGCACTTGGCTAGTGTATGCAGAGCCCTGGTTTTCCCCTCCAACATGCAGGAGTGGAGAGAGACTAGGGGTGGTGAAGGCAGGAAAAGAGCTTTGTTCAAAGTGTAACCACATTGCAGAGAAGAGAAAAGAGCTTTTTCTCTTTTCTTTCTGTCTTCTTTTCTATTTTGAACCAGGGCTACAAAGAGTGGGTTATAACTCAGTATGTAACCAAGGATAATCTTGAACTTCTGATGCTCCTGTCTCTACCTCCCAAGTATTGGGATTATAGGCATGTGCCACAACCCCAAGCTTATGTAATGTTGGGAACTGGACTTGAGGCTTCATGAATGATAGTCAACCATTGTACCAACTGAGCTACATCCCCACCTCACAGAAGAGACTTAAGTCTCATCAAGGAACATGGACTTGATCTCAAGGCAGTGGAAGAGATACACTGGAATGTTTAGTTTTGTTTTCATCAAGAAAGTGGCACAGTTAGGGCTTCATATTCTAAAGTTCAATCTGGTAGAGGATGTAGTAGCAGGGTCTCAGCTGGATATAAAGAGGCAAGTTATGGGGATGGCCAATAAACACGTATGCAGAGCCATATGATGCCTACTGAAAAATCTCCCAGGATGTACTAAAGATTTGTGTTACTGTAAGTGGGGTGTGGGGAAGTTAATGAATTGGGCTTTCTGGGGGAACCCTTCCCTTAAAGACTGCATGGAGTTCAGTGTCATGACTGTGCTCTGGGTCAGTGGCCAGGATTAAGAACAATGGTCATATTGTCATATTTGAGTCATCTGATCATATTTGGGTCCCTAGAACCTAATACAGTGTCAGGCACCATATAAATACTAAAGAGATTGCCAACCCAGAAAAAGAAAGCCATCCAAGTAAATATGTTCAAGTCATTAACAAACTCCAAGAAGATGTAAATAAGGTAATGTACCAGATGCACAACACTGGAGGCTCAATGCAGCTGAAATATCAGTCCTGCTAAAAACTGAGTTATGAATGCAATCCCTGTCACCAAATGTCTCAAGAATATGCCAGATGGTTTCTAACATTCATACAAAAATGTAAAGAGGCTAGGAGATGTGGAAAAGAGTATATACATGCAAACTTAAAGTCATGGTAAATATAGCACTGTGACAACTCCAATCCTATGATGAAATTTTAGGACTGTGGGCCTAAATGTTCATCTCAGGAGGCATCTCAGAAGCAAACTAGGGGGACAATGCTACTACTGTACCAACATCCTTGTGAATGCCTTACCTATAATAATCCCCTGTATGGCCATTTAAACTCTAGAAACCAGAAGGAGAGGATCTGCCACCGTTTCATAAATCATGCTCTCTCAGATTTCAGGAAGAGGAAGTGCCACATCATGGAGCAAGAGTGATAAAATATGCAGCACACTGCTGTTCTGAGAAGTGTGGTAGCTATTCTTGGTTCTCAACTTGACTATGTCTGGAATTAAGTAAAATCTCAAATGGCACACCTGTGAGGGATTTTGTGCTCAAATGGATCATTTGAAGTGGGAAAATCCACTTTTTTCCTCAAGACAGGGTTTCTCTGTGTAGCCTTAGCTGTCCTGGAACTCACTCTGTAGACCAGGCTGGCCCTGAATTCAGAGATCCTCCTACCTGTGCCTCCAGAGTGCTGGGATTAAAAGTGTGCAACCATGCCCAGCCTATTATAAGATCCACTTCTAATAGAGATCTTTGAGGTAGGAAGAGACACCTTTAATCCAGACCTTTTGAGGTGGGAAAATTCACATGTAATTTGGGTCACATCTTCTGCTGGAAGCCTATATAAGGACATAGAAGAGGGTAGCTTGCTCTATTTGCCTGCTTCCCCTGCCCTTGCTAGCAAGTCAATTCCTTCACTGGCATTAAAGCCTTTTTTCTGATTCTGGTCTATACTAAAGACCAGCTGAGACATTCAGCCTTGTGAATTGAACAACTATTGGATTCTTGGACATTCCACATACATAGGCATTGTTGAATTAGCTGAACCACAGCAAGAGAGAGAGAGAGATTCATTTTATAAGTTCTGTTACTCTAGAGAACACTGACTAATACAAGGTGTCATATTATGATTTTCAGATCAATAGAAATGCATTGGCCAAGTATGTGAGGAAGGAGATTAGCATTAGATACACTACAGACAGGAAGGGCAGGGAGAGAGCTGTATGACTCAGCCTCTCCAGGCTGAATTTATGAGACAGAAGTTTGAGGAAAAAAATCTTCAGGATGTGCTTAAGATGTCTGATTTTACTATTAGGATACAATGAAAGATACATGAGAACAGATTTCTTCTATAGAGAGAATTGGCATTTGTCCTGTCAGTGTGGTTAAGCAATCCAAAAGGAGGCCAAAGATGGCCTT
>CAJQZJ010000545.1:20085-38119 GCA_907164525.1 Lophiomys imhausi
TGTGTGTGTGTGTGTGTGTGTGTGTGCACTTACGTACAAGTCATAGCAAAGCTTACTGGAGTTGGTTTTACCTTTTCACCCTGTGCATCCCAGAGATGGGTCTCAGGTCATTAGATTTAATGTTGTAGAAGGCTCTCTTTATTTTGGGATTCTAGAATTTGTTAAACAAACCTGTATTTTTCTTTTACTGTGTGTTTTCCTCCATAGGCCACCCAGTTGGCATCATGGGTACAAATGAACAAAGTGCAGTTTCAGTCCAGGCTTATCTGCTCCAAATCTCTCTCTTCAGAGGATCAAGAATAGGAGATGAGTTCAAGAACATCAGAGCCACAAACAACTACTAAAATAAAAGAGAATGCTGTGTATTTGTTAAGACATTACTCTGCTGTCTCTTCAGTTGGCTCCTGCCACAGGACCTTTGTCTATTGTATTCTTTGGCTAGTTAGTCTTCTACATATGCACAGATGTCCAACTTTCCTCTGGCTCTCTGATCATAGGCCATGTTCTCAGGAACCTTTGCTGATCCCCCCTTACAAAAGGATAGCAAATGCAGCCCATTACCTTGTGCTTTCTAGCCCTTGGTTCTACTATTCTGTTAATTCAGAGTACTTCTTTTCACCAAACTTTTTAGTTCAGATTTGCTTCTTCATGCTCATTTGTCTGTGTCTGTGTGGTGCTAGCTCTGGGAAGGAAAGAAACAGCTTCTCTTGATTTTGTCACTACTGGACCTCCTACATCAGGCAGCTTAAAAGAGTTCAGTTGCTCCTGCGTTGCTGCTTGGAATGCCCTAGCAGAGGATGTGGGCTCCAGGCTTAATTCACTGGCACAAGTCATAAGAATTATCCCTGTGCTGATGATTCACCCACCATTCATTTGTGTCACTCTAGTCTTTGCCTCCAACCTCACTTGGCCATTCCTTTGTGCTGCCATTGAAATGACTTTGAAAACTTAGTACCTAGCCTCAGACTGTTCCATCTCTTTATTTCAAGCCCCTTAGAAAGCATCTCCTTCAGAATGTCTGTTAGAAACCAAGTTTACTTAAATTCTCTTCATTACTTCCCCCCAAGCCTGCCATGTCGCCTGATTTCCTAGAGGCAGAGGATGATGATCTCATGTCTGAAGCATTCCTGCCTAGAGCTGCTGAAATATGACCCTTTGGTGCTCTAGCTTTGTGATCCTAGACTTTAGTTTTCTCATCCTCAAAACAGAAGCCATAGCTTAGAACCTCAAGCTTGGTTAAAAGAATTGTAAAATCATTCGTGTGTGTGCCTAGTTCCATCAGCACCAGTTGATAGATGGGAGGTATCAGTATCCTTGACTTCTCCCTCACTCTACCCATACAATCCAGACCAATTTCTGTCAACCTTACCTGTCAAATTGTTTTAGAATATAGTCATCTCTTCCCACACCTACAAGTTTAGAACAGCCACAGGCATGTCAATGTAAACTCTTAAGAAATCCAAACAGGTTTCTCGGAATCCACTTTCTCCCACACCAATTCTGTCTTCCATCTGACCACCAAACTGAGGGTGCTGGTTACTCTTCATTATCAACCTGATTAGATTATGAATAATCTAGGAAGTGTGTCTACGGGGATTCGTTCTAGAGAGGTTTAACTGAGGACATAAGACTCACCCTGAAAGTGGGCCACAATGTTTCATGAGCTGGAGTCCCAGAATGAATAAAAAAGGAAACTAGTAGGAAGCCAGCAGACCAGCAGTATTCATCTCTCTCTATTTCATGACTGAGACTATAATGTGACCAGCTTCCTTATGCCCCCACCTCCATGTCTTCTCCACTATCACAAACTGAATTTCTCTGAACTGTGAGCCAAAATAAACCCTTCTTTCCTTATGTATTTCATTGGTCCAATAATGAAGAAAGTAACTAAGGTATCAAGCATTCAAAGAACCAATCTTGCTGACACATGAACTGCTTCAAAGCCTTCCAAATATTTCCCTTGCCTACAGGGCACAAGCCTGAAGTCTTGAAGACTACTAAGGTTCTCCATGATCTAGGTTCTCCCAAACTGTCCCCAGAAGCCCTGCTGCTTCCTAATTACAACTGTTCTTTGTGTTGCCTGTTCACTTTGCAGAATCCCACTGACTACCTACTCCATGACAGGCATTGTGTCAGCTGAAGAAAAAGGTCAGGATGCCAGGGCACCACAGAACAAGAGGGTCTTCCTTATCTGGCAATGTTACCAGGGCATCTTCAGCCCCAAACCAGAAGGTGAGAAGGGGTAGGGTCAACCAGAGAGCACTAGGTGACATCACATCAGTATTTCCTCATAGTAATTGCCATGAGAACTCACCCTGCAAGATGGTTAAGCTAAGAATGTCTTCCTTTTTGCTGGCACAGACCCACCACACTTCCCTCTTCATTTTTACATATCTCTGTCCCTTCTAGGAAGTAGTGGCTCTTTGGAGGAAGCCATGATGTTTGCCAGTAGTGGAGCATTTAGAAGTCCTTGTCCCTACTGCCCTGAGAGCCTCGCTGCTTTAAATGGTTATCTGAGCAATGTCAGTTGTCCCCTTCACAATGCACAGGATTGTGGCTTTGTGCTCACTTTAGTTTTCTCAGAGCCTGACACTATATGGTACATGATAGGAGGCCATCCAAAAATTCTTGTGGATAAGTGAAAGTTGAACTGGCTACATCACCTTTTACTCTTACATCTTTCAAAGTGCTGAGCATTCAGTAAGTAGAGAGTGGTGGAGTTGAACTTGTTAAATTGTATATATTTCAACTTGACCCTGGTGGAAACAATTTCCAAAAGTAAAGTCTGGGAAGGTAAATCTTGATTATATAGCCATGCACCACTCTGGGAACCCCACAGACCATTCCTGGTCACAATCCCATGCTTTCCAGAGTTTATGGGAGATTGAACAGTGCTACTCAGCCATAGGTGGGCCATTTAGGCTAAATGACAAGAGATCTTCCCACTGCTGCTTCCCATTGAAGACAATAAGTAGGGCAGAGGAGGAGTGAAATGATACCTGGTCCCAGAGGAAGTTCTTGTAGGCAAAACACTGGGCCACATAGAAAGACCATCCTAGCAGCTACAAAAAGAAAGGAAGGAGGGAAGGATAGCCTTTGAAAGCACTAGATGTTTCCTGAATTCATCTTTTTTTTGTTTCCCACTGAACTGATGAGAGAGAGAGTTGAACAGGCATAATATATATAATATACATCATATATTACATATATAATCTGTGTGTGTGCATGTGCATGTGTGTGTGTTCATGTAAGTACATGATCTCACAAGCATATGTATGCAAGTCAGAACACTATCTAGTCAATATTTGCCTTCCACCTTGTTTGAGACAGGGTCTCTTGTCTGCCATTTTGTTCTCCAGGTAGGCTGGCCCATGAGCTTCCAGTGGTTCTCCTATTCTCTGCCTCCCATCTTGCTGTGTATCACTAGTATTACAGATGCATACTAACAAGTCTGGCTTTATGCATGTTCTAGGGACCTGAACTTCCACAAAAAGTACCCCCATTCCTCTATAATCCAGATCTCACAAATGAAGAAACTGGGATGCCAAGAAATGTAGGGAATAGTGTTCATTGAGACAAAATACACAATAACTCAAAAGCAAGTACACAAAGTGATAAGGGATAACCGAGGTTCTTGATTTTGTATCAAGAGTAGTCTTGTGGGGGATCAAAGGCAACGCTTCCTAAAGTAACTAAGGGGATAGCACAAATGTCTATGTGGAAGACCGGCCTGAGTGCTTTATGCACACTGCCCCACTTATAGTCCATACATACCCACCAAATTTCTTCATTATGGTAATTTTCTAGGTGGTAAAAATGAGCTTTTAAAAATGGTTAACTAAAAAGCATTGATTGGGGTCACAACTCTATTAAATTGGGTAGGGAGGCTGCACTCTTGTTGTGCTGCGGAAGCTCTAAAGCCTTCATACATACTGTTCAAGGACAGTCCTGAAGCTTCTGTTCCCAGCTATCTAACTCCTCTCCAGTGCTACTGTCAACACTAACCCAACAGGGCTCTGTTGCTGAAGGTCTTCCCTTGTCTGTGTGTTTCAGAATATCCCTTGTTCCATTGTTCCATATCTAGAACGTTCTTTCCCTTAGTCACCCAAGGGACAGCCTCTACATATTCCCATACAAGATAGTCTTTCTTTGGTCTATCCTCCTTGATGACCTCGACATTTTGTTGCTACTGTAGTGACAATGATCTCCGTTTTTGTGAATACTTAATATTGTTTTTATCTAGTCTCTGTGATGAATTCTTTCTTTTCCATGGGAAGTGACCTTGTCCTATTTATTTTTTATGCCCAAGAACAAACAGAAGCTTGTAGAAACGTTTAATGAATGCCATGTTCCTCCACAGCCCTGGACTAATCATTGTTTAACTCTAAGTTAATACTAAAGAGTATTATGTTGACCCACCCATGCTCCTGCCTATTGTTGACAAATCAGCAGTATCATATAGGACATATGGGGCAATGAATATCCACAAATGCAAAATGCACAGTTAATGATAGCAATTACTGGGGAGAGTTCAATATACACAAAAGCTAAGAAGTATGGAATAACAATACAGTTCTCAAGGGATTCTGGAGAGCCCTGAGCAGTCCTTGTGACCTTTTGAGGTAGGATCCAGAAAACTAATTATTTCTTCATATTGAGACTAAGGTGATTTTGCCTTTTGCATTTTCCCTCTTTATCAAGGGTATGAAGGAATGTTCTGGAGATTATGCAAGCGTGATATCATGGTAGCCTGAAGTCAGAAATGGCAATTTCTTAGACATCAAAAGGAATCACAAAAATGTAAAAGGGGAGCTAAGGATCACAAGAATGTAAAAGGGGAGCTAAGGAGATGGCTCGGCTGGTGAAGTGCTCCTTAGAGAACTCTGGTTTCAACAGATAGACTTTGCCTCAGTGACTAAGGTGAAGAGGAGTCAATGAAGAACCTATTTAATAATTTCTACTTGCCCCAAGTCAGGAGTCCAACCTGTCTCAAATGGGTTCCTTGAGTTCTGGACTCACAAAGCTGCAGTCAGGGTGTTGCTCACTGGACTCTGATCTGAAGGTCTTGGGGGAAATCTGCTTCCAGACTCACAGAGAGTATGAGTACTCAGTTCCTTCAGGTTGTAGGCTTCAGTCCCCGCTTCCTCACCAGCTGTTGCCTGGGAGTGGCCCTTCAGCCTTTCCATGGGCCTCTTCCCAATCTCAGTCAGCAATTGTGAACTGAGCCTTCTCCCACATCTAACCTCTATGATGTCCTCTTTTGCTCCCACTTGTTTCCTAGCAGGCAACCCAAGATCATCCCCATGGTAGCTGGTAACCTCCATTACATCTGCCAATCCCCATCTGCCACACAGTTTCACACTCATGGCTGTGATAGCAGGCCATACTGTGTCTCTGGAAAGTCTACAACTGGAGACTATATATTCCATTTAGCCTTAGGTTATTCTCTGTTCCATTAGCAAAAACTCTCACCCCTTCTAATTGCTTCCTAGCTGCTCTCAGCTTATGATTGCAGTGGTTTCCTTAGCAACAGCTGGAGCTGGCAACCTCTTTGCTAATGCAAACCACTCTGGCGTACTTTTCCACTGAATATGCTTCTACAGCACATTTAAAGACAGCCCCCTCTCTTCCTGCTGTGCAAAACCCTTCACTCTTGTTTGCCTGTGTGCACTTCCAGCCTGGTCCCTCTCTCATTCTCTCTTTGCTCTTTGTAGGTCACGCCTCTCTGCCTGCATGCTGATCCTGGCATTGGAAATATTTTTTTTCCCTTTACCACTCCACATTTTCAGGCTGGCTGAGTCTTCTCAATGACTCTCTAAAATGAGTCCTCTAAACTGAGTTTTGTGCCTTTAGTGTTGCTCTCACTCTGGTCCAATGCCCATCCCCACCTGTGCTGATTAGTTTTTGTTTTGTTTTGTTTGTTTTTGTTTTTTGTGGAGTTTTTTTTTTGTTTGTTTTTGTCAACTTGAAATAAGCTAGAGTCATCTGGGAACAAAGAACCTCAACTGCAAAAATGCCTCCATCATATTGCCCTGTAGGCAAGTCGGTGGGGGCATTTTATTGATTAATGTTTGATATAAGAGGGCCCAGCCCACTTTGAGAGGTGCCATTCTGGGTAGGTGGTCCTGGGTTGTATTTAAGAAACATGCTGTGTGAGCCATAAAGAATAAGCTAGTAAGCATGGCTTCTCCATGCTTCTGCTTTAGTTTCTGCCTCCAGGTTCTTGCATTTAGCTCCTGCCCTGACTTTTCTTCATGATGAATTATAACCTGTAAACTCCAGTGGGAGCTGTTAAGCTAGAGTCCCAGGAAAGGGAGGAGCCATAGACTGGGGACAGCCACCAAACAGGAAGCAATGTACAATTCTAAGAAATACAAACAACTTTGGAAACACTAAGCAAATCATTGGTTACCTAGCTATTGGGGAGGAGAAAAAAGAGATTAGCAGGGGCTGATGAAGTTTTGAGAGTAACAGATATGCTATTGACTTTATTTAAGTGAAGACTTCATAGTTGCATGTGGGTTTATGAAAGCTTACCAAAATATGGTGCTTAAATCACAGTTTAATTATCACAGTTTAAGCATGCAATGTATTGCATGTCAAATTCCAACTGATAGGGTTTTATTTTCAAAAACACACAAGAAAAGGACAAACAACTGTATAGAGTTGGGCAAATGATTTAAGCAGGCACATTACAAAGGAAGGTACAGAACTGAGCGCTTCAAACATAAAACCCGATTTAATGTAATTAGTCATCAAGGAAATGATCACAAAAATCACTTCACACCCACTTGAATGGATAAAAATAAAGGTTGGCAACCCAAATGTTGATGAGGATGAAAAAGAAAATGAACTCTCACACATTTCTGGTAGGAGTCTCAATTGCATATCCACTTTGAAAAACATTCCAGCAGTTGCTAATAACACATACAACTACCCTATGACGTGGCAAATTCTCCCTCCCAGGTTTTTATGCAAGAAAAATGAAACCATATGTTCACTCAAAAACATACACAACTATTCACATAATGAATAACAATCCAAATTGGAAGGAGCCCACATCATAAAGTGGTGAATGAATCAACTAGCTGTTTAATGAAAAAATGACTCAGCAATGAAAGGAAAGGGAACATATTTCAACAATACAGAGGAAACTCAAAAATATCAGAGTAAAGAAAAGAATTCAGACACAAAATAGCAGAAAATAGTACATACTATCTGATTCCATTCATGTGCAATAGTAATTACTCAAATAGGCTGTCTATGCATAGTGAGAAATTTTAAAATAGTGACTTCCCCTATGTAATTGTGCTGGAAATGGGAGCGAATAGGATACATGTGAAATTTCCAGACTTCTCATAATGGCTTGTGTCTAAATAGGGATTTAGGAAAGGTATTTGACAAAACTTTTCCTATAGATTTGTACATTTCACTGAATGCAAATTTTGCCTCAAAGAGATAAAAGGACAGTAAAATGTTGATCTCTAGTTAATGCTACACTTGATGAAGTACTTAGTAGTGAAGTGTACTAATTGTACCTCATTCTGAAACACATCGGTAAAATAAACAAGAGTAAATACAACATCTGGATGATGGGTGCTTACCTTTTGGTGTTGTCCCCAGATGCTGCAGTTTCACAGAAGCGTACACACACCCCTCCTGGTCACTCCAAACATGTCCCAATGGATGTTGGGTGAAGTTCTCATCACTCTTCTGAGGGGTTTAGTATTGATCTTTATTAGTGGCTTCCTCAGGAGACCAATATTTTGAAGAAAACAGTTACTTGTGTCACCAAGGATGCACAAATGCAGATCAGTGAAGTTGACCAAAAAGGCAATCTTGAACTGGCAACTGTTTGCAACACCTCTGAAGCAAGACACAACTTTTGGGATTCACGGTCTAAACTACTATTCTGAAATTCAGGTTACTGTTTACTTATTGGGGTGCTCCACACTACACATAAGGTATTCTCACAGGAGCTCTGAGGTGCCTGATGTGTGGCTCTTAGAATAGGCATGAGGTCTAGTTTTGTTCACAATTGTATTCTTAGTGTGTGGCACAGCGAGGGTTCACACATGACTTTATGAGAGACTCTGACCTCTGCACTCTTTTCTTGAGTGTCCTTCCTCAGTCCTACCATCATTCTGAAGGTTCTAGCCTTGACAGTTTCTTCACTGTCTCCACCACTAATCAATTTATTTTGTCAATTTATTTATTCATCATTTGTTTTTACATTCGTTCCACACTCATCACCCAGGACCCATGAATTTTGCTCCTCAAGTCTCACCTATCCCACCTCCTGTCCTCACTCCACCCCAGACACGCCCCCTTCTGTTTCAACCTCCCCTCCCCTTTCAGGCCAATCGTTGCCGACATACCGGGAGGGTCCGAGGCCAGGGCGGAGCTTCGCTCTCAGTACCCGAGGCGGCGCCCCCCGGCTCCGGAAACGCGCCGCTGGGCTGCCGGACTCCGCCAGGGGCTGGTGGCTCTGCGGCTCTTCCTGCCACGCCGGGCTTGCTTGCACTGCGCCAGCTCCGCTTCTGTGAGGACCCAGAACCAGGCGCCGTGGGCCGCGTGAGCGTGCAAAGTGATGTGCAGCTCGGGTGATCTTGAGAGATACGCACACGAGGTAGGATATGCGGCCCCAAAGAGCGTGCGGGGCGGTGGGAGACTGTGCTGGGGGCCTGAGTGAATGCATGGACCGCTGGAAAGTTTGCACAGGAGGGGCCCTGTGGCAGAATAGGCAGCTGCTCCGCCTTAGGGCAAGCCAGGGGCCGGAGGGGACAGGTCTCTGATGGTGGGTGGGCATGGCGACGCCCTGAGGCCTTCTCATGCAGGACTGGGGGCAACAGCCAAAGGCGAGAATCGTGGGTGTGTTGAGGCCTGTGCTGCTCTTTGGAGGATGCTAAGGATTGAGGACTGGTCAGGAGCTAGGGATGGACCCACACACACAGCCCCTAGCGACATGAGGCCTGAGGGGGAGGGGTTGGTTTAGCGGCTGAAGGGACTTTTCCTCCTTATGTGGGAGGGGTTGTGCCTCTGGGGCCCTGAAGGAGGTTCTGGCTGGGAGAGATCTACCTTTCCATTTGAGTGATGGTTGCATGGGAGCAGGTATGTTGCCTAGGGCAGAGAGTTGGGAATGCAGATAAGAATCCTTGCTGGTCAAAGAGAGCTTCTACTGTGCCCCTCCTGGGAAGCACATTTCCCTTCTAAACTCCTTTGCTGCTTCCTCCACTCTATATTTGGGTGATTAATTACATGTCTTTTTACGTATATGCAGACTCCCACTTGCCTGGTGCCCAAAGCTCCTGGTCTTTTTCAGCTCCCTCCTCTCCCCCATTTCTGGCCCTCTTCCCAGAGGACTCACCCTGTGCCAGCTGACACCCTCCAGTGTCTTTGGTCAGTGGAACATTTCCTCTTAAACCTCAGTCCCCACGTTTTCCTTTAGGAGAAAATTTCAGATGGAACCAGTGGAATATTACCTCTGCTATGTAGGAACTTAACCTTGCCCCTTCTCCCATTAGGCCTTGTAATAGAAACAACATTCACAGTGTCGTACACAGTCTGGACCATTGCCCCAAAGTGATCCTGAATCTCTATTTAGAATCCCATGAAGCAGTGATTTCTAGCCTTCTGTTAATGATAGACCCCTTAGAAAAAATCTGCTAAATAGTGTAAGTTCTTAGAACTCTGACCACCAGCACAGCCACAGAAGAAAGCTCTTGGATGGGAAAGCTGTCTGATATAAGACATGAGGGAACTTCCAAACTGTAGTCAGGCGCAATGTCTGCATGTTGAAGGATACCAATTCTGTTACACCCACCCAGACCTGCTGCTCTACCACTAGAATTTTCACTGAACTATAAGCCTGGTTTCTTAACATAGTGATCCAACACTTTCAAAACCATCTAGGCTCTTTGGATGGTCCAGGGCAGCTGCATAGCATGTCACCATACCCCCAGTTTGGAAATTTTTATATCCAGACAGTGTAATAGCAATGATTCTATACTTGCAACTTATTTTGACTTTTAGAAAGATGTCAGTGCAGTGCGTATTCTTGGAGAAATGAGAACGTAAACCTTTCCTCAATTATACACAACAAACACTACAAAATCCCCTACTGGTCTACCTTCTGGCTTTTTATAGAATGGAATAAAGAGGGAAACTTAAACAGAGACAGGTGCCTAGGCAAAGTGAGAGAGAAAGCAGATGTCTTCCCACCCACAGATACAGAAAAAGATATACACAGACACAAATATCCCAAGAGAAACAGACTTTCCTGGTAAAACAGTCAATCCCTTTTGGCCTTTTAGGATTCTGTACTTTTCAGTAGTAGCCATTTCACAGTACAAGATAGGCCTTTGGGCCTCTTGCCCACCTCCTAGCCTGCCAGGGTCATTTGGGAACATAAAGGCCAGGAGTGCCTGTAACTCCAGGGCCCACTTCAGTACTTGCACCCTGGACTCACTGAGGTACATCTGGGTCTTGGCAGTACCAGTTACACAGCTTGTCCTGTCCTTGAGCACTTAATACTAAAAGGACAGGTTCCTGGAAGGTGCATGTATGGACCTACTTCTGTTCACCTGACTTGTTTCAATCCAACAGGTGAGACCTTCCCTACTGGACTAAACCGAGATGAGTCATCCCTGTGTGTCTCTTTTAGGTAAGTCTAGGTGTTTACAAAATGTGTCTGCTGATGATGGTAAAGCAAGCTGTGCTGCTGGAAGACCTATGGATATGGTACAAGGTAGTGAAAAAGTATTGGGGTTCTGGAAGCTCATATATGCTAGTGTTGCTGAACTACCTGCCCAGAAACAATTCTGGCAATCTTAGAAACACAGTACCAAGGAAAAAAAAACATGCCCGGCAAGGAAAATGGGGAGACCAAGGGATCACTGTGTAGGAGAGGGGGCTGAAAGCACTCACTGGGACCAGATCTCTTTCAAGTGTTCATAGCTTTGGAGCATATTTTCCCTGGCCCTAAAGGGAATTGAACAGCACAGGCTTTGTGGTCTGTTCTAGTCTGGTTTTCTGTTGGTGTGATAAAACACCCTGATCAACAGCAACAGCAAACTAAGGGTTTATTGGGCTTACACTTTCAGGTCATAATCCATCACTGAGGGAAGCCAGGGCAAGAACTGTGGAGAGTCATCACTTACTGACTTACTCTACTTGGCTAAATTTTATATAGCTCAGGCCCTCCTGCCTAAGGATGGTACCCTCCAACATCAACCCTCAACCAAGAAAATCTCTCCTAGACATGGCCACAGGACATTTTGATTGCAGCAACTCTTCAATTTAAGGGTCCCTCTTTTTAGGTGATTCTAGGTTTGTGTCATTTCAATACTTGAGGCAGTATAGGTATTTGGGCACCCTTGGAAGCTTCTGGAAATTTCCAGATGGGTCATATTTCAGTGGCATTGCTGCCTCTTCCTGCCCTGCTACCACAGAAAGATAATACCTGTCCAGGGAAGTACAAAAGACACCAAATTATTCACCACCTTTTATGATATAGGTTGCTTTATGTCTCTGTTGACTTCAACTCTCAATTTCTGTTCTTTCAGGTAAAAAAATAAAATGATTATATTGAGTCCCTTGCTGTTTATAATTCCATGCAATAAATTCAGATAAGTTGCTTAGTTAAAATTTATGTTGTGGCTGAATAAAACTCTATTGTGTCTGAATACCATATTTTATTTGCTTATCTATTGATGAATACTCAGACTGATTCTACTAATAGTACTGCAGTAAACACTGTGTATCAATGACTATACATTAATACATTTTTTTTAAAAAATTGTACGTATTGCTCTGAAGCAGGAATATTTGCTTGTCACATGAGCTTTGGTGTTTTAGAAGTCACACTTGTTCACCCCTGCCATTGACACTGACATGATTGTTGCAAATGTATTCTCGCAGCAGATGCTTACTAAACAGCTGCAGCATACATGGACTTGGTTAGACCCAATATTAAATTTGCAGTTAACCTTGACAAAGCCTTTGTGCTCTAGGCATCAATAGTCTTGGCCTTTGTTTCTCATGTAAAGAAAGACAATGTTGTTTGCCTTAAAGGTTGGAGGTTTGTTTTCCTATCAGCTTTCTCTCCCATTTATAGGTACTAGTATACTGTGGGAAATTCTTTAGGATTTTCTGTCCTGAATACTTTGCAATCCTGAATGCAAGTGACTTATGTTCAAGGTTACCATTACCCTCTGTCCATCAGCTGTACTACAATGACTTTCATGTTCTGTATGGAATTGCTTTGACCCTGATCTCCAAAGATTCATTTCAGAAGGCAATAGACACCTGTGATTGTCACTGTTGTCAAAGCATCCAGCTATTTTCTAGATTAATTACACCATTTCAAAGTAGAATAGCTGTGCAACACAGAGACTAAGTGATCCAATTGTCTTCAAGATCGATGGTAGTTTATTTTTAACCACAGTAGCGATTCATGTGCACTACCATTTTTAAATGATTTAAAGCAGCTCTTTCACCTGCTACACTTAGCTAACTGGCCAGAGTTTAGTTTCCTTTTGTGAAAGCAGGACCTACTTTTTCCCTCTTGTTTTCATGAGTACCTTCTAAGTTTCTATGTGTATTCAGATGCTGTTCCTGTAGGTGACTATCACACCAGGAGCTAATGTGCTCTCAAGCTAAATCCCTGGGATGAAGTAGTGCAGGAAACGCCATTCCTATTACTATACAGGAAGGACAATTATCAACTTTTTTGGAGTTGTAGCTCCAGGATTTTAACAGTTAATCATGCCAACTAAGAAGAAACACTTCAGTGGAATTTGGTCCATTAAAGATGGATGGTTTGGAAAACCTGTGCTTGTGTGTGTGTGTGTGTGTGTGTGTGTGTGTGTGTGTGTGTGTGTGTAAGAGAGGGAAAATGATGTATTTATGCAGTGAGGCTCTGCTATGACATGTTGATGGTGTGATTTAAAGATAGCTACCATGCATAGTGGTCACTATCAACTGATCTTCAGGTTCTGGCCTGGGTACAGAAGGTTGTACATTCTTTATTTTCTGGAAAATGATGGTGATAACAACCAGCTCTAGGTGCCATAGTGAAATTATATGACAGGACACACACAGTTCCACACATTCATCCCACATGCTTCATAGACGGAAGCTTGCTCCATTTAACACAGCACTCCGGTTCACATTGATTCAGTTGTTTCACAACACATCATGTTGTACATAGTGCCGGGATCTACTACCCCGGGGGTTTACGGGGAACCAATGGAGAAAAGGCCCTGTCCTGTTGGATCAGATTTTTTTTTTTTTTCTGAGAAAAACAGGCAACTTCAAAGGAGAATTTTTTATTAGTGCAGATGTGTGGCAGAAACTGCCAGGGCTGGAGAATAAAGTTTCTAAGGAAGTGACATTTGAGTTAAGGTCTGAGTTATTAGAAGGAACCTCCTGCTGCAGTAAGAGATGATATTCCTGGCAGGTTCACAGACTTTGAGGGCCACAGCCTTGGTGTCTGTATATCTGCATGAAGGTCCTTGTGTCTGGATGGGGTCATTTGGTGGGGGGGGGGGGTAGGATATGCAGTTCTGTGCTAGACCCAAGCTTATTACTGGCTGAAAAGCAAGAAAAGGTTTATACTAGGCCATCTTTTTCCTGAAGCACATATATGATGTGATGTCCCTCTCTCCATTTCATTTGGTAACATCTGTGTCAATTAGAAGTGAATTGTTTTAAAAACAAAATCATGTAATAAATTTATGACCAGTTCATTGTGTTTGTATAGGAAGCCAAAATCAAACTAGACATTGAATGTATACCAGGAAGAATCCATTAAGCGAGAGGAACCCTTCTTTGGTGACACTGAAACAAGAGAGGGTTTGTCCACTGAATAACTGGGTATGACCTCACACATTTGGAGAAGCACTTTTACTACACAGTCAGCTAAAATGGGTAGGAGGGCTTGTGATGACTTTGGGGTCACATTAGACCTTGTGCCCATACCTTTCAATAGGGCTGATAGCTTAAGGAGAGGAGTCTTGAAATCTGTACTTAGACTTTCTTGTCACCCCCCTTCACAGACTGCCTCTAGATTCCCATTGGTCCTTCTCTTTGCCTGTTTTTTACATGAGTATCCCAAGAAATACTGGTCTTTTTACCTGCCCTCAAGAGCCATTCTCCTGCTGTTTCCTTGGTCTTAGCCCTGTCCTCTGACATGCTGAGCATATGTCTTATCCCAGCTTTGCCTACCAAAGGCTATCTAAAATTGTTTTCTGATAACAATGAAATTCAGCTTGCTGTCTAAAAGTCCACACATTAAAGAAACCGAAAACAGATCTTTCCAGATCTTGCCTCTCTCCCTGTGTCGCTATACAAATATTGAACCAGTGTGCTTATTCTAGCTGCCAGTCACTCTCAGGTTTCCCTTCTTTCTATGAAAATGTGACTGTGTGTATTTGTTTTCTCCCCTTTCTTCTCTTTGTGTTTTCAACCAAATGTTATCTGTAACCGAACTTTTAAATTATTATTTATTTAACTCTTATTTATTTATTACTAAATTCACTTTTAACAAACACCAACAATTTCTTAACTATTAATCCTATAAATTCCTACAACCCCTTTAACCTATCCACTAAACCTATTGATAATCATAACAACTACTTTCATACCCTTTTAGAATGATACAGTCTCTGGGGCAGGTCCTCAGTCGTCAGGAAACCAGTCTCGGGGGTAGACTCTTTAACGCACTTAGCAGTCCTTTTTCTGGAATAGCTCAGATGCAGGTTCGTCAGGGTAAATTTGCTATCGAAGTCTCACTTTAAATAAGGCTTGAGGCTTTCTTCTCTCTGGGAGACCTCAGCGTCTGTAGGCCACCTTACTTCCTTCGTATCAGCAACTCTGCCGTTCTGCCTCAGTCTTTAAAGCTGGCCACAGTTCCGTTCAGGCCACTGTTCGGACAGGTCAAACCCCTCTAGGCAAAAGCTGAGCCACAGGGTTTAGTCCTTGGCCTTTTGCTGTCTTGCCGAGGCTTTCTCTGCTCACCAGCTTCCTTCTGCCTCAGGGACTTAGATATAGGTTAAAGGGTTTGTAGGAATTTATAGGATTAATAGTTAAGAAATTGTTGGTGTTTGTTATAAGTGAATTTAGTAATAAATAAGTGTTAAATAATAACTTAAAAGTTCGGTTACAGTTATCCCTACCTGATTTTTCTGTGAACAATTCATGTTTTTGCAATCTTCTGAAATGTTATCTTAGTCTGGCCACCTGTTGATTTTTATGTTGAAATCTTCAAGTTTTCTTCTTGCTTTGAGTTCTGGGACCTTTCACTTCAGAACTCTGACCCACCTTGGTCATTCACCCTCTCCCCACATACATTTTTGTTCACTATATTGAGATTAAACTGTTCCTATTGGTGACAGTATACTATTTTCTGTGGTTTTCCTTTTAACATCTCTGTATCCTTAGCACTGTTTTAGACAGTACATAGTCTTTTTTTAATACAATCTAACAATCTCTACCTTCTGATTGAAGTGTTTAGTCCATTTATATTTAGCCTAATTATCTGTGTGGTAGAGTTTAAGTTTGCCACCCTTTTATTTATATCCATTTGTCCCATCTCTTCTTTTCCCTTACTTTTCTTCTTTTGGCTATTAGAATTCAGCAGAGTCTTGGGGAGCTTGATTAAAAAACACATGTTCATATGTTTAGCTCCTGCTTTTTCTTGAAATGGTCAGCAAAAATTTAAAGATTCTGAAATACAGAAGATAAAAGTTTTATCTCTCCCTGTGCCTTTACATTCCTGGTGTTCTTTATGCCTTTGTGTAGCTCTGATTTCATTTCCGTTCACCTGAACATTTCCTTTGGCATATTTTTAGGTACAGAATTGCTAGTGGCAAATTGTCTAAAATATTCATTTATCCCTCATTTTTGATGGATTTTTTTCTGACTATAGAATTCTTGGTTGACAGAATTTTTATGGTACTTAATTGTTTTCTTTCTTTCACATCATTTCCTCCCTCTAGCTACTTTGAAGATTTTCCTCTTACCATTTTCAGAAATTTAATTATGATGTTAGCTTTCTCTCTGGCTTCATCTTAGATAGCTTCTGCTGCTATCTCTTCATGTTTTCCACTATTTCTTGTGTGTGTGTGTGTGTGTGTTTAATCTATAAAATTTTCATTCGGTTCCTTTTATATCCTGTGTTTCTCCCTGTGTCCCAATTTTTTTTCAATACTAAGGTATCATTAAATTCTTTTTCCCTTATCTGTTAGTTCTATTACTCATTTATGATGCTCCTATTGACTGCTTATTCTCTTTGGTCTAGGTCACATTTTTTTTGTTTCTTGGCAGTACAATATTTTTTATTGGAAATTAGATCTTATAATGATTATTTCCTTGAGTTGAGTGTCTAGACTTTGAAGGTTACGAGTAGGTATTTGTACATCAGTTTGATATCTTTGGAGCCTATAATTAAATTTTTATTGGGAAGATCTCCTGTAGACCATTGATGCACTTCCTTCTGTATTGGCTTCTGAATGTTCTGGGGGAATCATAAGGACTCTGTGAGTTGATCAGACCTTGAATATCTCCCTGTCTTTTCATGTCCTGGGAACTGTTCAGCTTACCGTCCTTGAAAATTTCATTCAATACTAGCAGTGAGAAAAGATTATTTTTCCTACAAAGCACAGTGCTTTCTGAAATCTGCTGTGCAAACTCCATCAATCTGGACATTGCATCTAAGCAAAACACTGAATCCATAAAAGGACTCACCTCATTTGTTGCTCTGAGGATCTTGATCCTGTGCTTCCTGCTGTCCTCATATTAAAAACTATTGTTCAACACAGGTTTGCAACTTGTTTGTGGGTGTTAAATCTGTTCCTTGTTTCTCCATCATGACTGTACATGGGAATTTCTATTCACCCCTTCTAAGATACCATATTTAAATCTTTCTGGAGTACCTGGGTTTTTTGTAGTCCTTGAGCTAGTGCTAAAATGCTTCCTTTTCACTTACTTATGAGTTGAATTGAGTTGACATCAGAACATGAACTATGTGGCTGTTTCTTTGAACTCACTGAAGTGGGAGGCCTGTAATGCAGACACCTGTGATAAGATCTTACAGTAGCTCACTGACTTTACAGTATGGAGAAAAAGGTAACACACACACACACACACACACACACATACGCGCGCGCGCATTTGAGATCCCTTCTTTATCAATGTAGTGTTTGAAGATCTTTTCTCAGAAATATTTTTCTCCAGCTGTTTTTCCAACCTTGTTGAATAACATACAAGAGGGTTCCTCATGGTTTTCACCCAATGACTTGTACTTTTAAAGGCTGCACTGCTGGTAAAGAGTCCAGGTTTCAGTTCTTTGTCACCTCTCCTCCTTTCAGTGGCCCCATTAGTTTTAGGTGTCCATCAAAAGATCCCCCATCTCTGAGTTATTTCTTCTTTTTAGTGTGCTTCCTCCCTCTGCAGTGTGAGCATTGTCCTCATCCAGGCTTACTTTAAGGGGACTGTATAATCAGCCATTCTGTGGCAGCTAGTCTTCCCGCCAGCAGCTGTTTGTAGCTGTGTCCAACTCTGCCTGGACTAGCATTTGTTTGTCTGGTCTACCTATATTAATTCTTTTCCATCCTACTTTTCCACTGTTTCAGATATGTTTTCTCAGACATATCCATGTTCTACCTTGTCATTCAGCCAGCCTTGGAGAAAAGAGTGTATGACTTAAAACTAGGGAATAGGAAATCACTAATGTCATCCCAGGGGACCAAGAAACAGGGCTGTTGTCACTCACAGCTTTTTTCACTTTCCTTAGCTCCACCTGCTCCCCAAGGTCTTGCCCTTCCCCAGGATGGAGCCTCAGGAAAGCAGGTCCTGGCAGTCCCTATTGAGATGCTGGAGGCCCAGGTGAGCTGTGCTGCCCTCGTGCCTTGCTTGACATTTTGTCACTGCTCCCTAATTTTGCCATCAGCCTCTGCCTCTTGCCCAGCATGACATTCAGCAGGAAATGAACTCTGGCTGCTGCCCTCCTTCCTGTCCTCTGCTTCTCTCCCAC
>CAJQZJ010000545.1:38129-66267 GCA_907164525.1 Lophiomys imhausi
TAGAATCAGGAAGACCAGCTAAACTTGTGTGGTCTAGGATTAGGGTTGAGAGCCCAGCCAAAGATCTGGGAATGAGGTGTGACTGTCCCTTGCTAAAAACAAAGGTCTCTTCACAGCTCCTTTGATAAGCAATGTCCACTGTCAGGACTCTCCCACCTTTCCCTCTGGTTGGTGGCTTCCTGGTGCCCAGCAGTTGGGGGAGGGGATGATTGACAAAGGAGAGTAACCTTTTTCCTGGGCCCTCGGTATACTGTTGTGTCTCCTTTATCATTGTAGAAGGCACGTCTGCGATTTCCCACCAGAAAATGGGTGAAGAAGCCAAGCTGCAAGAGATGGCGTCCACGAGCTCCCTGAGGGCCAATAACCCCAGCGCTGAGGTCAAACAGAATGGGGACTCTGAGGGAAGGGGAGGGAGCCCACAAAATCTGCCCATAGAACACCATTTTGCATGTAAAGAGTGTGGGAACACCTTCCGCCTTAAAGTGCTCCTTGTTCAGCACCAGAGGGTTCACAGTGAGAAGGGCTGGGAGTGTGGCGATTGCAAGAAGGTCTTCAAGGGGGTGTCAGAATTTAATGAGCACAGGAAGAGCCACACAGCCGTGGCCGCTCAGCCCAGGCCTGGCCCCAGTTGGGCTCTGGAAGATGCCTTGGAAAAGAGGGAGCAAATGGAGAGGGAGGCAAAGCCCTTTGAGTGTGAGGAGTGCGGGAAAAGGTTTAAGAAGAATGCAGGCCTTAGTCAGCACCTGAGGGTGCATAGCAAAGAGAAGCCCTTTGATTGTGAGGAATGTGGGCAGTCCTTCAAAGCCAACACCCACCTCTTTCACCATCAGAAGCTTCACACCTCGGAAAAGCCCTTTGCGTGCAAGGAGTGCAGCACAGATTTCCTAGACCGCCAGGAACTTCTCAAGCACCAGCGGATGCACACAGGCCATCTGCCCTTCGACTGTGATGACTGTGGCAAGTCCTTTCGTGGTGTCAATGGCCTGGCAGAGCACCAGCGCATTCACAGCGGTGCCAAACCCTATGGCTGTCCTCAGTGCAACAAGCTGTTCCGGAGAAGCTCAGAGCTCACCAAGCACCGGAGGATCCACACTGGTGAGAAGCCCTATGAGTGTGGTCAGTGCGGCAAGTCTTTCCGCCAGAGCTCCAGCCTGCTGGAGCACACACGCATCCACAGTGGTGAGCGGCCTTACATGTGCGACGAGTGCAGCAAGGCTTTCCGAGGGCCTTCTGACCTCATCAAGCATCGGCGCATCCACAGCAGACTGAAACCCTATGAATGCGACAAGTGTGGCAAGGCCTTCCAGAGGAGCTCAGGCCTGAGCCGCCACCATCGGATCCACAGTGGTGCCAAGCACTGTGAGTGCAGTGAGTGTGGCAGCGTGTTCAAGGGGCACTCAGCCCTGCAGAAACACCAACCCTGCCATCGCGAATAAACACTGCCCTGGGACCCATAGCAGCGGTCCGCAGAGGCCATGGCCCAGTCAAAGGAGATGAACAGTTTTGTAGCTCTTATCTATTTTATTGTGTGAGAGGTTGAACTGGTTTGTACTGTCACCAGCAATTTATAAATGACAGTGTTCCCTATTACACCTGTTGAGGGTAACTGTTACCATTTGAACATAGCTTGACTACTTTTCCTGGCAGAAAGTACTGCTGAGGTATTTTAGTCTTCACATCCAAAATGAGAAAAGAAGTCTGCATATGGAGTCTAGTAGGTAGCTGGGAGGTCCTGTCCAAGATCTACCCCTGAGGGAAATGCAGCTGTTCAATGGCATCAATATGACACTGCACCTTTCTGGAAAGGAACATTGCCCCAAGGTTTTTTGCCTACTTAAACTTATAAAATTTTAGGAATGTAAATAGAATGCTCAAATGCTATATTTAATGTATTCATTTAGTCATACATACATATTGTAAATCACATTATATGAAATAATATATTAATTCAGAAAATACTCCTTTTTCACCATACTCCATTTGTTTCTAACTCTTGACATGGGAACCTGTTTAAGTCATCAGTCACCTCTATCTGAGCTATGGTAGCACTATGATAATCCCTGCATAAGTCTCTCACCAGAAGTTTCCTCCCAAGCCATAAGAACATAGTCATATAACATTAGAACGATTACTTTGTGTGTGTTTTTTTAAATTAGTACTGTACCTACAACATAACCATTCAAAGTGGTACTTTTTCAAATAGCCTTTAAAAAGGGTTTTTTTTTTCCATTTCAAACATCACTCCTGGGTCATACACTCCTAGTAAAACTGGGCTGGAGATAAACTTTTTTTTTTTGTCTCTCATTTTGTTAAACCAATTTAATCCAGTGACCCCTATGAACACCCAAAACAAGCATCAGTTTGTCTTCACATGGTATCATTTTGTTCAAAACAAAGTGAAAGAGCAACCCACAAATGAGGGGGACATCTTCAGTACATGAAGGTAAAATGATGTCTCCTTCTTGGAATATGCTTACCTGATAGCACACATAAATGGTATTTCTCAAGGTCTCCATTTGCAGCTTTGAAGTGAGGAGCAGTCACAATCCCTACCTTCCAAGGTTCTCATAAAGAGTGTGCCTTGTCTGCAAGAACACTGCCTAGCAAGGAGGTATGTGCTGTCAGTGAAGATCACTGGTACCAGAAACCGGGGTGGACACCTCAGGCCTCCTGACTATTAGTCTCATTTTTCATGCAATGAGTTCAATAGTATTTCTGGTTTTTTTTCATGCAAATTATTCATTCATCTCCTTTGACTAGTTATCAAATTCCCTTTGGATATATTGAATTTATGTAGTAGTTCTTTCTATATCAATTGTTTTGTTATTTTCCAATTTTTATTGCTTTGCCTTTTTTAGTACTTTTATTACATTTTTGTTGTACAGACTTTGGATTTCTTACATATCCTTGCATTTTTTTTTTGTCTGTTAGCTTGTGACTTTCATTGCTTCAGTACTTAGATATGATGACATTTTCTTCGAGAATTTACTTACAAAAGAAAAGTTAAATCCTCTGTCCACCAAGAAAGTGAACATACAAGGTGGGCAGGTTGGATGGGAGTGGGCCAGAGAAGCAGGCCCAAGCCTCATCCACGATGCAGACTGTATATCTCTGTGGGCAGCACTTGACTATACAATCTGGTCACTGAGGCACAATAGAGACATGTCTGTCACACACTGCTCAGAGTACTCTGTAACTGCTCATCAGGTTAGCCCCAACCACCAACAACAGGGTTCAGCTTTACCTAAACCAACAGAATGGTCCAAATGTTGTCTGGCAGCAGCCAACCATCCTTCAAGCTGTCAGGAGCCTTGACTATTCTGGATTCAGTGAGTGAACAGCAGCTCCACATAAGAAACATCTCAGACACAGAAGACTCACCTGACTGCTGCTGTTATATGACCTCCACCCCGTCCCACCAAGTGACTCTGGAATGAGACATCAGTTTTGTGGCTTCTGTTTTGGGCAGCTAGAATGAGAGACTTGCCTATGTGTTCTGGAACCACTTCTTACATCTAAGAGGGACAACGATTGGGCCTGGAGAAAAATGGAGCTGTGTTCCTCCAGTAACCTGCAGGACATGCCACAGAAGCTAGTTGCACCAGATCTGCTCCAGGACTTGGAGTAGCCATGCCCAAGAGGGCAATAAAGCAAGATCGGAGGGCAGGAAGCCATCTGACAGGACATTTGGCACAGAAATTGAAACTGATCACCCTGCAGTTGGGCTGTTGCTTCAGGCAGCCCCTCTTGGGAAAAACAGCAGGAGAAAGATGGCCATACCAGGGCTGTGGCCTGAGTTTCCAGTTGTGCCCTGAGCCATGTTGGAGGGCCAGAAAATGTCCCCTTATGACAGCCTAGTGAGGGAGATTGGGCTCCCCATGGGGCATACACTGAGGGAGCTTCTAGCCCCATCCTGAGAAGCAAGGGTCATACCCTGACTGACAATAACCTCTATGATCTTTGTCAGAAGGGCCTCTTTAATGCCCTCAGGCCACCACAGTGGCCCCGTAGGCCTTCTCCATGCTGGAGAGAAGCCAACAACAGTTGCCATACAGCAACTCCTATTACTCTGTGGGCTCAGTTCTGGTGGTTTCTTGTGAACTAGTCTGAACCCACTTCTTTCTCTGATTACTTTTCTCATTATGAGCTGTTAGGACGTGTTTTGTATAGCTATCATTGGGTAAGGAATGTTGACATCTACAAGGGATCAAATCTGGCACTTTTACCTTGAAGGAATGACATTTCTTGCTCATTCACTTGTCATTTGTCAAGGTTGACAAATGATATTATTGAAGTCTAGAATAGCAGTAAGTTGGAAGGTAGCAGAGTGGTCACTGCCCAGCTAGGGCATGACATCTCTTCACATCTCTTCCTATCTTCTATTACTCTTTTCTAGTCTGGGTTCTGTAACGTTTTTCTCTCTTAAATATTTTTTTAGAGTTAACACTAAAAATCAGTGTCTTTCCCATAACTGTTGTCAGATCAACTTTTAAATGGTGTTGGCAGTGAAATCCCCACTCTCTCCAAACACCATCAGTGTGTGGCTTTAACATGTGGCCCACAGTTGCATCCTTTGCCTTGGGTAATGTGGGGATGGATTTCCTTGGATCCTCTAGGTATACTGGTATGTCCATTGCAAACGTGAGGAGGCTTCTTGCAGTGTGTGCTTGTCTATGTGTTCGTGTATCTACCTCATTGCACTTTTCTTTCTGATCACATGTGTTCTTGCAAGGGAATGGAGAGCAGCTAGATTTCTTTGAGTTCTGGCTCTCTCTAGAGATTCCATCCCTCTACCATATTAAGAAAGAAATCCTCTGTGACTTTTATTAGAGTTTTGAATACTTGCTGAAATTTTAAAAAGCAAATGTTTACCATTTGCTGCTTATTACGATTAACTATATCAATTAGTTGTATCATACCCACTCTTGAATTTACAGAATAATCCGCACCAGATCATAGTGTGGGCATCTTCTCCCATGATATTGCATTCTGTGTGCTTGATTTTGTGCTTGAAGTGGCATGACACCTGATCTGCGTGCAGTCCTGGGCTGTGGCCATGTTGTGTGCCATGTGACTTGCCACCCCACTTCTGGGCCACATTAGTTAAACCAACCCCAGACACCTGACCCAAAGGCAGCAACGAGCAGTCAGACCTGATTAGAGAAGATGGGCTTGGCCTTTTAAGATTCTGGAATGCAAAAGAGGGAACTGAAGCTTCTGGTTGCTGTTGGAGGCATGGAGGGAGGCACAGGGTATTTCAAGGAGTCACCCTTATAAGTAGAACCATAGTGAAGATCTGCATGTTCTTGCTGGCCTGCTCAGAGCTACTTGGGTCCCACCCTACTAGAGGCCTGGCTGTATGTTCCTGAATTGTTGCCAGCTACCTTCATCAGTCTATGTGTGTCCTAGCATAGACTCCCTCTCACCGCCTTCAGCCAACATGTGCTGCTTCCTGAGAAGACTTGCATTGCTGGCTTTCCTCACATTCTACCCACCCAGCATTCCTGACCTAAATCCCAGTTGATTGACATGAACACCTGTTCAAATGTGGTACTGTACTCTGTTCACCAAGATTGGTGGAAATCTATGCCTTTTAGTCTCTGGGTTTAACCATGATCTTCTGTATGAGTGTAGTTCATGTTCTGAACAGTATTTTAACTCATAAGATGAGCTCATTGCAGCCCGTTCTACTCTATTTTGGAAGTGTTTTGCTATTTCCAGCAAACCTGCTAGATTAGGGGATTAATGACACCTCGATTCCTAGTATACTTACATTCTGTAGTTTACATTACATTGGTTTGGGCACTTACTTTCAAAAATAGAAATGGTATTTTTGAACTTGATTCTCCATGCTACTTGTGTATCTCTGAGAATAGTAGTTGTGTCCTGTCCCAGTTTGTATTCAGTTTGGGCATTCTTGTTCTTCCCCAGTCTGATTTTTTTTTTTTTTTTTTTTGTCTGTTTCATGGCACTCACTATAATCAGCCTTGTACTAGAGTTGTATGTGGATTTAGCTTCTCCTCCCCTTTTTTCAGCCTTGCCTGGCCTATTAGATTGTGAGCTCTTAGAAGACAGGGGTGGCCCTTCATGTCTAATCCCCTACCAAATCTAGCACAGTGCCTTGCATCTCTTAGATTTCAATAAATACATGTTAAATGGCATGGGTTTTCCTTGACTCGTTTATCAGCTCTGCCCATTGTCTTTACCACATAGAGAATCACCCTCCTAGTATCCGGCCCAGCTACCAGCTTGATCTCTGCTGGGATTGGTGATCTTTGCACTTACTGGACACCTGGAGGGGTAGGGGGAAGGAGGTTTGCCAGCAGCTAAGAGTGGGATCTTGACAGAAACAGCATTTTCTCTATCTCAGTGCAGACTTGGGCTTGCTCAATTAGAGCCCAGGAATGAGGTCCTTGAGAGAATGCCCAGTTCTTTAGGCTGAGAAAGGACATTAGTGGGAGGTCAGTCCTTTTGGTAGCCAGTGGCTGGCCCTCTCTCTGGTGAACATTGCCTCAGAAATGAGATCAGGCCCATAGGCTTCCTAACTCCTTCAGATACAAATGTCTCAGATATGAAGCCAGCTGCCCAGTTAGTAGAAGGCAAGCTCCAGGATGGGAGACTCAGTGAAAAGCAACATTTTAGAAAAAGCATGACTCCCTAAGAAGTTGCTTCCCTAGATCCTGGTAAGGACCCAGGCATGCCTAATCATCTTTCCTCTGGGATCCCATCAGTACAGCCATTGACCACAGATTCGGGTGAGACTGGCATAACACCTGCCTGACAAGCAGCTGCTTCCCCATGCCCCTGCCCCAAACCTTACTCTGTACAAGCATGATTCTAGCAAGCTTGAGTTGGCAAGAGACAAAGCCACACATCATTTGAACAAACTAACCCTGGGTGGAGGAGGGAGGCTCTACAGCCTAGAACCCCTCTCTGTCTTAGAGCCCCTGTCTTGCAGAGCCTGGCAGCTTCTCCATCATCAACTTCTGCAAAGCAAAGCAAAAGGCATCAGTTGAAATAAGGATGTGCTTTTTGGCTCTCTTAAGTGGAACAATCAAATATCCAAAAGCCTCCGTAGCAGTTTCTGCTTGCCATTTCATGGGCTGGTGTAGGCACTGCCCTCTTCCTTCTATCCCAGGTTCCCATCACATTGCCTGCTTTGGCCTACTTGGAGCTGGAGGCCCACCAAGCAGAGACAATTGGTTCATAGACAGAGTGGCTTCTGCTTTGGGCCTTACTACATTTTAACTTCCCCTTTTCAATGTCTCCTGGCCCATTTTCCTGAAGACTCTGAATCTGTGTCTCTGTCTACTACCCCACCCTCCCAGGCATGCACTGGAAATACATTTCCTTAAAGGGTGGAGTCAGTGGTGGTACACACATGTAATCCCAGCACTCGAGAGGTGGGGGCAGAAGGATCTAAAGTTCAGGCCACCCTGAACTCTAGAACAAGACTCCACCTGGAAAACTAAGTGCTAATCACACAGTAGCATGACTCCAGACTTTTCAGGCAGTGTGTACCAGAAATATCCCCCTATTTCCTCAATTCTCATCTTTTTTCTGACTTGTATTCAATATACATTTATTGGGTACCTGCTGTATGCTTGACACCAGATGCAAAAATAAATGGCAAAGTCCCTGCAAGACTGGGGTGTCTGTAGACAAAATATCATAAGTGTTCACTTAAGCTTTGGAGGTTTATATACTTTAGTGGGCACAATTTACACTTCACCTAAAGTAGCTTCAAACCCACCCCTTCTCTGTTCCTACTTCTGTCGCCTTAGATTCATTGGCATCCCTGCTTCTGCCTCTAAACCAAAGTGAAATCAGTTGTCAGATGGGGAAGTCCTGGTCCCTAACCAAACTTCAGAGTTGCTTGCTGACCAGCAGGCCATCCTGTGCTCCAAGGAGATGGTGCTAAAAAGTCACCACTCCAGCATTTCCAAGACAGGCACCAGGCTCAGCTACATCGTGTATGGGAGCTCTGGTTCTACTTCTCTGACCATCCCTTTCCTCTCTCCCACCCATGCCAATTTTGCCCAAAAGTCTAAATTCTTTCTGTGTTATGTGAATTCTGCCAAATCATGAGCTCCTGCTTCTGGGTCTACAGTCTAGAGGCTTCTGACAATGTACTGTATTGTTATCCTGAGTATGGACTATCCCCCATCCAGAGGTCTTCTTCACCTCAGCTCCACCTCACTGTCCTGTACTCACCTAGGAGAGGTACCTCCCCTCCTTCCAGGGTCCTTTGTGTTACCAGATCATGACCAGACTGGTTATGAGTGACCTGTACCCAAGAGCTACCCCCAGGAAGGGTAAGGTAGATCTGCCTGAGCCCAAGTGCTTGCCTGTAAGGCTGTGATTGCATAGCAGCAGGGAAAGCAGGTGTCCTTGGAGTGCACAAAGAGACACAACTGTCCCTCCACTAAAGGTTAAGTCTTGAGTCCTTGGGGGGTTGGGACAGGGCATGCAGCCTCTGCCTGGTCTCCCCACAGAGTGAAGCTGTGGAGATGATGGATCAGATCATCCACTGGGTGCGGGACGACCCGGCTGGGCTGGGCCAGCCTCAGCTCTCAGGGACCCTGGCCACAGAGCCCATGGCGGTGCCCATGATGCTGCTCGGCCTGGTGGAACAGTTTGGAGAGGAAGACGAGGAGCTGACCAACAAGTACGCAGAACTAGGGGACTGGTGTGCCCACAGGATTCTTCAGCACGTCCAGGTAGGCACAGAGACAGGGGCAGAGTGAACCCCATTCTTGCACTCTGCAGGGGCCCCTCTACCTGAAGTCATCCGTTCTTCAGCTTTCTAGACGGGTGGATCCAAGGAAGCTCATTCATTTGAAGTGAGGTCCAGGAAGTTAGAGCCCAGGTGTTTTGGTTAATTGTCTCATTACTGTATTAAAATACCCCAATAGAAGCAAATTAAAAGAGAAAGGGTTTATTTAGTGTCAAAGTTCAAGGGTACAATCCATCATGACAGGGACAGTACACAAGTAGGAATAGATGGTGGTGCCTGGTCACATTGTGTCTGCCATTAGGAAGCAGTGTGATAAATGCTGGTACTCAGCTAGCTTTCTCCTCCTTTTATGCAGTGTGGCATCCCTGCCCATGGAAGGGTGCAGCTCACAGTTAGAGTGAGCTTTCCCACCTCAATTAACCCAACCTAGAAACTCCCTCACAAACACGCCCAGAGGCTAACCTACCATAGATAATCCCTGATAGCTATGCCCAGAAGCTTGTCTCCGAGACCATTCTACATCATGTCAAGTTGACAATCAATTTTAAGCATTACACCAAGTACGCCAGGGGTAGAGCAGGATAAAGCTTAGGAGGATCAAGGGCTGCAGTAAGGGGCCAGAAGCTTGGGCCTGGGTTCTGAGACCTGAAAACCAAGCCCTGATCCTTGTGTGCATGTGCAGGGGGAGGGAAGAATTGCCATAGCCCATGTGTGGAAGTCAGAGGACAACTTCTGGGAGTCAGTTCCTTCCTTCCAACATACAGATCCCAGGGATTGAAGCCAGGTTGTCAGCCTTGGTGGCAGGCACCTTTACCTGCTGAGCTGTCTCACCAGCCCCCGAACTCTTATTTATAGACATCTACTTACCTCATGAAAGAGCAAAGCAATTGTCTATCTGAGCAGTCTGCACCAGAGAAGCAGCTCTCAGACAAGGGAAGCAATTAACAGTATCCCCACAGATGTCAAGAAGTGATACTAGGTTCACAAAGTATATGCTGTTCATTTCAGCAAAATATGAAATTCTGTGAAGAAAAACCTCTTTGATCTTAAAAAAAGCACCCTCTACCACTATTACTTCCTGTAGCAGGAAACAACTTGTTTTTGAGATATTTCCAATCAGAAATTTAGTAGAACCAGGTATATTTCTGTCATTTTGATGTTTTGTTTCCAAACAATGTACTTTGAATCAGAATCACTTCTTATGTTTCATATAGAAGTTATGCTCTTCATCACATTAGTGATCAGAAATAAGGTGTAACTCTCCAGCCCCTGACCAAAGACCTAAGTAGGATCTTACTGTAAGTTGAAGGGAATTCCACCCTAACTCAAAGATTATGAAAATTGAACTATAGTTGGGTCTTATTGACTGTCAATGGATCATGGTATGGCATATCCAGAGGCTATTGAATGGAACTTAAAATGTGTAATTTAAAAAAGTGTATTCTTTTAGCTATTGTGACTAGAGCTCCAATGAACCTGCCTGTGCAGGTATTTGTGGAACAGAATGCTGAGTCCTTCAGGCATATTCCAAGGAGTAGTATAGCTGGGTCATGTGGCACATTTATTTTTAACTTTTTGAGAACTCACACTGATTTCCATAGTAGCAATATCAGTTTCCAATCCCACCAATAGCGAATGAGGGTTCCCTTTTCCCCACCTCCCCTCCAGCATTTGTTGTAGGTTATGTTTTTATTTTTGCCATTCTGACAGGGGTAGGGTAAAATCTCAAAGTGTTTTGTATTTGCCTAATTGCTAGGGATGATGAACATTTTTTAAAAAATCTTTCTTAGTCATTTTCTTTCTTCTTTTGGGAACTCTGTTCAGATCTGAAGTCCATTTTGTGAATGGCTTATTTTATTTGGCTCTTTGTTTTTTTGGAGTTCCTTATATATTCTGGATTTTAAACCTCTGTCAGACGTATAGCTAGCAAACATTCTCTCCCAGTCTATGGGCTTCCTCTTCACTTGGTTAACTGTTTCTTTCTTTTCAGTTTTATGAAACCCCACTTATCTGGTGTTAGCCTTAATTCTTAGACAAATGGGGTCCTTTTCAGAAAGTGCTTTCCTACATCTATATCATGTAGGTTACTGCCTATATTTCCTTCTATCAATTTCAGTGTTTTAGGTTTCATGTTTAGGTCTTTGATCCATTTGGAGTTATTTTGTGCAAGGTTATAGATACAGTTCTATTTCTCTGCATGTGGACATCCCATTTTATATGAGATCTATTAGAATGGCTTACAAGTTGTGGTCCACCTAGTCCACCCCAAAAGTAGCATGTTCCTTATCCAAGGACTAGAAAGATTTGTCCTTCAAGTGTTTTTATTGATTTGCTCACATCACTTTAGCCTTAGCTTTGTTTTTCCATGGTCAGATTTTTTTATCACTAACAAATACCTTTTCTTCTATGCTATCTGGTTAGGAGAGTTGTTCTGTCTTCCTTGCACAGACAGCCATTTATCCCTGCACCATCCTTTTGCAATTATTTGAGCAAGTCCATAATGTGGAATGTAAACTCTGTGCTTCCTAGAGGACAGAGGTTTTGTTTTATTAATCCCTAAAATAGTGCCTGACAAATCACAGAAAATCATTTTTCATCAACTGAACTAATACTAAACTGACAGATGTTCATGGGTGGTTCTGCTGCTCTATTACATTGCTAAATCCTTCATTGATATTTCATTATCACTTTGCAATATGCTTTGATGCCTAATAGATTCTTTTAAGTTTTTTTTCATCCAATACAATACATTGTTATGCTGGACTTGACACAACCTAAAGTCTTCTGAGAGGAGGGAACCTCAGTTGAGAAAATGCCTGTATAAGATTGGGCTATAGGCAAGCCTGTAGGGCATTTTCTTAATTAGTGATTGATGGGGGAGTGCCCAGCCATGGTGGGTGGGGCCACCTCTGGACTAGTGGTCTTGGATTCCATAAGAAAGCAGGCTGAACAAGCCATGTGAACCAAGTCAATGAGCAGCCCCCCTCCATGGCTTCTGCATTAGCTCCTGCCTCCAGGTTCCTGCCCTGTTTTGAGTTCCTGTCCTGACTTCACTGATGAATAGCAATGTGGATGTGTAAGCCAAATAAATCCCTTCAACTTGCTTTTTGGCCACATGCTGTTTCATCGCAGCAATAGTAATCCTAAAACAATTGCTCTTGTAAATGAATGTGTGAATTAACTTATCTTAAAATTGAAATCCTGGCGTTCCCACAATGCTCTGCTGCTGAGCGCTTCAGAGCCCGCGGGGGTGCTGCGGCGGGGATCCGGGCTGAGGCGGTGGCCGCGGGAAGTGGGCTGCGGCGGGCCCGCGGCGTCGGGCGGTGCGGATGTCGGGCTGGGCGGATGAGCGCGGCGGCGAGGGCGACGGGCGCATCTACGTGGGGAACCTTCCGACCGACGTGCGTGAGAAGGACCTGGAGGATCTGTTTTACAAGTACGGCCGCATCCGCGAGATCGAGCTCAAGAACCGGCACGGCCTCGTGCCCTTCGCCTTCGTGCGCTTCGAGGACCCGCGGTGAGGACCCCGCGGCTCGCCCTCCTGCAGGCTGGCGCCGGCCCCGGCGACCCTCCCTCCCTCCCCCAGCGCCCTCCCCTCCCTCTCCCTGTCGCGGCGCCCCCCGCCGGAGGCGGCGGCTTCTTGTCCTCTGCCTTTGCCTGTTGTCACTTCCTTCGTGTTTCACGTGGAAACCCGAAATGGGGTCTGCAGGGCCTGAACCCGCCAAACTTGTCTCGAGGAAGGTGAAAACTAGCACTCTCCTTCGAGGCTGGAGGGCACCCTAAAGGAGAGCGGCCCGGGGCTTGGAAGCCTCGGGTCCCGGAACCGGCCCGGCAGAGGGACTCGGCCGATGGCCGAAGCAGCCAGGCGTCCACCCCGCCCCCCGGGTCCGGGGCCCTCACCGTTACGGGGGAACAGGCGATGGGGACAGGTTCCCTTTAGAGGCCGTAAAGGGGTGTCTGGAACTGATCCCCATTAGACGCCCCATGGAACCGAGTTCTAGTAAAAAGAATCGGATTAAACCAGAAGGAGAGGAGGGCGGCGGCTATGATTTCTTTCCCTTCTAATGAGGGAGGCCCCGCCAGAAGTTAATTGTACCAGGGACGTGGAAAAGCTAGGTCCCCCAAACCCGCGCAAAAGGGTCTTTGTGGTTTTGCAAACGTTGATAGTTCTCGGACCAGAAAAGGCCGGAAAGTGCGCTTTAGAAGTCACTGCATTGTAGTGGCCACTCCACCGGGAGGGTCAGTGAAGACCTGTTCCTTGTTCTCAGCATCGTTGGGAGGAAGGCTTCATCTCCGCCTGCCTACTCGATGTCCTGCCGACCAGGGTTGGAGATACGAAGTGACAGTCGATTGAAGACTAACAGAGCTTATTCCTAAGTGTCCTGCAGTTTGCCTCAAAAGTAGACTGAAGCAATCTTTACATATGAACGTGACAAAGTTATGGCTCTCATTCAACTAGTTAACAGTGCCGTTGTGATTTTTGAACAATCGTTCCTTGTCAAGTGCCATGCTGTGTAGTTAGCATTTTTCAACAACACATGAGAGATGCTGAAGATGCGATTTATGGAAGAAATGGCTATGATTATGGGCAGTGCCGACTCCGGGTGGAGTTCCCCAGAACATACGGAGGTCGGGGTGGGTGGCCCCGTGGTGCCAGGAATGGGCCTCCTACAAGACGATCTGATTTCCGAGTTCTTGTTTCAGGACTTCCCCCATCAGGCAGCTGGCAGGACCTCAAAGATCACATGCGAGAAGCTGGCGACGTCTGTTATGCAGACGTACAGAAGGATGGACTGGGGATGGTTGAATATCTGAGAAAAGAAGACATGGAATACGCTCTACGAAAATTGGATGACACCAAATTCCGCTCTCATGAGGGTGAAACTTCGTACATCAGAGTTTACCCTGAGAGGAGCACCAGCTGTGGCTACTCACGGTCGAGGTCTGGGTCCAGGGGCCGTGACTCTCCACACTACTTCTCTCCCTTCAGGCCTTACTGAGGAAGGCGGGGAGGGGGGTCCTCTTTTTTTTTTAGATGAGCTGAGCTGCTTTGTGCTCAGAATCTACATTCCAGATTGATAATTTAGTGTCTTAGGAAATTTTTTAATTTCTTTTTTTTTTTTCTTTTTTAAGGAGCTACATAAGTTCAACTAGGGCCACCATACTAGCAGTGACATGTTTGAGACTGCAGAAATAGAAATTGTGGCTTTGGTTCAGAAACAAGTTGTATATTTTTCACCCCTGATTATGGGACAAAAATCAATGCTGCAGTTACTATGACTGAGTCACCCATTTTGTTTAGAAATATATTTTAAATGTTTAAAAAAAATTGAAATCCTGCTGGGGCAGGGCTGGTGAAATGGCTCAGCAGGTAAAGGCACGTGACACTGATCCTGACTGACTACCTTACTTCTATTCCTAAGACCTACATGTGGCAGAATAGAATCAAATCCCTCAAGTTGTACTCTGCTCTACAGACCCATGTTAACACACACACACACACACAGAGTGAATTTTTTAATCATGCTGAGATTTTTTTATTGTATTGAATGGAAACAAATATCTCTCATAATTGTATCTTTTCTATCCAAGAACATGAAATAGCTTATTGTTTAAGTAGGCTGCTTTTATAACCTATAATGAGGTTTTTTAAATTTTTATATTATCTTATAAAGTACCAGCTTTCCTATGGCCTTTTCACACACACAGTTTTAGGTGAACCTCCCCTGCCCACTTCCTCCTTTCCCTCCTCTCCCCATCTCCATGTAAACCAGCCCTTCTCAACCTGTGTGTTACCGCATATTAGATATCTTGTATATCAGATATCTTACATTACAGTTTTTAACAGTAGCAAAATTACAGTTATGAAGTAGCAACAAAACAATTTTATGGTTGGAGGTCACTGCAACATGAAGAACTGTATGAAAGGGTCGCAGCATTAGGAAGGTGGAAAACCAGTGACTAAAACCTTTCCACTCCCAGTATTTACTCTCCCTTCTAGTTTCATATCACATGTGTTCTCTACCTTCCCCTTTCATACTTTTCCATATCAGGATTTGAATTTATTTTTTATTTTTATGCATATGAGTATTTGTTTGAATGTATGTAAGTATAGTGCATGTGTGCCTAGTGTACACAAAGTCCAGCAGAGAGTGCTGGGTCCCTGTAGTAGCCATTTGGTGACTTGTTGTCACATATTCAGCTCTTCTGTATCATGCAGTTTGTCCAGTAAGCCTGGGAATGTCCTGGTACTTGCATTTGTTGCTCTGTTCGCTGACCTTGTAGAGAAAGTGGGGAGATTCTGAGGTAAGCGTTGCCATGGTTACCCTGCCCTGTATTTACAGCTTTTAACTTTATAGTGAACTGATGAGTAGTAAAGGTTGACACCTTGATCAGAGTCTGACTTGGTGTCCCTCCTTATGTTCTTTGTCTCTCCAATTCCCAGCCCCCTGTACAGGCGGTACACAACTGAGAAGTTGCTGGTGACTACAGGTCCCCTGCAATAATTGTATGCTACCATGTAGGTGCTGGGAATTAAACCTGGGTGCTCTGGAAGAGCAACCATACTCTTAACTGGTGAACTATCTCTCCAACATCAGTATTTTAATGTATTTAATATACTATAATGTATTATTGTTTGAGTCTTAAATGTACTTGCAAGGATCATTTTTTTAAATTCATTACATTGAGAGACTGTGGCATTTTTAGGAGGTGAAGACTAACTGGGGGAGGTGGTTCACTGGAAATAGGCCTTTGAAAATTGTGGCCTGCTCATGGTTACTGTCACCATCTCTCTGCTTCTTGGTCCATGGTGATATGAACAGCATCAGCCACATACATCTGCCATGAATGTGGCTGGCTACTCTGCTATGCCTTCCATGGCCTGATTGGCTGAAACCCTCTGAAACTATGAGCCAAAACAAATCTTTCCTACCTTAAGTTATTTCTTTCAAGTAATTAATTCATAAGTCAAAGCTTTTTATAGTTTGTATTGCTCTTAAGAGCATAACATTTCTTTAAAATATAAATTTGTTACTCTACTGTTGTTCGGAATATAAGGCAGTAAACACCTCTCAGTAATTTAAAGATACTTTCTTTAGATTTTTTTTTTTGTTTTTTTTTTTTTGTTTTTCAAGACAGGGCTTTGTGTAGCCCTGGCTGTCCTGGACTCACTTTGTAGACCAGGCTGGCCTCAAACTCGCAAAGATCCACCTGCCTCTGCCTCCTGAGTGCTGGGATTAAAGGCGTGTGTCACCACGCCCGGCTCTTTAGATTTTTATAAGCTAGTATATCCCAATAATTAAAGTTTGTATGTGCCAGTATTTCTACTATGTTTTTCTTTCTTCTTTCATATTGATCCAAATGATCTGAAGGACTCCCAATCAAGAATTGACAATGTCAAGTGAATAGATATTCTTCATACATGTTCTTCACCAATAATGAAGTGACTTGCATTAATAACTGTCAATATTGATCTATCATTACATCCTATGAAAAAAGTATATTTGGGCATAGTACAGGGTTCTTGTAATGTCCTATGGATATGATTTAGTGTCTTTGTGCTATTGTTCATAGGTAAGATGGATCTGCACAGTGCCTTCACTATACTTGTCTATTTTAATTTGAGTAGTAGGATTATTGTGGTGTAGAGATGTGGGTTTGAATATTTGCAATCTTTTACAATACAGAGAAGGGATTATATCACATAATAATTACTTGTTTCCTTTTAGGTTTAGAAAAACCTAACCATAAAACTATTCAGAATTAATGCAATATTGAAAGATGTATCTTTCACTCTCTTTACATTTCTTCTGTGAATATTGATTTATTCTGTTTACTATTTCTTGATTGACTTATATTTCCCTATAAAGCTATCTATTTGAACTAGAGTTTTAACATTTATCTACACAAAGCTACATGCAAAGCTCTTGTGTGTTAGAAAAATTGACTTAGTTTCTGAAATTATAATCTCTCTTGTTTCTTTTTATATAGAAATTTTATTATAAAGATAACTTGAAAATAAATAAAAACCATCATATACCAAAATTGACTGAGAGGACAACAATTTTCTTCCACTGTGATCATGGACATGTCTGTTTATTTTTTAATAATTGTCAGTTTGTTTTCACATATCATAAACCTCTGTTGGACACAAATGCTTATGCTTGTTTTTTGAACTTGTGTCTTTTAAAAATCAGGATATTCATATTTTTGTGGGAAGAACTCATTTGCTTTGGATTCTATTTTCCTTTATAGTGAAGTTCTACCTGGTCTCTTTCTGTTAGTATTTTCCTGGTACTTTTGTTCATTTATTTTTATCCTTATCATGATTTATTCATAAGTTTATTAGAAGATTCAAATGTACATTTCCCAGCCTCCCTTGTAGATTAGAGTGGCTAATGAAAAGATAATTGTAGTAATTGATCAAGGATCTGGAAAGTTCTTTGCAGTGAACTGAATTTGTAGGAGCTATGCCTTTCCCCTCCAACTTTCTCCTAAACTGGAACACACGTTAGTTATGTTGCTATTGTAAGGAAAATGCTAAGAGAATCAGGAAGATTCTTCTGTTGACGTCCTTGCATGGCTAAACAAAGCCAGCAACTGCCAACTTCCAAACAACTAAATACATGAGAAAAAAATACATTGTGTTTAAATCACCATTGATGAGTGTCTGTTACTTCATTAAGCCCAATTCCTAATTAATAATACATCTCCCCTGAAAATAATCAGTATTACTGGTTTATATGTATTATTCTAGAAATAGTCCCTTTAAGTATCATTATTCTAAGTGTACCTTGAACATTTCATTATGGAAATTTCCAAGCATATGCAAAAAAATGTCAAATAGTATGATGTACCTAGATATACACATCAGCCAGCTTCAACAATTATGCATTTGGTAGTCTATGCAAGTACATGTAGATACACTCACACACAAATTCTTGTTTGACACAAATACCAACATGCTATTTAAACTATACTTTGACTTCCATTCATTAAAATTATTTTAGATTTATTTATCTTATGCATGTGTGTGCACATGTGCATGTATGTGTGTCTTTCTCTATGAGCACACGAGTACCACAGAGCACATGTTTAGATAAAAAGACGACTTGGAGGAGTTGCTTCTCTCCTTTACCAATTGGGTCCTGAGGACTGAACTCAAGTCATCAAGCTTAGCCGCAAGTGTCTTTACACACTAAGCCATCTTACTAGCTCAACTTGCCTTTTTAAACCAATAATGTTTGTTGGACCTGGTTCTAGATTAACATTAATTTCTCATTCTCATCAATATGCATCTAGTGTTGCTTTATCTTGTCACACATATGTGAAAATAGATCTGTAGAATCAACTCCTTGATGTAGAATAGCCAAATCAAAAGGTATAGACATTATAATTTTCTTTTATGTCCTCAAATTACCTCCAGAGAAGTTTGTGCCACTTCCAACTCCTATAACAATGCAAGGCAGTATCTATTGGGTGTACACTCCTGCTGGTTCATTACTCTGTCAAGCATTGCTGCTGTAACCAAACAGATAAAATGAATGTCTCACTTCACCCTGAACTTTGTGAAATTTGCAGGCAAATGGATAGAACCAGAAAAGAATATCCTGAGTGAACTAATGCAGACCCAAAAAGACACCCATGGTATTTACTCACTACTCACTCATAAGTGGATATTAGACATTAAGTACAAGACAACCATGCTACAATCCACAGACCCAAAGAAACTAAGTATCAAGGAGGGCTCAAGGGATGATGCTTGAATCCCTCTAAGTAGGGGAAATAAAATTGACATGGGAGTGGATGGAGAGAGAGATCCCAACAGGAACCCAACATTACTGCCATCTGAGAAGCCTTATCCAGCAGAAAATGGAAACAGATGCAGAAACCCACAGCCAAACATTAAGTGAAATTCGGGGAGCCTAGTGGAAGCGTTAGGGGAGGGTTTGAGGGAGCTAGAGAGACCAAGGACACCACAAGAAGACCTACATAGCCAATTAACTGGGACACAAGGGGGCTCATAGAGACTGAACCACCAACCAAAGAACATGCATGGACTGGTCCTAGGCACACTACACATGTGAAGTTGCTTGGTCCTCAACTGAATCCCCTAACAATTGGAACAGGAACTATCTCTGACTTGGACAAGGTTGTCTCTCTCTAGATCCTATTTTCCTAGCAGAGCTGTCTTGTCTTGCCTCAGTGGAAGGGAGGCAATTGTCCTGATATGATTTTCTATCCCAGAGTAGGTTGGTACCAGGTTGGAGGGAGGAGTATGGGGGAAGTGAGTGGGAGAATGGGACTGGGAGGAGGGTGGGGAATGGTGATCAGAATGTAAAATAAAGAAATTAATAAAAAAAATCAAAAACAAAAAAAGAAGAACTTTGATTTCTTACTTAGAACCCACACTTTTCTTTCTTGTGAGCTGTCTTTGTAGCCTTTGCTCATCTTCCTATCACACTGTTGCAATTTGATAGGATTACTAGCCCCATTATCTTTAATATGAGCTACAAGTAATTTTTCTAGCTGACCACTTACTTTGAACTTTGGTAATGACAAGTTTGCATTGATGAAACTTTCTCTTTGTTTGTACTGAACTGACGGAACTTGTTTTGGCTTCTAAGGTCTATGTTATGTTCTAAAATGGTCTTTATTCCTCAACATAAAATTTTTAAGTTCTCCATAGTTTCTTATAGTGTTTTATGGCTTCTTTTTTATCTTTAAATTTGATTATCCAAGGTTTAGTGGTTTGTAAGTCATGAGAAGAGTTATAAATTTGCCTTTCCCCCAGATAGCCACCACTTCTCTTTTTTAAGAGATATGCAGATCTTTTATTTCAGTTGGTAATGTTTAATAGTTTAAGGACAGTCTTTTCCCATTGTGTTAAGGCCACCATTTCTTGAATAATCTATTTTCCCTCATGAAGCTGAAGCAGCATCTTATCACATAGTAAATAGATTGTATTTTGTATTTTTCAGATTTTCTAGTTTTTCTTACTGTTCTGTCACTGTATTCATGTACTAGTATAAAATTGTCTTCATAAATGTAAATTGATTATGTTTTAAAGCCTGAGGAGTCCCAGCAGAAGTGGGAAAAGTTGGGCATGGAGTCCCACCTCTAGATATTGGAGAGTCAATCTTTAAGATTGTGTCCCCTGATAAGTTCCCCATGCTCCAATGGAAGCCCACATGGACTTGTAGATGAGAGAGAGAGAGAGAGACAGCGAGAGAGAGAGACAGTGAGAGAGAGAGAGACAGCGAGAGAGAGACAGAGACAGCGAGAGAGAGAGAGAGAGACAGAGAGAGAGACAGAGAAAACACAAAGTTGAGTGGATGGGGGAGGGAGTGGATCTTGGAGGAGATGGGGAGGGGTGAATATAATCAAAACATGTATATATTAGAACTAACATATATTATAATAAAATTATTTATGTAATTTATAGATTGTGTAGAAAAATACTACATCTTTATGAAGTTAAATTTTCCTGCCTAAGAACATATTCAACCTTTATACTCATTTGGGACTTTTTTTTTAATGGAAGGCTACATCTCCTAAACCTCCCCAAACAACACTACCAACCAGAGACCAAATGTTCAAATGCCAGAGCCTATGAATATTGTCATTCAAACCACTGCATGAAGGTTTTCTAGCTATCTTTTTGTTATGCCTGTCAATAATTTTTTTTGCCAAAATCTCGCAGGGCCAAGTCTGTGAATACATTAGTCTTATTCCTCTTTATAATGATGGCATACATATACAATGGGCATGGACCAGCTCAGAAAGAATGTGTTAAGAGCTTGTTAGAGGATTTGAACTTTGGATGGGTGATCCAAGGCAAAGTTCAGGGAAATAGGCCCTGATAGAGAGGCTGTCCAAAATGAGGACAATCCTGTGAGTGGATATCTTACTACATCTTCTCTCTATAGCAGACAGGCAATAGCTGCTACAGCTGTGGTTAATACAGTGGCAGCAGCCCCCCACATCAGGCAGGCAGGCAGGATGGTGGTATTGTTCAGATCACACTCTGACCTTGGTTTTTATCTGTGCTTGTGCAAAATTACAAAGCGGCCTTGCTTTGTCTCATTTTCTCATGGTCTCATGATAGCTTTGTCTGAGGTTGGCTTCTGTGAGACCAATGAGATCCAGTAGAAAACCAACATGCCCTTGCTCTGAGTGCCTGATCAGGTTCCAAATATTAGAGCCTCTTCTGTTTACTTTCCTTTGTCATGGGTTCCAAAGCTGTTTACACTGTGCTCACAGACAACACTCTGAATGACTTTAGCTAGGACCTGCTTTAGGTTGCAGTATATGGTTGCTTTTTTAATGTTTCATGTGTGCCTTCAGAGACAGAATTGTGCAGTCCAGTGTGATTTGGAAATATCCTTTAGCACAGGATACCAATTGTGATTCAGATTGGTATCCTTACTGATATTTTGTTTGGTTATTCTGCCAACTCATTTTTTTCTGATGTCTGAAGAAGTGGTTTTTTAAAAATGTAACAACAGATAACTCAAACACTGGCTGGCTGTTTGACAATGTTAAATAATTATTGCTGAGCCAGAAAAATATCTCAGTAGGTAAAGGTGCTTGCTACCAAACCTCACTGCCTGAGATCAATCATCAGGATCCATAGAGTGAAAGAAAAAAAATCAACTCATGAAAATTGCCCTCCGACTTCTGCATTGTTGTGGCAAGCACACACGCATGCTCATGCATACACAACACACATGCATATGATCATGAACATATATGGGGGGTTGTAAATATATAGAAAAACATTTATGGCTTTCAGTTTAGTGTTTTTATGGGTGTGGAAACAAGTAGGTCTCTGTTTCTTGTGCTTCCTGTTGGCCTCTTTTCCTTCTGTTGTTTGTTTTGTCCAATTCCAATAATGTATAAATATATGAAATATTTTACAACAGACAAATGTAAAACATAAGCAGAGAAGACTGGATGCATGAGTGACTTGAGCTCTTAAAGAAGAAAACAAGTTGACAGAGTACATGGTACCCAAACAAAAAGAACATTATGAAACCCCATTATTTTGTACAGTGAACAGATGCTAGTAATTAAGATCAAAAAGAAAGGACCAAGCTTAAAAAACAAAAAAACAAGAACTAAAAGTTATACTCTAAGGAAACTTTTTGGAAGTAAAAAGATCTGAAGTTACATAAAATTGTGTATTAAAAGAGAAGAATGCATAAATACTCAAAATAACCAACAACAATCCATTCTACTAAATTACCTAGACTTTGTATACCAAGAAGGAAAACAGTCTTTGGGAACTCTGAAAAAGGAACAAGTGGATTATAGTAAGGAAAAAAATTAAATAGCCATCAGACTTTTGGATAAAAAAAAAGAATGGAGCACTGCACTGGTACTATTTTTTTTCAGTACTAGGGATTAGCCTTATGCATGCCGAACAAGAACTGTACCTTTGAGCTATAGTCACAGCTCCAAGTAGTATATTTAAGATATACAAGTTGCATTGGTTTGTCTAGTTTGTCTAGTTTCTCACTGTTCCCTGGAGACTAGATGTCTGGGAAATGTAAGAGACAATCTGTTCTGTGCTTCTGGTGGCTACAAGAAGTCCTCGGCATTTCCATTATTATTTAAACTTTATTTATAAAATTAATCTTTTTAAATACTTCTAAAAGCATTATTAAATACTTGGATTGAAATAACATACTCTCCTCTTAATCTCTGTACTGTTACAGGATTTTCACCCTGTGTGCATGCCCACAGTTTCTTTTTATGAAGACACTGGTCATATTGGGCTGAGGGCCCACCCTATTCCAGAATGACTAATGAGATCAATAAATACCTGTTTCCAAATAGTCACTTGTTGAAGTATAAGCAGTTAGGATTTCAGCACAAATTTTGGGAAGGGGAGGGCAGTTCAACCCTAGAGGAAAAAACTTTCTAACTAAGAATGTTTTTATGTAGCAGAATAAAGTTCATGTGGTATCTTTTCATACTGTAGCATAGCATGCTTTTCAAAGCATGCTTTTCATACAAAGCAAAGGATACAACCAAGGATTGCTGCTGCCACAGAAAACTGACTTGGAAACCAAATAAAGAGGCTCTCAATAGCCAAAGCTGAAGTAGTTTAGGCTTTGGTAAGAATAGTAATCACAAATAAATTAAAAGTTACCTAATATACTAGATGTGGTGGTACATATCTTTTATCTCAGCACTTAGGGTAACAGTCAGGCCTCTGAATTCAGAGAAGTCTGGTCTACACAGTGATTATAGGTCAGCCAAGTCCAGAGATACTTTGTCTCAAAACAAACCATCAATATGTTTAAATATACTAAAACCTTTGTAATTATTTTTTTAAATGTCTGCTGCATCCACTGTGACTACCTTCTCACACACAGCTCACCTGGCCTATATGTTGTCCCCTCCAAGCCTTTCTCCCAGCTACCAGCACAGAGGCCTGGACAAAGGTAGCCTTATATTAGTCATGGTTCTCTAGAATAACAGAACTTATAGAATGAGTTTCTCTTATATATAAAGAGGGTACTTATTAGAATGACTTACAGGCTGTGTTCCAGCTAGTCCAACAATGGCTAGCTATAAGAAAGTCAAAGAATCCAGTAGTTGCTCAGTCCACGAGGCTGGACGTCTCAGCTGGTCTTCAGTAGATACTGGAATCCTGAAGAAGTAGGCTCTAATGCCAGTGAAGGAATGGACTTTTCAGTAACGAATGGACTTATCAGCAAGATGAGGCCAAGCAGGCAAAGAGTAAACACTTCCTTTTTTCATGTCCTAATATAGGCTTCCAGCAAAAGACATGGCCCAGATTAGATCTAAATGAAAGGCGTGTCTTCCCACCTCAAAGGTCCAGATTAAAAATGGATCTCCCCAGAGCCGGGCGGTGGTGGTGCACGCCTTTAATCCCAGCACTTGGGAGGCAGAGGCAGGCGGATCACTGTGAGTTCGAGGCCAGCCTGGTCTACAAAGTGAGTCCAGGACAGCCAAGGATACACAGAGAAACCCTGTCTCGAAAAACCAAAAAAAAAAAAAAAAAATGGATCTCCCCACTTCAAATTAAGCAGAAATCCCTCACAGGTGTGCCCCTCCATTTTGGGGTTTTTAATTAATTCCAGATGTAGTCAAGTCAACCAAGAATAGGCATCAGAAGCTCCACCCTACCCACTCCAGCAGGCAGGTCAAGGCAGGCAGAACAGGTTCCTACACCTTCACTGCCTCAGCTGCCATCACAGGGAGCCAGGGCGCCCTTGGACATACCCTACCTCACTTTCAACATTCAAAATCTTTCTTTCAGCATCAAGTCGCACTTGATCTCTTCCCTGAAAGCTTCCCACTGGAGCCTCTGATTCTGGATTGGAGATCGTCTCCTTCCCTCCCTTGGGTTCTCATTAGACTTGCTTCCTCTCCCAAGAGGACACCATTGGTTATTCATTCACGTAAACATTTTTTTTATTTTTTTATTTGTGTGTGTGTGTGTGTGTGTGTGTGTGTGTGTGTACAACAAAAGTAACAGAAACTGGGCAGCTTGAAGTGACAGAAATGTCCAGGAGGTGATAGCTCTCTACTTAGGCTCTAGAGGAAGATTCTACCTGGTTCTTCCAGCTTTGGGTGACCTTAGGCAGAGCTTAGAATGTGTTTCTCATTACACTGGGTGAGAACAAGGCCCCAGGCAATTATGCCTTGATGGCAGTTGAGTAGAGCCGGAGCTAATCCTAGTCCCCTAGCCTGGAGAAAGAGAGACAACAAATATGTACAATCCTAAATCACCAAGGTCCTGGGCCTCTCACTCACAAAGGCTCCTTCTCAGAGCCTTGAAGATCAATGGGGCACAGGGAAGGAATTACTCATCCATTCTCCATGGCCTGAGGGAGGCCCAGGCCTATAAATCCCACCATCCCCATGACTGGGTTATATCATACAGCACAGGGAACTGCTTGATGGACCTGACCATATGGACCCTTCAGTCAGGATTCCAAGGCCAGCACCAAGGCAGTCAGAAATTCGAAGCATGGAAGGAATTCAGAAAGACAGAAACTTTCTTCCTGACTAGAGGTTGGAGGAAAACACATGGAAATAAAGGCAGTGGCCTCTGAAAGCCAAGAGTTACCCTGGTGACAGCCAACAGCGAAATGGCCTTCAGTCATGTAGCCACAGAAGGGGCATTGGAACAACTATAACTAACCTGGATATGGATTATTCCCCCAGACTCCAGATAGTAATGTAGCCTGGTAATTTCTGCCTTATATGACCCTGATCAAAGAAGTAAGTCACATCAGTCCGGGAACATCTGGCCAACAGAACTGTGAAGAAATAGATGGGTGTTGACCAGCTGCTGCACTTAGGAGAGCAGGCCCTGGACCTCACCTGGGCAGCACATAATAGCTGACCCTGGATGTGGGGAATGTGGGTGAGCTGGCTCCAAGGCTGTGAGTATGGAAGAGCCAGCTCTGCCTTTTGCCTTCTTTGTGGAGGCGTTGGCGAGGGACAGATCCCCTTCCTTCCCTTTTTCCCTCGCCACTGGTGGCAGACAGACACCACTGTGGCCCTGATGGGGATCACAAAAGCAGGAAAACTGTCGCTGTCCCTCACATGCTGCAGCACCCGAGAGAGCAGTCCCTGCATCTTACCTGGGCGGCACAGTAGAGCTAGCCCTAGATGTGGGGGTTTCAGGCCCAGAGCCAGGGCTTTGGATTGACTCACCCCAACATCTACCCCATGGATGAACTGCTAAGGTGCATGAAGAGGCCAGTTGCACAGACCCAAAACTACAGGATCTCCATGACACAGGGCAACAACAGGATATCTAAGAGAAGTCCCAGTGAGGTTCCTGTATTGACAAAGTAGCAGAAGCCAGAGGCCTCGTACCAGACCAAGAAATCATTATAATGAATATTTGCAAGCAAAAAGGTGTGGACAAAAGGGAGTATTGTGGGACATACTGTGATACACTCACTACAGCTTCCACAATGAGATGTTTTTTCTCTCTTAGAAGAGGTTGCAAGGATGGAGGGCAGCAGGTCTGAGGGGGAGGTGGGAGATGAATGGGATCAGGATACATTATGTGAAATTCACAAAATAATAAACAATAAAAAGTAAAAGAAAAATAGATGGGTGTTGAAACTTCCTCAGTAGAAATCTGTTACATAGTAATGTCTAATTCATCAACTAAACTAGTCCACTCCATGAGTAGAAAAACAGTTTACCTAGGGACAAACTGCTCAACTGTCTCACAAAAGTAGAGAGAAGCAGCTCACAGGGAGAGCAAGCATATTTTGTATGAAAGTCACCAGGGTAAGGGGTTCTGAGTTGATGCAAGCTGTTCGGGTTAAGCAAGAACTAGATGCACTTTGCCAAAGGTAGCTGGCCCTTGGGAATGAAGAAGGGTAGCTTTTCGGGCAAACAGAAACCTGCCTCACAAGATTTCTGCAGAATGCTGAGTTTAAGTTTGTGTTAACCCAATAAAAATTCTTCTGTTTACCTGGTAAGAATCTGGCCTGCATTGAGCCCACACTATCATCTTAGGACATTGTCAGCAGTACTACCTTTTTGGAGTCTGTTTTGTGACAACACCCACCAATAGTGATTCAGCCCCTGGCAGGAGAGCTGAGCACATGACTTTCAATCTTAAACACAAGACAGGAGCTTTGCCAGCAAGGAAAATACAGGGTTAGGAATATCTGAGTACTGTGTGACCTCACCACCTATACATACCCTTCATGGCTCTGATCAAACATCAGGTCTACAATCTGTACCATACTTAACTCCCTCTCTTCTTCCCCACTTATCTTTCTGCATCAAGACCATATGAACTCCAACACAGGAGGCCTTCTTTACCTCCCGTAGGCAAATTCTCCCTTCTAGTCCACTGTCGCAATCCTCTCTTCCTCTGTTCCTTCCCTTGCTGCTATTGAGAGTGATAAAGTCACTTCCTCCCATCCTTTATGTGTTGCATCTTCTTCTATACTATACCATGACCCCTTTCCTGCTCTCAGAGCCCCTGGCACTTTCTTATGCATTATCATTTATGCATATCCATGGAACTGGGGATTATTTTTTCATGTCTAGACTGTAACATCCACGAGGGCAGAATGATGGATCTGGGTTCAGTGCCATATTCTAGCACCTGGCATAGGGCCTGGAACACAGTTGGTATTCAGGACATGGATAGTAGGAGCTTATGTTCTTTCCTCCAGTGAAACCAGGAATATCAGTATTGTGTATGATACTTGCTGCACGTGAGCAAAGGAACTAGAAGTGGCTTAGGGAGTCTTTGTGTAGTTTGTAATCTTGAGGAAAAAAAGAAATGGACATCAGGTTAGGAGAGAAAAATGGTTAAGAAGTAATTATACTGGTGATAGGAGATACGAGAACAGGACACTGCCACAATATACAGCATGGCAGAGCCACTCATTGGTATTATGATCTTAGACATGCCACTTACTTGTTTCCCAGTATGCTCCAAATTTCTAGACCTCGTACAACAAAAGACTGTGGAATGTGTGTCCCACTTATATGGTATTTTCCCTTGTACCTTGTTGTGGTTTAATTCTTTTAAAAATATTTATTTTTTATCTTAATGTGTATAAATGTTTTGACTGTATATATGTATGTGCACCACATGCATGCAGAGTACCTTTTAAGGCCAGAGGAAGGTGCCAGATTCCCTGGAACTCTAGTTACAAGCAGTAATGAACTGCCTGAAATGGGTGCTGGAAACTGAATAAGTGCTTTTAACTGCTGAGCCATCTCTCCAGTCCCATGGGAATCTTAACTGTCCTCCATGATGGGTGTATATGGGGGGTACTTTAGGAAGTGGAACCTACTTAGAGGAAGTTAGGTCATTGTGGTTATGCCATCGAAGGGGCTCATTGGACCCTGGCTCCTTGCTTTCTGTTTCTTTGCTTCCTAATTCCCACAATGTGAGAGGCATTGCTCTTCTACACACTGCTTGTCATGATGACACACTCACTTCAGGCCTAGAACAACAGAGCCAGATGACCATGAACTGAAACTTCTAAAACCATAAGCCAAAGTACATTTTGTAAATTTTTCATTATTGTGTGTGTGCATTTGCACATGCCAATATGATGATCAGAGGACAACTTGTGTGATCTGGCTTTCTTCCACTGTGGGTTCCTGGGATTGAACTTAGGTCAGGGTGGTAGCAGGTGCCTTCAACTGATAAGCCTCTTTGCAGACTCTAAAATATATCTTTCCTCCTTACAAGCTAATTGATTATCTCAGGTATTTGCCATAGGGACAGAAATCTCTGTTCCAGTCTCAGATTCAAGGTCAATTGCTAAGACTGTACTCTAATAATCTCTTATGTTGTTTGTTCATCATTCTGTGGGTCGGTGTGTGTGTGTGTGTGTGTGTGTGTGTGTGTGTGTGTGTGTGTGT